>CM037852.1:18521479-18809472 GCA_021234595.1 Delia radicum | reverse complement strand
AAAAGAAAAGAAAACAAAGCAAAACAAAAACTTCAAGAAAATAAAATAAAAAATACACTACAATGAATATTATTATAGTGCAGAGATATGTTCTGGGTTGACCGGTCACGGTATAGATCCTTTGAGGTCAATTGAAATGGAGTTCAGTTCACACATTTTAGACACCTTGTGAAGTGTTAGGTGATGTGTCAAAAAAAAATGTAAATAAATTTTAAAAAAATTTGGAATAAAAAAAACGACTGGGTGTCAGTAATGCTTGATCAAAGCATGTTGTGGTTACAGTGCAAACGCTCTACAGTCTGAGCTTATGTTGGTTGGCTAACAAAGAACCTACATTTTTTGCGTGTGTGTTCAAATACAAAAAAATAAAACAAAACAAACACTTTAAGGAAAATAAAAGATAAAGCCAACTACAAACAAAATAGTTAAAGTGCAGTTATATGCTCTCGGTTTCGATCAAGGGATAGGTCCTTTGATTTGATGTGTTTAAATTAAAACATTTTAAAAATTACAGTAAAAATTGGCATTTACGAGTGAATCGGGTCGATTAACTCATTTCAGACACCTTGTGACATGTAACTAAATTTAAAAAAACAAGATTTTAAAAAAATTTAGATGGTGTCAGAATGGCTTGATAACAGGATGTCCAGCAAACAATATACCGTCTGCGCTGATATTGGCTAGCCAACAGCAAACTTATATTTTTTGCTTGTGTGTGTTTAAAAACGTACGTGATTTGAAACAGAATTTTAATTTCTTCTAGTGTGTACCAGTCGACGAGTTACAACTTGTGTGACTCACAAACTTGTGCAATAAATAGTAAAAGGTGTCAAAAGTTTATCTTTTAATGCATTCATTGTTTATGTTATTTTACAAAAGTAATAATATTTTCATAAAGAGATCTTTATTGGTGTATTTTCATAACAATTTAAAATCAAACAAAATTAATATGACCTTTTAAATATTGCTTTGACAAATCACTAATAAAATTTGCAAACAACAAAAAACACTTATTATATGACAAAGATAACGCAGTAGTTATAATTTATTGTACCGAAAGTAAAGAAGTGTGAAGAATATAAAAATTAACATTAAAAACACTTTCCAACTGTTACGCTTTTCAAAATGAAAGTCTGTAGATCCATATTTCAGTTTCAGAATCCATATTTCAGTTTCAGTTTCAGATCATATTTCAGAACATCATCAGATTTATAACTTTTTTCTGTAAAAAAAATATAAAAAGTTTCATTAAAAAACTAATTTCATAGAAAATATCAAGAAAATTCATTCATTTTAATAAAAAATTCTCTCTTCGCGCACTCAATAAAACCTTTCAGAAGAATTTACTAAAATGGCAGTTAAATCAAATGTATTTTCATTTAACCCTTGGACAAACACATGGTTCTGGCCAGGCATTGTTCATTTTTGAGCGTTAATTAAACATACTTCTAGTTTAGGTAGATACCTGTATTTCCCGGTAGCCGCCTAAAATATTGTTGGCTTTGTATCTGTAAAAAAAAAAAATCAAAAATATCGTTCCAACACGACTAAAACTGCAAAAGAAAAAAGTCCCCCCTCGAACAAACACATATGTCTGGCCAGACCCCTATACAACAACAACCATATTTTGAATATTCCCAGCAACATGCTGCCTAACCAACAAAGCGGCCCTAGTGCACTGAATTCCAGAAAAGATTGCAGAATTTGTCTCACGCAAGACGAAAAGCTGCGTAGGAAGACACGTTTTTACTGCACCAAATGCACTAATCCTGTGTGCCAACAACATTCTAAACTTGAATAAAATTTTTTTACATTTTTACCAAAATAATATACGAGCATACTTCATTCAATTCAACGTTACGGTACCCTTTTTGCCATACAAATCCATGAAAACGTTTAGGGCATGGATGTTTAAGTTGGTACAATTGTACTTTTTTTTGTACATTTTGACCTTGTAAGGTACCGTGGTACTACCGCGACTCATTTGGTACAATTTAAAAATTTTTAATTTTTCCCCTTTTTGAATTTTTAGTATAGCAAACAAATTGTTATTGTGGCCTTTTTCATTGCATTTATATTTTTATTATTATTAAAATATATGCGACCATATTCGCCAGATTTGACGATTTATCATCATTTTGAGGATTTTGTAGATTTTTTTTTTTAAATATCGGAAATTTGACGATTTTTCACAAAATTTATCTGGCAGCTCTGTATGCGACTGGTATTGTGTTGTATAGAGCTCTTACATATCGTCGTATGAATATTGGTGAGACCTATAGACCATTTTTGGCAAAATTGAGTTAGGAATTGATTATATATGATTAATGTGTCCTCTTTCTAAATCTTTAATCCGTTTTTATATACCTCGTATCAATTAGGAGATATCCAGCCCCATATGTGCTGCGTATCCCTATTTTTACAAATTTCTTAACATTAGTATGGTGTATTGACCACTTTTTGGCCAATGAGTCAAACTTTCTATAGAAAAATAAAAACATTATTCGTCAATCTTGGTTTGACACATTTGAAATAAGCAACGCATATAAAACAAAAAACAATAGAAAAGTTTAAGTATTGGTTTGCACTATGACAACCTAGTTTTATAATGGTTAAAAGAAAAAAAAAAACTTTTGACCTACTTGAAAGAAAAACAATAAAATTGTGATAAAAACGGCTTATAGGCCATATAATAAAAAAATCTTTTTTTAAAAAATTGTTAATAACTCTGGATACGCAGTGCAAAAAGGCGTAAAAATTAACAATATTGTTTATAATAAATGCAGCTATAGATAGAGCAAACAAAAAAGAAAACCTATCTTGTAGAAATTTAATAATTTTGTTGTAAACTTTCTTTATCGTTTTTCTCGCAAACATGTTTTTGGTCGGTGCGGCTATCCAATAATCAATCGACGATATATTGACACTTGTTGCAGTCAACTTCACTTTTATTTTGGATTTAATAAAATTCTGAAGAAGTGAAAATTAAGAAGCAACTGAAGTCGTTAAAAAATTAAAACATTTGTAGTTTTTGGTCGGTAGTAGCTAATTGTCAAAATGAATTGAATGTCAATATGTTTCCTGACATTTCTAGAGTCGTTGCTGGAATTTAATCCATTCCACAATCGCCTGCAAATGTGGAAACAGTTTTTTCTTTTTTGTGGGCGTTGTGGTGTAATGGTTAGCGCGTTGGACTGTTACACAGATGGTCCCGGGTTCGATTCCCGGTGACGACAACATCAATTTATAAAAAAAAAATAATATGTATGAGTTTTCTATCACTTATATGTATCGCTGCGCCCACCTTCGGTGTTCCCATAGCACTTAACCCCATTGAAGTAAAATAATGAATCAGGGCTATGAAACAAAAAGCTTCAATAAATTCGCCAACTCTACATCAGGTGGCGACCAAAAACTGTTCTAAGACTTATCATCTCACGCAATTACAGTGTTGCCATGTTTGAAGCCCTTCATCTTTCAACACCTTTCATCTCTCCACTATCCCCTTTCCAAAGAAGGCAACACATTAATTAATAGGAAGAATTTCCTGAGTGTTGCTTCTCTTTTTAAAAAAAAAAACAAAAAAAAAACATTATCAAGTCTCATACAGACAAAGGATTGGTTAAGATCGACAAATTCATGCTGCTATGATGTAGAAATTCCAAAAACTTTATTAACTAAACAAATAATTCCATGATTTTGATCTCATATATTCATAAGACTTTTTTTGTACCTTATTTTATTCATACATATAATGTATGTTATTGTTAAGTTTTGTTTTTTTTTTTGTGTATAAGTGAATTTTTATGTACTTTTTTTTGTTGTTTTAATAAATTAAAAAACTGGTACCGCGAAGGTCCAAAAAGTACAATTTTTTTTGGAGGTTGGTACAAAATTGAAAACCCCATTTAACATCCCTGGTTCTGGCCAGGCATATGTGTTTGTTCGAAGGTTTCAGAACATGTGTTTGACGGGGGGTTAAAAAGCCGATAAAGTTATTTACCTTAAAAATAGCTAAAAGTTTTGTTTTGTTTGTTGTTTTAACTGCATTTGTAGTAGATTTCAGTTAGTTATTTTTAACACATTTATGAAATTTCAACAGGTCTGCTATTAATTGTACGTTAGTTATTTTGACTGTTCTTAATGGTTGTTTTTACTGCATTTGTAGTTGTTTGTTAGTAGTTAAAAATTACTATTAGAGTGGCCATAAAATAACTTTAAAAAAACTAAAAATCGATAAAAGTATGAATAAAAACTATTTTACTTAATTCAGTAGTATTGTTTATTATTTTAACTGCATTTGTAGTAGATTTAAGTTAGTTATTTTTACTACTTTTATAATTGTTTCAACAATTCTGTTAATAATTGTACGTCAGTTATTTTGACCGCTTTTAACGGCTATTTTTACTGCCTTCGACGTTTTTTTTTTTAGTAGTGAATAATTACTACATTTTTAGTAATTTTTATGGCAAATACAGTCATCGCCTTTTTAATTACCGTAGGTGTTTTTTTTTTGGCTTTTGACCTGTATAAATTCTTGAGTGTAGTTCAATTAGATTTCCAATTAAAATAAATCTAAATATTTATTAGTTAAAATGTTTTTTTTTTTACATAATATGTTAATTTTATATAAAAAAATTGCCTTCTACCTTAGGCATATAAACCTCTTTGTGTCAAAGGAGATACTTCGCGATTGTAAACTTCACCATTGGCCATCGTGCACAGGAAATTCATTTTACAACAATCGGGATAGGGTTTATGTAGATTAACGGGATCCATAATTTTGCAATCGCGCATATCATAATGACCACAACTGAAATAATAATTTAAAAAAAAAAAATTAAATTTACGCCAAAGCAAATGAAAGCATTAAAGTCGTCTTCGTTCCGAATTTTGAATAAATTTTGTTTGTTCGGTTGAAAATAATGAAATTTTTTTTTTTTTATGAATTGTTGAAAGTCATAGGAAAATTTTCGCAAAAAAAAACATTTCGCGGAAAAAATTGTCAAAAAAATTTCATAGAAAATAAGTTGCAAAAAAATTTAACGGAAAAAATTTATCGGTAAAAATAATTTCCCGCAAAATAATTGTATGGAAAAATAATTTCGCGAAAAAATGTTTGGAAAAAAATACTTGGCGTTTTTCAATCCATATAGTTTTCAGCGGTTATTTGTCAATGAAGTCATAATCTAAATAACTTCGAATGAAAAAAAAATAGTACATTAGTGTTGGTAAATTCGTTTGCTTTTTAATACTCGTTACCACTCGATATTTTTAATTTGGATACTCGATACTTTTGACGGTTTTTTAATTTAAAATTCACTTTAATTTTTTTTTCAAAATTTATGAAAACTTTCGCATTTATTGAAAATCAAGTTTTAAAAACATATTTTTAAATTTTTTACGATTTTTTTTTATAGTTTTCCAACTTTTTTACTTTTAGGTATCGAATACCCAAAAAAAAGACAAATACTCGATACCCACTACTCATTCTTTTAGTATAGTATATGTAGCATATTATAAATTTTTACTAATTTTTGCTCATTTTCAATATCAAACTGCTAATAATATCAAGAAACTGTTTGACTAAAACCTAATAGCCCCGCTTCTATATTGGCGCAGTATTTCGAATTTCAACAGACAGACGGACATCGCTATATTGATTTCGCTATACATGCTGATCAAAAATATTAATAGTTTAGTCTCACAATTTTCTTTTAACATTCCGGGGAAAAACTCAGACAACATTTTGAGGAAAAATAATTTTGCGGAAAAAAAATTTATGAAAAAAAAAATTTATGAAAAAAAAATTTCGCAAAAAAAAAAATTAACGCAAAAATAAATTGGAAAAAAAATAGAGCTATTTAAATAGATATAATTTCCCACTTTTCTTAAATGATAAATTGCCATTACGTCATTATTTAAATAAATGGGAATTCCAAAAAATATATATGTATTATAGCATACATTTTTTTTTTCATAGCTTCTGAACCCGTGAACTAATTTTTCTCATTTTTAATACCAAACTTCTAATAATATCATCAGACAATTTAGCCAAAAACTAGCAACCCCGATTCTATATTGACGGAGTATTTCGCATTTCAACAGACCGACGAACATCGCTATATCGACTTCGCTATTAATGATGATCTAATGCAATATGGTTGCAAAATTTTTTTCGCTAAGTTACAAACTGAATGACAAACTGATATAAAAACACTTCTTGTGATGGGTTTGATTTCAATCAAGGTTTTTTTTTCTATGTCATGCAAAAAATAAATCTTACCCTTGCACCAATATGGAACCATCATCATTACAATGCATATTTTGACAGGACGAAATCATATTATTATCACCACGTTGCAACATCTGGCCATTATACATACAAACTCCCGGCATACCCATTTCTTAAAATAAGCGAAAAAAAATCCAACATTAAAAAATTTTAATTTTGATTAAAAAAAATTTGACTTACTTGCTGGTATAAAAAAAGTATAGCCATTGCAAAAAGTGAAAATTGTTAACGACAATATTAAAGAAGTTATTAATTTCATTTTGTATATTTCAAAATTGTTTTCCGCTTAAATTTGTGGAAAGACTTTGAAAATGTTTAATAATAAATCTCTGATTTAAAAGTAGCTTTATATATAAAAATTTTTGTTTTAAAAAAAATTACCTTATCAATTTTGGGAAAAATTTGCATTAAAAAAAAATAAATATTTTAAATTTGAAAACAAGCTATGATTAATAAAACCAATAAGAATTCATTGAACTTGAAATTATTTTGTTTTTAATATTAAATTTATTACCGTATTAATAATGCAGCTGATTAATATTTTACCCTAAACACCAATAACTGGATTAACAGTAATTTTTTCGGTTTCTGAAAATGGTAAATAATATTTTATAGAAAATAAAATGCTTGAAATTTTAAATATTTCGTTTGTAAAAAGGAAAAAATATTGATATTGACTGAAAAGTTGGTTTAAAACCACCTTATTTATAAATTAAAAACAAAACAAATTGAAATTTTAATATATTTTAATATATTTTAATATATTTTACAATAAAAATTTAAAAACTAATAATTTTGTGTCAAATATGTGAGTATTTCGTTTTATTACAAAATAAAATTTGAATTTTAGTGTTTTTCATGTGAATTTATATATAAATTGATATTAAATTTAAAAAAAAACTGCTAAATTCGCCACACTGTTTGCAAAATTATTATTGTTTCTGCATTTTACAACTTTTTGTGTTTTACGCAACACCCTGTAATAAGACGGTAAGTGACTTAGATATGACAACTAGTTAATTTGCCAACCTGTTTTGGAGCTGCCATACTAAGTTATTACTAAAATTTCAACAAAAAACTGTCAATTGTCAACAGTGCTGCCAGAAATTTTTAGCTCGTGACAAATTTTCCAATCCCCAAAAGTTTGTGTATCTTTAAGTATGTCCCGATTACAGTTTTTAATGATATTTATTTAATACATTTTTGGCACAGTGTCCCTTTTTCGACTTAGTACATTTAAATGGGTATATTTTTTTACTGGATGAAGTTAATTAAGTAATATAAAAAACCTAAAATAACTCAACTTCTTGGGAACAATAGCGATTAGTAAAATTATGGAAAATTGTTATCCGGTTTTGTTAAATAATTATTTAAAAAAACAAACTGACTCTATTTTTGGGGGAACTTTTTTCAAAAATTATTTAAAAATATAAAAAAGGCTAATCTTTTATATGTTGATGATAAAATATCATATTATACTTCTCTGCTGAAAATTAGAACATCGATTGTAGATAATTTTTGAAAATCTAACAGATTGGACGCTAAATTTTTCAAGTACACAAAGTCTAAAATATTCCAAAATGTATTCCGTTTTCACTTAAAACATAAAAATGCCACTTAAAAGTCGAAAAATTCAAAAAATTACTTGAAACTTATGAGTTTTTTTTAATTTTTTTTTCTAATAGTTTTTAACTTTCAGTTCCAAACCAATACAAAACAAAGTCACTAGACTTGGGAGAAGCACTAAAAAGAAAGTCAGTCAATTCAGCAACATTTTTACTTAAGCCCAGATTTTCGATATTTTAATGCATGAAAGTCGCTACTCTGGTTATTATAAAAACAATCGTAAAACTTTAAAAAAATCTTATTTAATGAAGGGGCTTTCAAATCAGTTGGTTTCAAAGGGAAATGTCTTTACAGTTTTAAAATGGCTAATTAGGAAGCAAGAGTGGCATAATGATTCCCAGTTTCAAAGAATATTTCAGAAGAAAGCATAAAAATATTTAAATTAAATGTTAATTTTTCAGAAAAAAAAATTAAATTATTCCTGAAAACAAATTCTTTTGAACAGTCACAAAGCTGTTCAATTTGAGGCTGTAGTGGCAACTCTCTAGAATATTTGTATATCGACTCTGTTTTAAAGTGTCATTATTTTTGAGAACAAGCCAGTGATGCCATATATCCAAGTTTTTTTTTTTTTTTGAATGATTAACAGTTTCGAATAATTCACATATTTTTCACCTTCATTTCGAATTAAAAATCACAGTTTTTCCATTTACGATTTATTTTTTTACTAAATTTAAAGATTTCAATATCAAAATTACTGCAAAACTTTTCTGTTGTGGTAAAAAAGTATATACAAATTAAAACTAAATTTGGGTATTCCTGATACGTTCGTATATGGTGTATGTGTACACAACACTTTTTATACGCAGGTACGTACCTTTGCAATAATTACCGCATTTTGAATTGTATTTTCTTAAATACCACGATTATTTCTTGAAAAAAATAATTTTTTATATATTAAATGTAATATTGTTCGAAAAACATTCAAACAAATTATTTATATTAGTTTTTTTAATCTTTGAAATATAGAAATAAAAACCAAACCAAATTGTAAAACAAACCTTCTAGGTTTGGTAAACATTTATGACACTTTGTAAAACAAACTTAAAACTTTTGTAGTTGTATAATTTATAATAAGCCTTTGATCAAGGACATAAATCTAAAAGGTTAATTCAGAAAAAGTGCAACACATCGTCGATTTTTAGTTAAAATTTCGAGTCCAGGGAAAATGTGTATAAAATATGATTAAATAATTTCAAATTAAAATTAATATATCCAAAACAAACATTTTTTGTATTGCATTTGAACATATGCTCATAAATAAAATAAAACATATAAAAAAAAGCTGGTGGAAATTTCAAGTTACTTTTACAAAATTCTTGTAAAAATTCATATTTTTTTGAAATTACTAGGCTTGTTAAAAATTACTTGGCTTGTAAATATTTTACAAAAATTTGTAAATATTTCACTAGATTTTTAAAAAACTAACTTTAAACTTAAGTAGTTGTACAATTACTAAGCAATTCGATAATATTCCCCAGTTTTTTTTTGCCTGTACCAATTGTTTTTTTCACATCCATATTAATACTGTGTTTTCACTTACATGTTCTGAGCAAATCATATGTTTTGGTGAGAAAAAAAAGTATTGAAATTTTTATTTTTTAAGACTTATTTTTTTGAGCAAAAATAAATTTATTTTCTGACTTTTTTCGAGCAAAAATAAAAGTTATTGTTTTACTTTTATTTTGTTGAGAAAAATTAAAAGTAATTTCTTTTTATAAAATAAAATAATTTTTTTCTTAATTTTGACAATCTTAAATCAAACGCATACAAATGTGAGGAATGCCGATAAAAGTTTGCTTCATGGGTACTTTTTATTGCCATTAATTTCCAAATAAGAAAAGCAAAAAATGTCTCAAAAAATTTTTTGCTCAAACCAAATAAAATCAAAAACAATTTTTATAGTTGCCCAAAAAATTTATTTTTATCCACAAAAATAAATATAAAAAATTCTATGAAAAAATTGCCCAATTGTTTAAACTTGTTTTCGTCCCAGAAAATAATACGCGTTTTGCCAAAAAGGATTGGAATTCAGTAAATAACATTTGTAATAGAATAAAGAGATTAAATAAGTGTTTGGAATATAGGTGTGAAGATTCCAAAAAATTCTACAGATTTCAATATATTTTTAACTCTTTGGAAATCAGGTTTTCTATAAAAAAACAATGCCTTAAAAAATTAAAAATTTCTTATTATTGTAGTTAAATTTTCAATCATATTTCATTAATTTTTATGAGTTTTTGCCACGCTATTGTCTTTATACAGTTATTTTAATTTTAGTAATGTTAAATACAATTTTTGTACAACTTGTTCAACTTTTGTTCAATTTTTGTAACAATCTCATCAAAAAGATTATATTTTGAGGTCATTTTCTTCATTTTTTTGCAGATCAAACTTTGGATATGGCATCACTGCAAACAGCTGTCACTCACAAAAACATTTTGACATTTCTGCGAAGTACATTTTTTGTCGTCGAAAGAAAAGCATTTTTTACAGAAAGTGAGTGTAATTTTTAATGAAATTTATTGAAAATTAGTGCAAAATTTTAATGAAAATATTAAGAATGTAAAGAACAGTTTATAAAGTTAACAAACTAGTGGTAGTTTGCTTATAAGTGTTATTTTAATGTTTTTTTTTTTTTGTGAGAGAATGATGAACATTTCAAGTGTGATGTAACACTTTAGGGGACAAATATTTTATAAATTTTAGCCGCTTGTTATATGTTGAAATATTTTGGAATTTGTTAAATGGTTTTATGTCTATTTGTAGAGATGACTGCCGTTTTAAGAGTAGGCCTCGTACGCCTCTGCTGCCGCAATGTACCAGCTTTACCCGCAGTGGCTCAACAACGTTTTATTTCGGGCAAGACTATGCGCGGTGGCCCCCGTGTTTTAACCGAAAAACCTTTCCCCTACAAAGAAAAGGAATACGGGCTTTTTCAATCTATATTGGATAAGACGACAAAACGTATTAATGAAAATTCGAAAATTATTTGCGTGGAGGGACCCATTGCAGCTGGCAAAAGTAAATTTGCTAAAGAATTAGCCGATGAATTGGAAATGTTATATGTACCGGAAGCTACTATGGATAAGCTATACATCAATTCCTATGGTTATGATATGCGTAAATTGGATCCCCAGTTGCCTGAAGCTTGCCGCTCCTATGATGTCGTAAATTTCCTCAAAGACCCCAATTGTCCAAGGGCAGCTACCTTCCAAATACAAATGTATATGATTCGTTATGAACAATACATCGATTCATTGGCTCATTTGCTATCAACTGGTCAAGGTGTGGTCTTAGATCGTAGTTGTTATTCTGATTTTGTTTTCATGGAAGCCATGTTTAAACAGGGATATTTATCGAAAGGCGCCCGTTCATTGTATCATGAGCTAAGACAAAATACCATTGGGGAATTGTTGAAACCTCATTTGGTCATCTATTTAGATTTACCAGTAGATGCTGTTAAGGTAAGTTTATATTGTATGGAGATAAGTTTGAAATTTTTTTAAATTTCCAATTTTTTTTTTTGAAAATTCAGAATTTCTAATTATTCGATGACAACATTTGTTTAAAGTTTGCAAATTGTTGTCACTAATGGCGTTTTCTTTTCTGGCTAAAATGTCACATTTTTTTTGCATTTTGCCCTCAAATTACCTTTTTGTGTTCTTTTCTAAAATAAGGTAAACACTCTGAGAGGGTGCCGTGTTTCTTTCTGAAAATGATGCCTTATAAAAGACAAAAAATGCAACATTTTCTGCCCTCAAAAAATTTACAGGGTTGGATGTTGCCTGTTTTTTTGGTTTATCAATCTCATGTGTATATATTGCAAAGTTTTTGGCGAGAAAACTCTCACCTTGGTAGCAGAGTAGTAGTGTGCTGGCTTCTGACACAGAAGATCCCGAGTTCGAACCCATATTGGTATCACATTTTTTATATTTTTTGTTAAATTTAATTTACGATTTTTTTTAATTTGTTTTTGCTATTTTTTTCAATTTTTTCTTTTTGTAAGTATTTAATAATTTTTTAAATCTGAAATTCGCTTACAAAAAAAATTATAAAAAAAAATTTAATTAAAAAAATGTATGGAGCTAAATCTAAATTTTTTAAATAATTAAAAAAATAAAAATTAATTATTAAAAAAAATATTAAATTTTTTTTAAAGGTCGCTGGGATTCGAACCCGAACTTTAACAACACTAAAAAACAGATTTGTTTAAATAAATGTAATATGTAATGAAATTGTGTTCTATTCTGATTGTAAAAATGCTTCATTTTAATGGGGCGAGGGCAAAATTTAAAAAACGTTGCACATTAAGAAGGCAACACTTTTTTCCAGAAAAGAAAACACCATAAGTTTTTTTTTTTTTTTTTTTAATTTGTACTTGTTTTTATATAAAGTTTTCTACAAATCACAAATGTTTCAATTTTGATATTAAAAATACACATTGTTTTTTCGTACTTGTAATATTGTCATATATTTAGTTAGACCATTGTTCTATCTCAAGTCAAAAATCAAACATGATATTGTCGTATTAGATTTTATTTGTTGCTTTTTAAAACAATCGTTTTATTTTGCGGACAACTGAAGATTATGGTAATGCCTATGAAACAACTGAATTGTCTATCATAAAGGAACTAAAATTTAATTTGACAATATCATATTAGATTTTGGACTTGGAGTAGAACAGTTTTCCAAAAATTTTAAAATTTTTGATTAAAATCTTTGAAATGTACTCCAAAAAGTGTGTTTACCTTCAAAAAAAAAAAAAATATATCTCAGAATTCAAGGTTAAAGTGTCCCGAATCGAAAAATTTTTAAAGTTCTAATATTTTTTTTTTTTTTTTAAAAGTAAATAATAAAATAACTTAATTTTTTTTTTAAGTTAAAAACCTTTTAAAATCTGTAATTTACTTATTCAAATAATTTTACTGTCGAACAATCCAATTTATGGCTGTTCCAAAAGGTTTAAATATGATTGTTTCTTCATAAAAATCCTCTTAACCTAAAACATTTTGTCTCCAACGATACTCCCAAAATTCGCTATTTATACTAAACAAGCAAAACTGAGACTAAAGAAAAAAAAGCGCTAAAAATTCGATCATTTTTATATAAAACTTTCCTAAATATTTCTCAAAATTTGCTCAGTTTGTATTAAAAATTTTAACGAACTTACCCAATGGGTTTTATACAAAAAAATACAGAAAATTTTAGAATTCTCTGTCAATCTGAAATCTCAAACGTTTTCATTACAAAAAATGTTCAGTATCGGAAAGAAAAACATTGTATTAGAAATTTGTCCTAACTATATAAAAATTTCTTAAAACAGAATCTTATTTATAAAAACTTTTCCAAAATCTGAGAATATTCCTTTAATAAAAAATATACAAAATATGAGAAGAATTGTTCTCTAAGAATTGTTTTCATTAAAAATTTCTACTTTGAAGAAAATGTTCGAAATAAAAAATTACATTTGTTCTATAGAAAAAACCTTAAAGAAATGTACAAAAAACACCTCATAGCTTTGCAAATACTCACAATATATGGGAAAATAGTGGAAATTGGAATAACACATGATTTCTAAAAATAGAACAATGCTATGTTGTTTGTATTGTACTTCTGCAATTATGTATGCAAAAAGAAAAACACCTTTTATTGAAAACTAGTTTTAAGTCACACCAATTGACTTGACTTTAGGTCACAGCATTAAACGTCTCTGTCTAAAGCAGCAGCTCTCACCAACTTTTGTGTCACTTACCCCCTAAAACATTTCTACTGGTTTTTTATAGGTTTATCAAAAAAAATTGGAGAAGTGAAGAAAAAGCCAACAAAGTGGAATTTTATTAAAAAAAAAAAACATTACAAAAACATAATGCAGTAAATCTCGATTATGATGAACTTCGATTATTTCGTATTTACTGTAGTAAAATTTTTTATTGTCCATAAAATATTATTGATTTTACTAAACTTTTTTAAATATTATGAATTTTTTTTTATTTGATTTCATAAATAAATAGTTTTCGATACATTTGAGAAAGAATTTCTGTGTGTTCGGCTTAAAATTTGTTAAAAATCAAAGAAATTTTAGGAAAATTTGCTAATTTTTTTTGACAATTTCGGATTAAAAATGGAAAATTATATGAAAATTTGTTTGTGGATTCATCTCAATCTTAGTTCGATATAACCGCGAATTCATCTAAACCGAGTTAGTCTTAAACGAGTTTTACTGTACAAAATTTGTACAAAGAATTGTGTGGAAAGTTTTTATATATTTTTAAACAATTTAAAAAATCCAAAAAAGTTTAATATTTGAGCGATGCAAATATATGAGTGTTTTTTAGGAGGTTTTAAATAAAAAAGCTCTTTTTGATGAACTGCTTTTATACAAAAGTTTCCTAGCAGAGCTTTTAAATTAAATTTAAAACAATCATTTTGTCGGAACTCTTCGCTGATCCCCTAGAACACTTTTACGGACCCCCAAAGGCGAACCGTTGGTCTAAAGTGTAGTGCAAAGTGCATGTGTATTGGAAAGTAGTTTATTTATACCGCGGTCAGTGATTGCACAAAAAATTTCATATAGACGCAAGCAAACAATAAAAAACATAACAAATATTTCAGTATTAACAGAATCACTGATGAAGCTTAATTGCCAGAAACTGTAGTCTAATTCAATTAAAAATTTACAACGTAATTATGATTTTTAGAAATATGGCTTATATTTCTCTATCACGCATCTCACAAAACATTGAAATCAGTTGCATATTATTTATAGTGTTAAATGCACTTAACTAAAAAATACGTTAAATTCAAAAACTCAACCTTAAAATCTGCGTTTTTTTAAATAATTTATAAAAAAATCGATCTTAAAATCTAATACATAAAACTATCACAAAATTTACGGATTTTGTATATAAAACTTTCCCATAATCTAAGAAATTGCCGTAAACAAAAAAATATACCAAATTTGAAAATTTTCTGTAAAACAATCTCTCAACATGTTCTAGTGATTTGTTTTTTAATTTAACAAATTTTCTATAAACAAAAGTCTTACAATCTTAATTTTTATAAAATTGTAACAAAATCTACGAATTTTATATTAAAAGCTTTCCTAAAATCTTAAAATTTCCTATAATATCAGCGTTTTTGAAATACAAATATATGAAAATTATCTATATGATATAACCCCAAAATCTACGATTTTTTTTTATTGAAAACTATCTCAAAATCTAGATAAAATGTTAAAAAATTAGATTATTTTGAAAATTGTTGAAAAATGTGAAACTTTTAAAACAATAATTCTAATGTCCCAAAAAAATTTCTGTGCAAAAAAAAATCAAAACTTAACATTTTTCCATAAACAAAATACTGAAATAAAAAAAATGGTTGTAAGATAAAATTTGCTCCAAAAACCATAGCTTTTTTTTTTTTTTTAATTGTCTCAAAAAACTTAAACTTTTAAGAATAAAATGTAAAAAAAATACATTTTTCTGTGTCAACATTTGACACATTTTTCAAAAGAGAAAATCTTAAACTAAAGAAAATGTTTCTAATGTCTTCTTTCTACCCTGCTACATTGGTCCTCTGAAGATTTTCGGTGAAGGGAAATGAAACATGTAAGGACCTGTCGGTAGATAAAGTCTGCTTTAAATTAGGGGATGATGATATTTTTTAATTAATAAATAACATTGCACAGTTTTTTGTTCAACAAAAAACAAATGATCTTGACCGTAATAATCTTGCTTACAGCATAAAAATGTTATTTTTTAGAATCAAAAATTAGAATTTATGGAAATGTCGAAAATTGTCTATAAATTTTAAAATGTTCCTAACCAAATAATAACGTAAAAATAAGTCTTAAATCAGACAATTTGAAAAAAAAACATTTAATAAAAATCTAGTTAATTTAAATTTTTCTTTTTTCTTGCTTTGTTTTCTTAAGGATGTCTATGTTTTTAGCCAAATAACATAAAAATCATATATCTTTAAGATAAGTACATGGACAATTTTTATTTAATTCTTTGCCACTCCAATAAGCAAGATACATATAAAGAACTTCGTCACTCAAATTCCAAACCTAATTTAAAACCAATAAAGTACGAAAGATCAATATAACATTATTAACTGGCCTATTACTACTTGTGACTCGTTATGACTGTCTTAAGATAATTTTTAAAGTCTTAACTTTCTATACAAAACAATAATAAAATTCAAATTGTATTTGTCATTTTATGATAACGTCTGTACAAGGTCTATATTTCTTTTATTTTTTAAACAATATTTCAAATAAATAAAATTTTTTGTGACTGGCAACAACATGGGGAATCCAGTCTTAACTAGAGTCACAAATTTTTCGTCAGAATAGACCTTTAAATTTAGTTTTATCTTTTGGTTTTTACCAGTCTATGGACATTTTACTTAAAGTTTTTTATTTACCAAATGCTAATTTATTTTTAAAATTAAATTTTTAAGGTCGTTCTAATTATTTTTTTTTAAGCTAATGTCGATCTTTTTTTTGACTATTTTGTAATTTTCGTTAATTCCGTTAAATTTCGTTAAGACCACTAAATTATGCACAATCTAGCAGTTTTTCAAAATCAAAAATTGATTTTATAGCAAAGATTTTATCAAATTATTAAAATATAACCAAGCGTTCTTATTATATTTTCCTCCACTGTATATAAAAATCTAATAAAAATGCCTTATAAATGTAGTATTAATTCAAAAACTAGATTTTTTCATAGTTTTGATGCTTTATTCATTATTTGCAGGTAAAATTTATCAATAATCAAAAAAAAAAAAAAAAGAACCCATGAATTTGTTCATAATATGTAGGAACAAATTCATATAGTATTGTAGAAAAAGGTTTTGCGGGAAAAAATATGTATGTTTAATTCATACAGTTTATGAAGAACTTTCTTCTATTTATGAACTTTTTGTTTCTGTCCCAAAATTTTATTTTTTAATACGAAAAAATTTCTTTTAGTACTAGAACATAAAAAAAAATGCATGCGTTTAATATACGAAAATCGACGTACAATATACGAAATATTTCGTTGTTTCGCAACACGAAAGGTTGGTGTAAATTACACGAATATGAACGAAAGTCTTTCGTATAGTTTACGAAAAACATTTTCTATTTTACAAAATATTTTTTATATATTACAAAAAATGGTGCAATTATAAAAATCAATGAAAAAAGATATCAGAGCGATATGTATACAAATAATAAATATAAAAATAATAATATCATAAGCCAAGAAAGTTTTTGTAAATTTAAAACTGTTGCACATTAGGGTGCGCCAAAGTTGTATGGTAAAAAATCGACACTCCCCCCAGAAATTATCGTTTTTATATCAAAATACACTATGCAAAAAATTATGGTGATCGCTTAAGGCGAAAGGGTGCCTCAAACACCTTGAAAATAGTGAAATATGTCAATTTTGACCATCAGATGAAATTTTTTTTTTCTTTTTGTTATTCAATTTGGCAAAAAAAAATTGTACTAAGTTCGATGACAACTATTCACAAAAAAATATTAGCTTCACAAGGGTTAAAGCTGCCCTGTAAAAATTATTTACTAACTATAATAACTTGCAAAGCCAATTTCGTCAATTTTGTTTAAAACCTATAGTATATATAAAACTATAGTTTTAAGTTCAAAATTAAAGAAAATACAGCCAAAAATTAAATTTCCTTGAAATCCACTAAATTCAAATCGCTATAAAAAAAAAAACTAGCTAACGGATATTTATAATATTTCACATTTATTTTCTTTATGATATATATAACTATAAACTAGTGGAGAACGATTTTAATTCTTAAAAATTGTCTTTAATAAAATTTTCAAATATGTAAAAATGTTGCTTTTGGGCCCCCTACAAGTAACTGCCATTTTTTGTATCGTAAGTTAAATTAAGTTAACGATGTCCTGGAAATCTAATATTTTTTTGTGAATAGTTTTTTTTTGCGAACTTAGTACAAAAGAATTTTTTTTTTTGCGAAATTGAATAACAAAAAAAACATTTTTTTTCATCTAATGGTCAAATTTGACATATTTCCCTATTTCCAAGGTGTTTGAGGCCCCTTTCCCCTTAAGGGGGGACATGACATTCGCAGCAGAGAAAACAGACCTTTTTTTAAAAATTCATAACTCAGTCAAAAACAAACATTTTTCCAAAATTACAAGAAAAAAAATTCAAAAAAATATATTTTTCACTCCAACATGGTTTTATAGAGCTCCAAACGGGCGGCAAAGAAAAAAAAAACGGTGCCTCGTGGTTGCAGCGCTGTCCGATCTGGAAAAAATGACTTTTTTAAATCTTAACAAAATTGGTTATCGTATGACACGAGCTTTTTTTTAAAATTTTTTTTTCAATTATTGGTGATGTTCCAAATTTAAGTGTGTTTTTTCGAAAAAAATATTGACTTTTAAAAATTCATAAAAAATCGAAAAAAAATTAAAAAAGAAAAATGCTCGTGTCATACGATAACCAATTTTGTTAAGATTTAAAAAAGTCATTTTTTTCCAGATCGAACAATTTTTGCGACACCCAGCGCTGCAACTACGAGGCCCCGTTTTTTTTCTCTGCCGCCAGTTTTAGCTCTATAAAACACTGTTGGAGTGAAAAATATATTTTTTTGAATTTTTTTCTTGTAATTTGTTCAATTCTCTACAATAATGTGGAAAAATGTTTGTTTTTGATTGAGTTATGAATTTTTAAAAAAAGATCTGTTTTCTCTGCCGCGAATGTCATGTCCCCTCTTAAGCGATCACCACAATTTTTTACATAGTGTATTTTGATACTAAACCGAATACTTCTAAGGGGAGTGACGGTATAAAATCGATAGTTAACATTTTTGGCGCACCCTAAATAAAACAAAATTCTTGTATTTTCGTAAAATTGCAAAAGCTTTTACTATTTTTGTTTCGTAAAATAAAAGAAACTTTTTTATATATTACGAAAAAAGTAACTACGAATGACTTCGTTGGTTTCGAAAAATTTTTAAAGTCAGCACTAAATTTATTTTCGTAAAATGTAAGAAGAAACTTTCTTGTATTTAACGAGAAAAATAGCTACGAAAGTTTTTTTTTCGTAAAAAGTTGCATGGTTTTTTTTTTTGGCGTATAATTTCTTTCAATTATTTAAAAAAAATGTTTAAATATTTGTATTTAAAATACAAAAATTGTTTTTTTCGGACTTTCTATATTTTTATATATTTTATATTTAGAATATTGTTCTATCTCAAGTCCAAAATCTAACATGATATTGTCATATTTGGCCACAGTTGTCGTTTTCTTTTGAGGACAATTTGGGTGATTTGGGTATTGTCTATCATAAATGTAATCGATCTTTATGAAAAGCAACAAATAAAATCTAATATGACAATATCATATTAGATTTTGAACTTAAGGTAGAACCATATTCTCACTTGTCTAACGTGTAGTGCGAGTGCATGTGGCATTAGAAATCAGTTCGTCCAAAAAACTATATTTTGTCGGTTTTTTGATATCTAGAGGCAATGATGACAAATTTTGGTATTGAAAACATGTTTGTTGAGCCGATTTAATTCGATTTTGTGTATAAAATTTAAGAGAAAAGCCGAAGTTTAGCTATAAAGTTAAAAGTTCGGCCGCCGAACTATTTTCAATTTGGCCGAACTTTCTGAGGCCGAACAGTTAATTTATTGCTTAACTACAGACTTTTCTTCAAATTTGACACTCAAAATAGCATCTAATCAGCCCAATAAACATTTTTCCATCCGCCAAATTTGTCCATAATGCTTTAAAATACCGAATGCAGACCAAATGCATTTTCTGGCCGAACTGTTCGGTCGGACACTAGAAATCAGTTTATCTATACCACGGTCAGTGATTGCACAGAAAATTTCATATAGACGCAATCGAACAAATAAAAACATAACAAATATTACATTATTTAAAATTAAATTCAAAAAACAGGTTCACTGACGAAGGTTCAATACCAGAAACTGCGCTGTCTGATTCAGAAAATTGAAAATTTACAATGTAGTTATGATTTTTAGAAAATACACTCATTCTTCTCTACCACGCCTTTCACACACTTAATATATATTTAAACAAATCTTTAATTAAATTCTTTCTTTATCTTCGATTTTTCCCCTTGTTTAGCAACGCATTAAGGCCCGCAATCTTGACTATGAAGTCAATTCTAAAGCATTGAATGATGCTTATTTGCGCGATATTGAATCAATTTATAAACAACAATATTTAAAAGATATTGCCACTCATGCTGAATTATTAATTTACGATTGGACTGCTGGTGGTGAAACTGAAGTTGTTGTTGAAGATATTGAACGTATCAATTTCGAGAAATTCGATGAAGATCCTTTGGAAAAGAAACTGAAAGATTGGCGTTTTCATAATGAGGTTGAATGGTGTGAGGCACGCATTAAGTATTGCTGCGAGAAACCCGATTTAATGAACTATTTTAATGTGCCACGTTTTGATGTACCAGAATTGTTGCGTTCGGCTGATGATAGCAAAAAATGGCGTGATGTATGGTTTAATGTGAGTAGTAGAGGCAACTTTGTACATCAAATTGTTATTTTAAGATTTTATTTGTATATTTTTTTAGGCCCCCGGCATGAAATATCGTCCTGGTTTTAATGCAGATATGGGCGATACTGGTTTATTGACTAAAACTAAAACCAATTACACTCATAATACCATTTAAATTATATTAATTGCTAATTTGTATTTAGTTTAAATCCAAAATTCTTAAAAAGAAACATTATTAAAATGAAATTGAAACGATTAAAAAGTATATAAAAGGAAACTGTGTTAAAATTCTATAAAGATAAATAAAAAAATAAAACAATCAACAGTTGAAAGGGAATTTTGTTTTTCCAATTTTTATAAAGTTTTTAAGTTTTTTATATAGAAACAGTAAATAACTGTTAAATTGTAGTCAACATTTTGTTTTAATATTTTGAAATTATAACTTTGAGTTTTAATGGTTTAACTTCAACATTGGCAGTCGCACGACTTCTGAAGGCTGCATCATGAGGGCTGCAAATTACGATACCTGGAAGTACGCAGTTGAGTGTTTAATATCTTTTAAAATTTCCCAACATTTGCCGCTTAAAAACTTCCACATGGATATGAAAACCGAGATGATCCATTTTGACATCTTGTTACTTACCTCGTGACACCTTGTTACTTACCCTTGGAACTACTGGTCTACAAATCAATAAACACAATATGATCTTTAATTTGAGTACAGTTATGTCGGTGTTTCTACTCAAATTAAAGATAATAATTGTTAACTAATTTTACAAATGCTTCAAATATTTAGAAACAAACAGCCTCATGATTGTACTCAAATGATAATGATAATTTTGTGTAGATTTATATTCTAAAAAAAAAAGAAAATTTAGTTAAATTTAGAAAAATTAAACAAAATATATGAAAAAATGGGACGAATGATGTAAAATGGGGCGAATGATGTAAAATGGGACGAATGATGTTTTTTTAACATACAGTAGACTCGCGATAACAAAAACACCGCCTTACGTGAACACCGGCTAGCATGAACATAATTTTTTTTTACACTGACTACTCTGTAGCGTGAACACAGTAAGAAAGCCCTATAACGTGAACAAATGTAAAATTAATGGAACATAGAAAACGTTGTTTGCTTTTGAACATTTTTAAGCAATCACTACTTTTTTAAAAACTTGCAGTCCCCGTAAATGCTTGCTTATGAATATATTCTGGCATTTTGTGTAACGCGCGCTTTTGATTTGCTTATTTTGTTTTTAGTTTAACATAAAGTGTGTCGTGAAAAATGTCGCAAAAACTACCAAATTTTTTATCTTTAAAGGAAAAAGTGGATGTAATAGAAAAAATAAAAAAAAAGGATCAAGCGTGACTAGCTTAGCAAAGCAAATATGAATTAATGAATATGAATTAATAAAAAATTATATGAATTTGAGTTAAATATATGGCTATTTTATTTTTAAGATGTAAAAAATTACACCTTCGTAAACATGAACAACTTCGCAAACGTGAACACGCTCAGGTTTTAATAGTTCACGTTACCGCGAGTCTACTGTATTTGGATTCAGCGTTCATAAGTCTATTAATAAATACTTACTTTAAAGATAAATTCTGAAATAAGTTGAAAATTGTTGAGTAGTGTAATTAAGATTAATTTTTAAGTTTTTTGTTTCTGTGGCTATTTTGTTCATAATTTTTTTCGGTGACGGTTTTCCATTCCCTTACCTTTTTTGTATTGTGCTTATTCCCCAATTTTGACTTTTTTTTCAGTTTTGGTAAATTGTTTTAAATTTTGACAATTTTTTAAAATTTAGACGATTTTCTTTAAATTTTTGGTGATTTTTTTTTTTTTAATTTTTGTTATTTCTACTTAAAAACTCTTTTCTCGGTAATATTAATATTGTTTCTTTCGTGACGTTTGCGAATTTTGTACTGCGCCACTAAATTTTAAATTATTTTTTAAAACTTATTAAATTTGAGGTAGTTTTTTTTTATGTCCATATGTTTACCATAAATTTTTAATTTAAACAATATTCAGCTGCTAATTTATTTTTTTTTCTTTATGTTTCCTTTCACATATTCACTTCTTTTTGATATTCATGCATTTTATTCACCTTCACAAATATTCTACCACAAAGTTGTATTTTTTTGTTTGTTTTCTTGTTTTAATTTAATCACATTGATTGAACAGCTTCGTTTTAAGTTCCTTTTAAGTTGTTTGTTTTGTATGAGCCGCTGTGGTGCAGAGCATAGTTCTACGGATTTCAAGTCAGAAGATCGTGAGTTCGCTACTCACTGGCGGCATGCAAATTGTTTTTTTTTCTTTATTTAATTTTCCAACACAACTTTTTTCACCTTCTCACCTCCGAGTTGTATTATTTTATCACTGTTATCAACACATTTTCACTTTAAGTTCATTTTAAGTTACTTGTATAGTATGAGCTGTTGTGGTGCGATGGAAGGGTTGTCGGACTACAAAACGGTAGGTCGTGTGATCGATTCGCGCGACGGGCAAGAATTTTTTTTTTTTTTTAATTTTAAAAAATATTGAGCCATCCATACATCCATCGAAAAAATTTTTTTTTTATTGTATTAATATTTTTAATTTTATTATTAAAAAAGGGCATCCATTCACTGTTTTAGATGCTCCTATAAAGAGCCATCCTCATTCCAGTATCTAGACAGTGGTAAATCATAAAAAAGAGCATTTATGCACCGTTTAATATGCTCTTAATGCATATTTTTCCTTCCCAAGGCATATATCATCAGTCTAAAGCTCAATATATGCCCATATATGGTCTTTTTATGGGTTTAACATTGCCATTTCATTGGAATTAAGAAGATTATTTAAAGCAGCATTGAAAATAGTGCATAGAAAGCTTTTTTAATAATAAAAAATTAAAAATAAAAATTTACAAAAAAATTGAATGGATGAATGGCTCCATATTTTTTAAATTTAAAAAAATTCTTTGCAGCCACGAGGATCGATCACACGACCTACGGGTTTTGTAGTACGATAACCTATCCATCGCACCACAGCGGCTCATGCAATTCGTGTAACTTAAAATCAACTTAAAGCGGAAGTGTGGTTAAAATGGTTTAATATGACAAACTCAACTTCGAGGTGAGAAAATTAGTTGACGTAAATTAAAAAAAAAAAAAATGTCAGCGCCAAACAGCATCGAACCCACGATCTCTCGCCTTGTAATCCGATGGTCTTTCCATCGCACCACAGCTGCTCTTGCAAGTTAGTCAATTTTAAATACACTTAAATGGAAGCTGCCTTAAAAACCAGCAAAAAGAAACAAACAGAAAATACAACATTGAGGTTGAAGCATTTGCTAAGTAACAAACAAATGAAAAATACAACTTTGAGGTAGGAATATTTGCTAAGTACCACACAAATAAAAAATGCAACTCTGAGGTAGAAATGAGGTAATCATACAAAAAAAAACTATAAGCACGAAAGAACTCACAAGCTGTTTGTTAAAAATTTTTTTAAATACCCTTTCTGTAAAATTCTGATCGCCTGGTATTTGAACAAAAATTTTAGCTTTTTTCGGACAGAATTTAAAGATTTTTTTTTTACACCCAAAAAATTAAGTTAGTTTAAATTTTAAAAAAATTGCCGCTAATTAGTAAATAACAACTAAAGTGTATTTTAGGGAAAGAAAACATGTTGGCAAATTCTGGGGGCGATTTATATTTTAGTTTTTACACCCAAAAAATTAAGTTAGTTTAAATTTTAAAAAAATTGCCGCTAATTAAAAAATAACAACTAAAGGGTATTTTAGGGAAAGAAAACATGTTGGCAAATTCTGGGGGCGATTTATATTTTAATTTTTACACCCAAAAAATTAAGTTAGTTTAAATTTTAAAAAAATTGCCGCTAATTAAAAAATAACAACTAAAGGGTATTTTAGGGAAAGAAAACATGTTGGCAAATTCTGGGGGCGATTTATATTTTAGTTTTTACACCCAAAAAATTACGTTAGTTTAAATTTTAAAAAATTTGCCGTTAATTAAAAAATAACAACTAAAGGATATTTTATGGAAAGAAAACATGTTGGCAAATTCTGGGGGCGATTTATATTTTAGTTTTTACACCCAAAAAAATAAGTTAGTTTAAATTTTAAACTAACTATTTTAATGGAAAGAAAACATGTTGGCAAATTCTGGGGGCGATTTATATTTTAGTTTTTACACCCAAAAAATTAAGTTAGTATAATAGTCTTATCTATTTTATCAAGTTTTCAAAATTATTATTTTTTTATTTTTTAATGAAAGAGAATTTCCTGAGCTTTCAAAAAATCTACATTTTACATCCTCTTTCTTTAGTTTTTGAGAAATTTTCAAAAATTTTTCAAATTTACATTTTTTAAAAATTCTCAAAAACTATAGAAAAATAAGATGTGAAATGTTGTTTTTTTTAAAGCCCAAAAAATTCCATATCATTTAAAAATAATAAAAAAAAAATCTGAACATTAAGCTTATGCTTTATATACTATTCGATTGCTCTTTTAAGACTGTTTCATTATTAACACAATCTGACAGAAATTTTTTTTTATTTACTTTTTAATGAAAGGGAATTGCTGGGCTATCAAAAAATCTACATTTTTCATCTATTTTTTTTAAAGCTTTTGAGAAAATTTAAAAAAGTATTTATATGTTGGATAAACTTTTTTTGTAAACCTTTTTTGCATTTTAGAGTCTGATATAATTTATTGTTGTTATAGGAATTTTGAGTTTTTTTATGAAACCGAATTGGCATCAATTTTTAAAAATATGTTTTTCATTAATTTTGTTTTTTTTTAAAAGACACTTTAATTTAATATTTATTTTTAAAAACTTTATTTATTATACAATTGTTATTTAACATATATATATAATTGTTTACAAAATTTTAGTAAATTTATTAAACAAAAAAACTTTTTTTAAACAATTTAAAATAATTAAAATAAAACAATATTAAATAAAAAGAAACTAAAAATTATTATAATTTACACTTATTAACAAATTTGCGCTTTGAAAAAAATAAAAAAGAAAATCGAATACGAATTTAAATTACAAATTAATGACTTTTTTTTTTTTAAATAAAAACATTTTTCTAAATAAAACAAAAAATGTAACACAAAAGTCTGTCAATGATTTTCTTTATTAAATTATATAATATTTTTAATAATATAAAGATAAAGTTAAAGACAAATAAAATATTAAATTAAATTAAAATAAAATAAGAAAACAATAAAAAAAAGACCAGTACCTTTAAAGGGTTAAATAAAAAAAAATATTTTTATTATATATATTTTTTTTTTTTTTTGGAAATTATTAAACTTAAAAGAAATCATTAATTATATTTTATTTTTACAAAAAATATACATTAACATTATTAAATTAGTTTGTGACTTAAATTTAGTTTAATAATTAATTTAAAATATATAATTTTTTTTTAATTATTTTATTAGAAAAATATATTTAAAAAGCGGTTTAGAACCTGTATTCACTAGAGTGATTTAAAAACAAATATTAACAATTATTTTTTTCTTTTTCTTTTATACTCAAATATAAAACCTAAAATTAACTAAATTCTGTGAATTTTTTTATTTTTTTTCAATATCCATAAATTTTCAAATCAAATATTTTTAAATTTAAATAAATTGTTGTTTATTTAATAATTGTTCCATTTAATGTCTTGCCTCTTAAATGGATAATGTCAGTAGTTTGCTGAAATCTATTCCAAGAGCGGTACCACTGCATTAGCTTCATAATTTTTTTAAGCAAATTAAAATAATCTTTAAGGGGGAAAAATATAAACTTTGATTCATTGATAAATTTTCTTTTTGAAAATTGTTTTAACATCTTTAAAAAGAATTTTCAGAGTCAGACAGAATTTCAACAAGAAATTAAGACTTTTTGAATTTGGCTGTAATAAAAAAAAAAAACGTATTTAGAATAAGGGGTATGTATGAGCCATTTCAATAGCAAATGAAGTATATGAGAGTATTAATTGAATGCTATTAATTTTTTATATAGTTAAGTGTTAAGAATTAAAAGCTGGGACTGTAATTATTATTCCTTTTATCATAAAAATCAGATAGAAAAAAAGACATTTTTGGACTTTTATTTTTTCGAGCAAAAATAAAGGTTATTTTCTGACTTTTATTTTTTCGAGCAAAAATAAAAGTTATTTTCTGACTTTTATTTCTTCGAGCAAAAATAAAAGTTATTTTCCAACTTTGATTTTTTCGAGCAAAAATAAAAGTTATTTTCTGACTTTTATTTCTTCGAGCAAAAATAAAAGTTATTTTCTGACTTTTATTTCTTCGAGCAAAAATAAAAGTTATTTTATGACTTTTATTTTTTCGAGCAAAAATAAAAGTTATTTCTGACTTTTATTATTTTGAGCAACAATAACAGTTATTGGGGTAAAGTGTTTGTAACCGTCATATAATGAAAAGCGCAATTCATTTTATTATAATTAATTATTGAAGAATTTCCTTTAGTTAGTTTTTCTACAGTAAGAAGAAAGTTATTTTTTTTTATTTAGTTTTTTTTAGGCAAAAATAAGTTATTTTTTGAATTTTATTTTTTTAAGCTAGATTTTTCTCGTCTTTTTTTTTAATTGATGGGAAGTAATCATTTATATGAAAAATCTATCAGTTTAGTATATATTTTTGGTGATTTTTTTTATGAAAAATCGACAAAGAATTTTTTATACAAATTTCTTGCACAAAATTGGGAGATTTTTCATATGAAACATAAAGTTTGCATATGATAAATCACCCAAAATTTTAAAAAATTTTAATTTTTCTTATAAAAAATTTCCAAAACATTTTTTTTTTTGAAAATTTACATTTTTTAAATTTTCTCAAAAACGCAATGAAAATGAAAATTATTCAAGTTCGAGGCCATACTCTATATTTCTTCATTAGGATATTGTCCTAACAAATAATCTATAGAGTTTTTTGTTTTCAAATTTATTATTTGACCCTTTCAGGAATGTGTTGATAGATCTATTTCGGGAATTTTCTAGGTTCCCATCATCAGAACACGTTTTGAAAGCGGTAACAATCCCATGTCAAACATCAAACATTCATATGAACTAGTTTCCTCACTACATGAGAACCACCAGAGGTGGATCTTGCACATCAAACAAGTTTTCAATTTATTGTTTGATCAATGGTTATAATCTTTAACTTCAAACTCATATGTATATTAGTTCTCATGTAGTGAGTAAACTAGTTCATATGAATGTTTGATGTTTGGCATGGGATTGTTACCGCTTTCAAAACGTGTTCTGATGATGGGAACCTAGAAAATTCCTGAAATAGATCTATCAACACATTGCTGAAAGGGTCAAATAATAAATTTGAAAACAAAAAACTCTATAGATTATTTGTTAGGACAATATCCTAATTAGGAAATATAAAGTATGGCCTCGAACTTGAATAATTTTCAATTTCATTGCACAATTAAAGGTCGAAAAAAACATAATTTTTATTTTTAATAAAAATTATAACAAACTTGTCAAAAACTATAACATAAATAAGATGTGACATGCTGAAATGTTTTTTGAAAGCCCAAGAAATTCACTTTTATTTCAAAATAAAAAATTTTTTTTTGAAAAAATTAAATTTAGATAAGATTATATATAATCTTATCTATTTTATCATATTTTCAACACAAAAATTTTAATTTTTTATTATTATTAAATGAAAGGAAATTTCCTGGGCTTTCAAAAAATCAACATTCCACATCTTATTTTTGTAAAGTTTTTAAAAAAAATTAAAAAAACGTTAATTTTCAAAAAAAAAAAAATTTTTTTTCAAAATTTTTTATTAGAAAAATTAACCAAAAATTTTATTTTTTTAAATTTTTTTTTTACTTTTAAATGTAAGGGAATTTCCAGGGCTTTAAAAATAATCCACATTTCACATTTTTAGTATATATTATTTTTTTTACAGTTTTTGAGAAACTTTAAGAAATGTACATTTTACATTAAAAAAAAAAAATTTTTAATTCAAAATTTACATTTTTTCAAAATTTCTCCAAAATTTAGATTTTTAGAAAACCTAGGAAATTCACATTCATTTAAAAATGACGGAAAAATTTCTTTTGCAAAATTGTACAATTTTTCATATTAAAAATCACCCAAGAATTTCTGATACAAAATTTCTTTTACAAAAGCTCTTTTACAAAATTTTACAACATAAAAAATTTCTTTTGCAAAATAAATTTTAAGGGCATTTTTCATATGAAAAATCGCGCAATTTTGTAAAAGAAATTTTGTACCAGCATAAATTTGTGGTTAATGTTTCATATGAAAAATAGCTCAATTTTGTAAAAAAAAAATTCGGGAACGATTTCCTAATTTTGTATAAGGTTAATTTTTGGTTCAATTTTGCAAAAGAAATTTTTGATATACAAAATTGAGCGATTTTTCTTAAGAGAAATTACGGAAACATTTCTTTTTCATATTAAAAATCACCCAAGAATTTCTGATACAAAATTTCTTTTACAAAAACTCTTTTACAGAATTTTACAACATAAAAAATTTCTTCTGCAAAATAAATTTTATGGACATTTTTCATATGTAAAAGAAATTTTGTATCAGAAATTTTTGCAAAAGAAATTTTTGTGTGATTTTTCATATGAAAAATCGATCAATTTTGTAAAAAAAGAAAATCGGAAACGATTTCCCAATTTTGTATTCATTTTTGGTTCATTTTTTATATGAAAAATTGCCCAATTTTTGTAAAAGAAATGTTTGATATACAAAATTGAGCGATTTTTCTTAAGAGAAATTACGGAAACATTTATTTTTTCATATTAAAAATCCCCCAAAAATTTCTGATACAAAATTGATTTTACAAAATTGGGCGATTTTTCATATAGAAAAATTTTTTTTCAAATGAAATGTGTTATATTTTGTATACTTTGGAAAAACTATTGTTATATTTAAATTCTCGCTGTCCCTTTTTTTTTTTAATTTTAAAGCTTTTTATCTATTATTTACACTTACAAATTTTTTCTGAACACTTAATTATTTTTCTGAATCTTTAAAAGCTTTTTTTCTAGCAATTAAATAAACAGCTTTTCAGCTCATAAATAGCTTTTTGTCGTAAAAATAAATTTTTTGTTATAACCATCTATTATGCCATAAACGACTTTTTTGTTACATATTAGTGACAATCTTTACTAATTTTTTTTGCAGTTACTTGAAAAAAGCTTTAAGAGTTTTTTAAATTTTCGTTGATTCACAATCAAAATTTAGTTTAAACCTTTAAAATGCTTTTTTCCAGCAAATAATTAAAAAGCTTTTTATTTAAATACATTTTGTGTTAAAAACAGTTTTTTTATTATAATAAAAAGGTTTTTATTAAAAAAAAGTAGTTTTTTTTATAATTTAAAGCTTTGTATATCTTATTCACAACTAAAATGTATTCTGAACTTTTTTTTTGGCAAATAAATAAATAGCTTTTTATCTCATAAACAGATGTTATTTCATAAATAAATTTTATTTAATAAACGCTTTTACCGCATAACTAGCGTTTACGTCATTAATAGAAAGCTTTTTAGGTTGTTATTAAAATAAACGTTAACCTCTTTTTACAATTGTTTTTGATAATTTATCGCTTTTTTAAAAGTTTTTTTCCAGGAAATAAACAAATAACATTTTATCTGATAAGCAGCTTTTTATCTCATAAATACATTTTATATTGTTAACAGCTCTAATATCATAACAACTTTTATGTTATTTATAAAAATATTTTTGGGTTATTAGCAAAAAAGCTTAAAGTTTTTTTTCAATATTCTTTTTTATTGCAGCAAATAAATAAACAGCTTTTCATCTCATAAGTATATTTTATGTTATGGTATTAAACAAAAAGCTTTTTCTGTAGTTCTTAAAAAGGCTTTAAGCTTTTCTACTATTTTTCTTCAAATTCAAAATTATTGAAGCTCTTACTCATAATTGAAAATTTTCTCTTTAACATTAAAAGCTTTTTTCCAGCTAATAAATAAACAGCTTTTGATTTCCTAAACAGCTTTTTATCTAATACACCAAATTTTATAAACAGTTATTTCCGTAATTAGCTTTTATGTTGTTAATAAAATGTTTTTTTTTTAGTTGTTATTAGAAAATAGATTTAAGCTTTTTTTAAATGATCTTGCTTAAAATTTCTTATAGCTGTCATTAGTTGATCTCTAGGATTACCTGCTGGTAGGGGTGATCTTATATCGGTAACAGGTTTTAATTGTATGGCCATCATGGGTGGTGGAGGTGGCGCTGACAATGGCGACGAGGAAGATTGATTTATTACTACTGGTGCCGATTTAGGAGTTTGGGATTTAGGTTTTAAAGCGGCATTTAAAAAGGAGGTGGATGTTATGGGTGAAGGAGTTTTGCTGATGTTATTAATAACTGTTGTAGATTTTTTTAAATTTAAATGTAATTTGGCACTTGTATAAGAGTTTTGTTTAGGTAATTCAAATTTTTGGTTTGCAGAATTTTTCAAATCACCATTACTTAAAATAGGTGATGACTGTTGGGGAATAGTTTGTATTGGTAAGGAGGGTGTGGAGGGTGTAGTGGCGGAATGTATGGCTTTTTGTTTTTCTTGTTCTTCTTTGGCCAACATTTTCTCTTTAAATCCAGTACGTCTTAAAGTATTTTGACCAAATGGTGCTGTTACTGGAGCTATTTCTGGTGTAGTTGGTTTTACTTTATCTTCTTGTTTAATAGAAGAAGAACGTAATAATTGTGGTCCTGGTAAAGATGAAGCAGGAGTAGAAAATCTTTGTGTTTTATTACTTCTGGGTAAAGTTGAAGTATTTATTATAGTTTGAGTTTGAGGTTTTAATACATTTTCTATTGTGGGTCTTAGAGAAGCTATCGGTTTGGAGGCAGGTATTATTTCTATGTTCTCATCTTTCTTTTCTTCTTTGTGCTTGGGAGTACTTTCTATTACTACATCTTTTATAGGCTTTACTAATACCGGCACTTTAAAGTCTTTTTCTGGTATACCCATACGTTGTATAGTAAACGGTTTGGGAGCCACTGGTGGTGGTGATATTTTCTCTTCATATGATTCATTATTGATCATTAATGGTGTGGACATACGATAATTACGTGGCACTGTTTTTGTGTTTTCAATATTATTTGTAGTATTGCCTTTACCGCCAAATATATAATCACCTTCATTTTTAATGGCTTGTATCTGTACCTTGGGTCTATCATTCCATGTAGAAAAGTTTATACTGGGAGGACCCGAATAACGGTATACTTTGGGTAATTCTTTGGGTTTTTCATCTCTAAATTCTTCTCTTATATATTCTCTTAATTCTTGTTTAATTTCAAAAGCTTTTTCGGAATTAACCTTATTCTCTTCTTTTGTCTCTGATATTTTTGTAGTCTTTAGTTCCAAACTTGCAAATTTTAATTCATCTGAGGGTCTTCTAGCATTAACTTCTATCGATTTTTCCTCATCTCCACTACTATTGGCTAAACTATTTTTCCTTGAATTTAATATAGTTTTAATAATCTCTAAACTTTGCAATGATGGAGTATCGCCTATACTTAGTTCACTAGATGACTTTCTACGATTAAGATTACCATTCATTTGATCTAGAGATAATTGTGAAGAAGTGCGTTTATTTAGCCCTAAAGACGAGGAATCCGAGACTATAGCTGTGGTATGGAAAGAATCGGATCGTGTTATAGAACGACGTTGCTTTAAGCTGGTGACACTGCTACGTTTACGATATAATTTCTCTTCATCTGGTGTGGAAGAGGGTGAACTTTCCGGTGACGAAAGCTTAATTGGATTATTAACATTTTGTTGTTTTAAAGAGTGATAGCTTTCAGTTGAAGATTGTGTGAATAGCTTACTCTCTTTAATTTGTGTGGAAGCAGCAGAGATTTCGGTTGAGTAAGCCGGAGAGTTTTCTGTTAAAGTATTAGAAGAGCTTTCTGTTGCAGAGTGTGCTATAGAGCTATTTGTTTTATTCTCATTTAAAACTTCTTTGGGTTTGGCCACATTATTTTGTGCTATTGAGTTTATAGTAAAATTCGTTAAAGTATTCGGTTTAGCGGATTCTATTTCGCTATGATTTTCCGGCTTTCTTATTAAAGTATCTAAACCTTTTTCCTGTATTATTGATGATAATTCATCTACTATACTATCTAAGGGAGTAGAGGCAGTTGAAACTGGTTTAGCTTTTGTTTTAGTCTCCTCTTCTATTTGTTCTCGTTTTAGATTTTCAAAATTTAATAACGGTCTTTCCATAATCTTTGGCGTTATAGGTGTATCTGGTTTGCTATCCGTTTCCAAATTTTCCATAAATTGATTATCGGCAAAATTTGGTGGTGGAGATATGGGTATGGCAAAGTTCCAGGAAGAAGTTTCTGATAGAGTATTTGGTGTAGCAGATTGTGTTAATTCACTATCAGTCTCCTCTAGACTGTTACCATTAATTAGGGTCAACTCTTCTAAAGTTTTAGTTTCATTTAGAGGTTTTACCAAAGTCTTGCCCAATTTAAAGTTGTAAACCTTAACCATATCATCATCATCGGAAGAAGATTCAAAATTTGACTTCACATCCAAAGTAGACACCTCCGAGGGTAGACTATCAGGTAGGGGAGACGGTACAGGTTCACCTATACCAGAATCTGCTTGCTTGGAAACACAATCATCTTCTGGTCTTTCTTGTTTGAAATGCTCTAGTTGGGTCTCATAGCAAGCATCCATATCAGAAGGTTCACAAGATAATGATCTAGGTTCGGGTGTAGGAGTGCGATTAAGCAAAACTTTAGATACATTAATTCCGGTCTTTGCTGAAGCTTGTTCTGATTCAAAACTTTTTAGATCTGTCTCAATATCTGTAGCATTTAATAAGGTAGTAGTTGTAATACGTGGCACCGGTTTGGGTAAATCATTATTTTTCTGCTCCATTTTATTATTATCCACTCTTTCTACAGGCTTGGGCAACTCTTGTTGATGATCGACGACATCTTCTACAGGAATTTGTAATCTATCCACTGCAGTAGTAGGTGTTAAAGCGACATTGGTAGAAGCTACTGATTCATTATCTTCCTGATATATAGAATTACGTGGTGGTGGTGCTGGTGGTGCCGTAGTTTTCTTTTTAATAGGCACAATCTTCTTTCTAGGAGATGGCTCGGGAAATTGGCTATGCTCTTCATTCATCGTTATATCCAATTTACTACCATTGTGTAAATTTAAAGCATTTTTCTTTTGAATTTGTGCATATAGCACAGTGTCATCACTATAACCATTGGAATGAATAGAACCATTACCACTACTACCATTATAGTCCTCCACATGATGATAATGGCCATTACATTCATTACCATTAATATCGCTATTTAACATGGTGGAAGAAGATAAATTGGGCGTGGATACGGAAAAATCTTTAGTAGTTAAAGAACTTTCTTGCGATCGTTTTAAACGATCCTCTTCCCCACTACCATTCTCCATTATTAAGGCCGATTTTTCGGGTATAACCATTTGACTGGGTGGTCTAGGTGCTGTTCGTTTTTTACGTGGTGGTGCTGCCACTTTTGGTTGTACTGTTGCTGGTAATTTGGGTGGCATACCAATTGGTGATCGGCTATAATTTAAACCAGAAGAATCCATAGAATTTAGGGAATTTGATGAACTATAGGGACTAGTTGTTTTCGTTGTATGTTTTGAATTGCGACTACTAAATTCCGAGGAAGATAGGGATTCTCGTATGAGGGAAGTACGATGTAATTTAATGATTTCGTCGGCATTGAAGTTATCATATGACTCGGATTTGTGACATAAACGTATTTCGGATAGACCCACTGAACCAATTGTTAAATCGCAACTGTATACTTGACTAGAATCAACTGGAAAAGAGAAGGGAAGAAATAAAGAGACAATAGGTTAAAATTTATAGGACCATAATAAAGAAATTATAACAAGTTAATATCAATTCGGACAATCAAGGTCAACTACATGAGGATTCAAAGTCACACATTAGGAGTAAAAGATCTTAACGGTTAAAAAAAATATTCCGATGTTGAAGAATCAGTTCCATTTTTGGAATTTATGTATATTTATCATCATATGATGAAAACAGAAAACGGCATTTTACAAGAAATGTCCGAAACTATGAGAAGAAAATACTGCATTATTTTGATAAACCGAAGGGACTACCCTCATGCAGGTCATCTCTAAACGATGTTCATTGAAACATTGCTACTGATCTTTTTGTATAATGTGATAACAATTTTGCGATATCTAGAAAGCGCTATTCTACCCTAGAAAGTTCTATCCTAATCCTAAATGTATAAAATGTTTAAAACAATTAGTTTTCAAAAATTATTCAGGATTATTACGGTTAAAAAATTCAACAATTTTGTGACAACACTCAAATGAAAATTAAGTCGTACATCTATTAGAGGAAATATACTGGGTATAATTCTTCCATGGTGATCTTCACCGGTTGCTTATAATTCGAATGGAGTTTTCTCTCGCGTGGTTATCGCTTTAGAAGGAAGTTTTCGCCTGCATTTGGAGATAATTTACAAGGAATCCATAGAGGATCCATCAAACGAGCGTTACAGGCATCAATTGGTTATTAATCCTGCAAGAGATATTTACGAATAAATAGAGTTTATTAATTTAGTTATTTTGTTTGGTGATCAGCACTGTTCGATGAGCTAGATATCCTATTACATCTAATTCTTGTGAATATATTATGTAAAAAGTCCAACCAGACGTCGAACTTTAATTCTATAGGGTCCGCCAAATAACTTTTTTTTGAAAATGCTATAAAAAAAAACTACTGAATATTTTCTCAAATTTCTTATTTTATTTGAAAGTACAATCCTTTCTGTTAATAATGGAAAATAAGTTCATTCAAATGGCTGCCTCGGCTGGCCATGCGGTAGCTTACACGATTGGTCCAATTTTTAAGCACATTATCGAATTATCGATTGTGTGCAGCTGTATTTCACCAATGGCTTCACGAATATTGTCCTTTAAAGCGTCAATTGTCTCTGGCTTGTTGGCGTAACACTTATCTTTGACGGCACCCCACAAATAATAGTCCAACGGTGTCAAATCGCAGCTCCGAGGTGGCCAAACGACATCAGCTCTGCGGTTGATTTGAACTTTCGCACACATTCTGCAACATTACCATGATTTTCAAAGTAATGTCGCAATATTTCCCAGCATTGTTCAAGCGTATACACAACCATATTCGTTCAGCGGAAGGATAAAACTAATTATCTGTCAAATCAGACATGAGCTAAGTGTTACCATTCACGAAATAAGCACTAGTTGAAAAAAAAAAAACGTTAGATGGCGGACCCTTTACATCATACCAGATTCTTAATGGGAAGAATATTCAACTGTCGATAAAGGTTTACCACGGGGGCATCCTAAGATTTTGATAAAATTGGGATAGGTGATGAAGGAGACAATATAAGAAGGGATGTACAATTGTTTAGCTACCCTATCTCACATTTTGGGGATAGGAAGAGGATTGAAAAACAGATTTTTCTTGTCTTATTCATATTTTCCAAAACTATAAATTTTGTGTATCCTAAACTTAAATAAAAATAAAAATATAAATACAAATTTATTCGAAAGCGTTAGACCAAGAACAGTTCATGAATATCGCTACACCATCTAAATCATTTCAGAGAACATTGGATGGAGAAGTGACTGGATAGAGACAAAGGATTAAGAAATATTGTATAAAACCAATGTTTTAGGTTTCTTTTGCAGAGACCTGGATATGGGGATGGACTTTCGATTACCACAACATCGTCTTTCGGACAGAGGTTGTGGCTATTACAAAGAGCATTCGGTTTATTAAGAAAAGACTGATGATATAGGAACGTGGTCTTCTCTGCAGATATTTACAGGGAATTAGTGCTGATATGACTGGAAATTAGAAGACAGTTTTAACAGGCTCAAATCCAGGGGAAGGAAATTGAAACATTTTCTCGATGCGAATCCTTACGGGCCTCGCGACACTAAAGTCACACCTTTAAAAAAGAGGAAGTAACTGTAGAAGGATAAGACAATGGGGCGATTCCCTACGGGAATTCTGTTCGGCCTCCACATAATCAAAGCTTAATAGCTAAATTGGTTTCGGTCTCTACCTGAAGCAGAAAGGACTTAGTCTAGAGCACCGCCTTAAAGCATTCAGAGAAGATTAAACAAAGAAGGTATTAGGCAAGGGATCTGGCATCAATTTTTATACAGACGAATAAAAGTTTTAGAAGCATTTTCAATTTGTAATATACTCAAAAAAGAGCGACAAGGCAGATGTGCTTAATGAACGACTTGTAGAATATCGAAAAGCGAAATACTTAGAACGAATTATTTAAAGGCCAAGGACATACGAGAAGTAAGAGTTTGAAATAGGGATTAACTTGAATTTCCATGGAATAATTTTATTTAGATTGAGGATAACAAAAAAGATTCACAAAATATTTAAAACTCACCTGGATTTCTGAATTCATATTTATCAGCATCTAATAATTTATTATCGCATACCAGTTCCAACAGTTTACTCAAAGGTACTCTTGCGCCCAAACGTGAAACATATAATTGATCTTTGGGCAGCAAAACGGTTATACGAAATGTTTGCTCAAATGGTGCATTGGTAGTAGCAGCCGGCAATGGAGTTATACGATTATATTCCAGTTGACTAGTTTCATTTATGTTTGTGGAAGATACTGAAAGATTTGTGCTAGATTTCGATAATTTGCCATTGGACATGGATTTTTCTAGAAAAAAAAGAAAGAATAAAAATTAAGATAACACAAAAAAACATAAGAGGTTCCAGCAATTTAAAAAAAAAAATTGCCATCGTGGCCAAAATTCAGCAATTACAGAGATTTGCACACGGTGGCGTATTTTCTATTAATTTCAAAAATTAATTTCTGTTTCTTACAAGCTTACCTTTATTTTTACGTCCCAACCAACGATTGAGTGTTGTAAATCCCGATTTACTCATTTTGTTGGGAAATTTGTTGAAAGATTTTTAGAAATTTTTTATTTAAACGTAGAAATTTTAAATTAATTTTACTGTTCCTCTCCCAAGAATTCAATTTAATTATTTTCCGGTTTATGCAGCTTTCATGTTGATTTCTTGAAGATTTTTTTAAGAATTTTATATTTTACAAATTTTTATTTGCTATTTTTTAATTTTGCGTAATGTTCGTTTGTTAAATATTTGCTTTCAACTGAAAATAATGGCAAAATTCTGTTGTTGATTTTACTAAAAAGAAAAAAAAAAAAAAAAAATGGAAAATAAATAAAAAATATGTTTACTGATTAAAAAAATATATAAAATCTTATCTTAAGAATCAAGGCAATAGTGAAAAAAAAAATATGTATAAAATTTACTTAAAAATTATACTAACAATGGGGAAAATACATAATCGTTATCTTTGATAACTTTTTTGCTCCGTAAAGTTCTGTATTTTGTTATTGTTTTCTTGTTCAAGATTAGATGGTTAAGGAATTTATTGGTTAAATAGACATAAAGCCAAAACGTCATGATTAAGTAAATATTAGTAGGATTTTAGTTTAAAATTATTATAATAGGTATACAAAATATCACACATTTTTGGGAATGGCGCATATAAGTATTAGCTAAATCTGGCAACGTCAACAGTCCAACTCTGTCTACAACCCTATAGTCCAGTCAAATAAGGCAAAAAAAAAAGTGGTCAACCTACGAATTCCATAAATAATATAAATTATTCATTGTTAGTGATATTTTAGTAATTTAATCACTTTATATAAGATATTATTAAACGAGATTCACGGTTGACCTTGAATAATTGCAGGTAGGGGTGAGCGCTCCGGAGTCTCTGCTCTCTATCTCGAAAACGGTTGAGCGCATGAAAAAATGTTTGTAATAAAATTTGTTGCATATTGCATGACCTACAATTTTTATAATAGATGTTGACATCATTAGAGCTATGGAAACCGAGATAATCTCCAAAATGTGACCTTTGACCTTGAATAACTCACGACGAAGACACGAGATTTTATGAGACTTTTGAGACAGTATTTAGAACACCAAAATAAAGCCATATACGAGTTTCCAGCCTATTACCTGGAATTCGGAGGTGGACCCCTAATTTGACTGGACTACTACGTCTCCATGTGCAATCGATATTTCATGAAATAAAAAAAAAAAACAACAAAACTAAATGTCTCAAAGTCTGAGTGTTTTTCAGAGTTAATAAATTTTTGAATCAGTATTTCAAAATGTGATTCTTCATATAAAGGTCGATTTTTTAGCAATTTTCTTTTTGGCAACACTGTTTTTGGCAGCTCAGGTGTTTTTGTGTAACATGTTACTGTTAAACATGTTCAGTTTGGTCCATAATTTAACCATGAATCGCCCTACAAACGAACAACGCTTGCAGATTATTGAATTTTATTATCAAAATTCATGCTCGGTTAAGAAAATAAATCGTGCACTTCTTTCAATTTATGGTCAGTTTGGGCGAGCGACCTTCTGAGGCGTCTATTTTTGAATCTTGTGATTAAATTTCGCACCAAATTTACATTATTGGACATTTAATCACCAACACGCATACGTAGAGTGCGGACAGAGAAAAATTTCACAGCTGTATCCGCCAGTGTTGTTGATGAGCTTGCATAATCGATTCGGCGCCGTTCGCAGCAATTGGGCCTCTGTTACTCCACTACGTGAAAAATTGCGGAAGGATTTGGGTGTAAAACTTTTTAAAATACAGCTTGTGCAAGAATTGCAGCCACGCAACCTATCACAACGGCTAAATTTTGGTGAATAAGCGCTGGCAAAGCCACTTTTTTATCGGAAAATTGTGTTCAGCGCCGAAGCTTATTTCTGGTTCAGTGGATATGTGGTGTGAAGAGCAGCCAGAAGCATTGCTAGAACTGCCAATGCACCCCGAAAAATGCACTGTTTGGTGTGGATGGGCCGGTGGCATCATTGGACCGTACGTTTTCAAAGACGACGAAGGCAGGAACGTTACTGTGAATGGCAAGCGCTACTGTGCGATGATTACAAATTTTTTTTTAGACCAAAATGGAAGAGCTGGACTTGGGTGACAGTTTCAACAAGACGGTGTCACATTCCACACAGCACGCGAAACAATGGGCCAATTGAGAGGCGAGTTCGGTGAACAGTTTATTTCACGTTTGGGCCGGTCAATTGGCCGCCTAGATCGTGCGTTTTAACGAATTTAGACAATTTTTTGTGGGGCTATGTTAAGGCTCATGTCTATAGGGACAAGCGCGGAACGGTTGAAGCACTGGAAGCCAATATTGAAGAATTTATTCGTGAGATACCAGCCGATATGTTGGGGAGAGTATGCCAAAATTGGACCCAGCGTATGAACCATTTGAGGCGTAGCCGCGGGCAACATTTACATAAATTATATAGATCGTTCTATCGACTTACATTTTCTAAATTTTATGTGTTTTTTTTTTAAATCAAATCCGAAAGCTCTTAAAAAATCAGCCTTTAATATCAACTAGCTTCAAAAAATGATATGTAGTTTTGTTAAACTTTAATAAAAATATAAGATTTGAAGTCCAAATTAAACAAAATTTTCAAATTTAATTTAGGGAAATAAAATTTAGGAAAATAATGAAAATTGTATCTTAAATCCATATATTGAAATGATTTTTTTTTTAACCAGAAAGTGAATAAGGGGCAATTCAAACGATATCCATACATATCTACTATTTCCCATTATTGGTAATACGAATTGTCAAATTATTGTAAATTCTCTTTTGAAAATTACAAAATACTGGGATATAGTAGATATGGGTGGACAAAAATGAATAACGTGTGAATCAAGATTAAAACTTGATTGTTTACATTATGTAAAATATTATAAATGTTGTAAAACTTTCGAATGGCATCATGCAAAATTAAGATAAATAATGATTTATTAATCAATACTAATTGAAATGAAGTTTTTTAATAAATTCAGGAAGTAATGAAAATCATTTGTTTACTTTTTGTTTACTTTAGGTAAATATTCATATTTGTAGATAATATTTTGGTAAACTATAAAAAATTTCATGTTTACATTAGGTAGATATAAATGTAAATAATTAATATTAGAATAAGTTAACCTAAAATTAATGATTTTTGAGCAGTAGTTTTAAAATAAGTAAATTTTAATTGTTGTCTGGGTATGCAATTCAAAACTTTTATAATATAGATACTCTACAATTTAAACTTACGAAGTAAACTACAATTTATTTAAAATAAATAATTATATACACTGTATATAATTAATATATATGAAATTTTGATAGAAAATAATAACGTTTATTATTTGGAAAAATATTATAAAATTCTATTGTTTACACAATGTAAAATTTAGAATTTAAAAAATAGAATATAAAATGTTTACACGTTCCTGTAAAAAGTTGATATTTAAATGATTTTATGAGAAATTAACATTTTTTGACTAACATAAAAAAAAATCGTAAAATAATAAAATGTTTACACTATGTAAAATTTTATTAAAAAATAAAAAATTTACCCTGAATCATAAACTAAATCAACATTTATTAGAAATTACAAAAATTTTAAAATTGTAATACAAAATTATTTGTTTACATTAAGCAAATATAAATGTAAACATACAACTAAATTGAAAAGTTAAAATTTTTTTAAAATCAATTGATTACATTTTATAAATATACGTGTAAACAATTGAATTTAAATGTCTTAATGAGTAATTTATAGATTCGGACAAAATATTCCAAAATTTAATATATTTGTTTACATTATGTAAAATTTTGGTAAACAATGCAAATTTGCAACAAATCATAAATTTTATAAACATTTTTTTTTAGTTTCATTAATACTTACATATACAAATTTAAGAAAAAAAAAAAATAATTGTTTACGTGTGAGATTTTATTTGTTCGGTTTTAGATCATGACAAATTTTTCTCTAAATTAACAGAAAAATTATAATTTTTATATGATAATTTACTTTGACTATTAGAAAAAAAACACAGAAAAAGTTATTAGACACTAGCATGAATGGAATGCATTTTCTGACCCACTACGGTCTTCATCAACATTCTTCGTGCCATTTAGTGTTAATCGTAAATATCATCTATTTAACTCACATGTTAAAGAAATTGGGTAACTTTAAATCCCACATTACTCTGTGTGTTGAGTTAGAATGAAATTTACCACGAACGATTTCTGTTTATAGTGTGTTTGTTTTTTCTCTAGTCATTATCATAGTTGCCAGTTTAACTTTCAGTTAAAACTTTAAATGGCAGTTCTTTTCTCTAATGTCATCATATACTATCCTTCTACATTAGCAAAGCATATCAACAAACATTAAAGATTTTTCATTAACACATATGTCGAGCATATACATTAAACGATTTTTACACTGTACCTGGTGAGTGGTTTAATAGTGAATTTTTTTTATCGTTGATCTATAAATTTATGTGTGAGATTTTATTTGTTCGGTTTTAGATCATGACAAATTTTTCTCTAAATTAACAGAAAAATTATAATTTTTATATGATAATTTACTTTGACTATTAGAAAAAAACACAGAAAAAGTTATTAGACACTAGCATGAATGGAATGCATTTTCTGACCCACTACGGTCTTCATCAACATTCTTCGTGCCATTTAGTGTTAATCGTAAATATCATCTATTTAACTCACATGTTAAAGAAATTGGGTAACTTTAAATCCCACATTACTCTGTGTGTTGAGTTAGAATGAAATTTACCACGAACGATTTCTATTTATAGTGTGTTTGTTTTTTCTCTAGTCATTATCATAGTTGCCAGTTTAACTTTCAGTTAAAACTTTAATTGTTTACTTCAGGTAAATACAAATGTAAACAAATGAAATTTACTCTATTTATACAAATATAATAATATATAATATTAATAATAACTTAAAAAAAATACAAAATTTAATTGTTTACATTATGCAAAATATGGGTAAATAACTCCAATTTTTCAAAAAATCGAAATATCAAAAGGAAGCTAATAAAATAAAACAAAAATTAATTCAAAATATTTTTTTTCCCATCCCACTTGGAGTCCGAAAAGACTCATAAAAGAGCTTTTAGACCTTCTGAAATTATAGCTAATGTGAGGGTGTTTTTCTTTGCGATTGAAGCCTCTTTCTGAGCACTCTTTCATGACTTATAAAAGGTTATTAAATATGAGAATCTTTGGAAATTTCTGAGTTTCTGAGCTCTTTATGAGTCATTTATGATTAATTTTTGAGTCAATTATGAGCTTTGAAAAAAATTTTCTAATGGACTCATAAATAAGAGTCAATTATGTTTAATTTATAGGTCAGAACTATGAGCGCTCCGAAAGTTAACTTATTTAAGGGTCTTTTATGAGTCATAATTTCTGAGCGCTCAGAAATGTGTTGCGATTGAAGCACCTTTCTAAGCACTCTTTTATGATTTGTAAAATACTATTAAATATGAGAATTTTCGGAAATTTCTGAATTTATGAGCTCTTTAAGAGTAATTTATGATAAATTTTTGAGTCATTTATGAGCGATGAGAAAAATGTTCTACTGGTCTCATAAATAAGAGTCAATTATGTTTAATTTATAGGTCAGAACTATGAGCGCTCCGAAAGTTAACATATTTAAGTCTTCTATGAGTCATAATTTCTGAGCGCTCAGAAATGTGTTGCGATTGAAGCACCTTTCTAAGCACTCTTTTATGATTTATAAAATACTATTAAATATGAGAATTTTCGTAAATTTCTGAATTTATGAGCTCTTTAAGAGTAATTTATTATTAATTTTTGAGTCATTTATGAGCGATGAGAAAAATTTTCTAATGGTCTCATAAATAAGAGTCAATTATGTTTAATCTATTTTAGAATCTTTTATGCAGAGACCGAAAATAACAGTTATCCCGAAAATTTTAACTCAAAACCTCTCTATGTTAGAGTCAACGGAGACGTGCTCTTTCAGAATCTATGGCGATCTTAAGAAGTGCTCTTTCAGAATCTATGGTGATCTTAAGAAAAAGATCTCAACTCCACAGTTAAGAGTTATTTTTCAACGAAAAAATAAAAGATGGGATGAAACTCTGAAGAAGAGAGTTTTATTTCGCCTTCATTAAATAAAACTCTTTTGAGGAGTTTTATTTTTTCCGTCTAAAATAAAACTCTTTTGAGGAGTTTTATTTTTCCCGTCAGAAAATAAAGCTCATTTGAGGAGTTTTGTTTTGAAACTCATTTAAGGAGTTTTTTCCGTCTAAAATAAAACTCATTTCGTTTATTTTCTTCTTTTTTTACACAGAAAAAAAAAATTGCGCCAAGTACACATTTTGTTGAATAAAAAAAAAATAATCAATTACTTTTTTAATTGATTCAATTAAAAAGTAATCAATATTTTTGTTTATTTAAAGTAATCAATATTATTTAAAATATTGATTACTTTTTAATTAAGTCAATTAAAAAGTAATTGAGTCAATTAAAAAAGTAATTGATTATGTTTTTTTTATTCAACAAAATGTTTACTTGGCGGAATTTAAGAAATATTTTTTTGTGTGTATTGACTTAACGAACATAACTTTTTCTAAATTTTTTGCGGAAAGATTTGAACGCAGTTCGCTCAATACCATTTTAAGAGCAGAGAATTCTCTTTCCACGCTTACCTGGGTTGCAGGTACACACTGTATAGTTTTTGCCAATGTATACAAGTACGGATAATGTATTCTTTTAGCCTCCCAGAACTCAAAAAGAGGTTTATCAATCGATAAGGGCCTTGAAGAAAAATTGTCGATTTCATAGAAAGGTTTTTTTTATCCTCATTATCATTTCCTTCGCTTTCTTGTTCCCTATCTACATTTAGGGAGTTCAAATATTGCCAAAAAACGATGACTGAGATTGAGATGTATCGCAAACATCCGGCGAAGATCGGAAAACATCCGGTGAAGATCGTGAAGCTTCCCTCCTCAAAAGAGTAAAAAAAAAAACTCCTCAAATGAGTTTTATTTTAGACGGAAAAAATCAAACTCCTCTAAAGAGTTTTATATAATTAAGGCGAAATAAAACTCTCTTCTTAACAGTTTAATCCGATCATTTATTTTTACGTTGAAAAATAACTGTTTTGGACGTTTTTTTTTCTTTTTAAGCCACAAAATAACTGTTATAAAGGAACTTTTTTGATATCACTTATAACCGTTACGGTCCCTGCTCTTATGAGTCATAATTTCTGAGCACTAAGAAATGTGTTGGCTGGGATTAATTAGAAGTAAGCAATTATTTTTTTTTTTTATTAATTTATGGAATATATTTTTTTTGCGGTTGTTACATTGAATAATCAGAATTCAATTGTTTATACCATTTTGTAAAATCTGTGTAAAAAATTCCAAATCTGGTTTAAAATCTATACTTTTGAATGAGCACACAAAAACAATACACAGAAAAAATTATCAACCTAAAATATCTAATTAAGGATTTGATTTGAATTGAATTTGTTTCTAAACAAATATTTAATTGAATCAATTAATATTTTAATTGACTTTTAAATATATAAATACATTTTTTTATTTTAGACGCAATTATCATATTATTTTTTCATACACTGTAGGCATAAATAGAAAATTTTCAGTATAAAATACCAAATACATTTGAAGTTAACAAACAAAACAAGCACACACACAAACAGACTCAGCATTGCAAAAAACACACATACCAACGTATAGATCACACACTTTTTTGCGAGTATCATATTTTTTTTTCCTTCTTAATTTTAATAAAAGGTTTAATTGATAGTATCATTGCCGTGATAGGTGCAAAATCAATTAAAATATTAATTGATTCAATAATTTTTTTAATTTTTAGTGTATTTATTGAATTAACTTAATCCAAAATTTTGTTGAATAACAAAGTCGTAAACTATCCTTTATGCAATTAATTCAATAAAAAAAATTATCGAAAATAAACTTTCACAATCAAAACTTTTAATTTTACCAAATTTATAAAATATATATTTTTGTGTAAAAATTATTTTAAAAAATTTAAAATTTTATATAAAAAAAATATTTATTTACATGTGGTAAAATATATGTAAACAATCTCAATTTAACTGATTTCAATAAACATTTTGTGCCATTAATAACACTTTTTTAGGACATATGCCTTCAAATTATAAAATCAAATGAAGTAAATAGAAAAAAAGGGGAGAAATTGGTTTATCTTTAATATTTTTAAGATAAACTAAAAAAAATGATAAAAGCAATGACGCAAATTTAATTAAATTAAAAAAATAACAGCAATAATAAACATAAGCTCTTTAAATATTTTAGAACAAAATTGCATTTTAATTTTAAAACAAATTTTATCATTTCATTATAATTGCTATCGATAATTTTGATAATTATTTAATTACTGCATTTATGTTTTTTTATAAATGACACATGAAAAAAAAAAACAAGAGATCATTTAGTCACGACCAGTTTTATGTCAAATCAATAAATAAATACTAATAATACAAGATTTTTTAGTTAAATTAAAAGCTTAATTGTTTAAGTAACAAAAAAAATGTGCTGCCATTTTTTTCTATAAAAAATTTATTTGACAAATTTTTAATTTATTGATATTTAAGAAAAATATTTTCGATTTTAAATTATTGAAATAAATAAAATATTAAACTTTATTTAAACTTTAAAGTACGTCGAACACGTTCATTGAATCTAACATACTTGGGATTTTTTCATTAGCATTGGAATTTCATTACTATTAGTTAACTAATAGTAATGCCAAAAAATTTCATTACCATTTTATTGTAATGAAATTTTTGGTACCGTGAAATAACTCCCAAATGAAATAACTCAAAAAAAAAACAAAAAAAAATTAAATAACTCCCAAAAATTTTCCATATAAATTGTGATTTATTTCACTATGAAATAACTCCCAATGCGATAGGACTTATTTCACAATTTTCTGTTTGAAATTATTTCGTTATGAAATAACTCCCAAATGAAATAATTCCCAACCAGGTTTTGTTGGGAGTTATTTCACTCCTTTTTGGCATTGGGAGTTATTTCACTTATTTCATTTTCATTTTTAAATGTGATTTTATCGTTGGGAGTTATTTCATTTTTGTTGCGAGTTATTTCATTTCTATTAAAATTACATTTTGGTAAATTTTATGCATTTGTTACGGTTGTTAAAATTGTTGTAAAGTAAATAATAGCAATACAATTAGTTTTTTTTTACCAAAAGGAACGCAGTTCTTGCTAGAATTTTGGTAAGTAAAGATCGGTATTAAATTGATTAAAAATAATGGCAAATCTTGAATTTCAAATAATGAGTGGCAAAAGAAGAAATAGTAAAGTGTTATACGTAAAAGTCGAAAATCAAATTTATATAAAAAATTCGGAAGCTAGAGGAAGAAAATATTATACGTGTTACGAAGAAAACGTGTTACGACATAAGCTCCATGGACATTATACTCCAGTGTGGAAACAGATCAGTAGTTTTGAAGTTTCTTTTGTGTCGCACGCAGAAAAAAACTTTATTTCGCGAAGCCGCCTGCCGCGTTCTACGGAGGAAAAAAACCCCTAAGAGCGGCCGAAGGCCGCCACCCAGAAGAAATTGTTTTTCAAATCAGATGTCGAATCAGTTGAAATCTTATATTTTTAAGACATCAAGTAATTTGTAAAAACAAGTTTTTCTGTGTGGCGGCCTTCGGACGCTCTTAGCGGTTTTTTCCTCCGTAGAACGCATAACGCCATGGACATTATGTCATTGGACGTTATGACATGCCACCTCTGGAAAGCGGTGCGTACGATTCGCGTCCTGCGTCACGGCCGCGTTTCGCGTAATGCCTAAAAAACTTATTACAATTGAGCAAAAAAAGCATTTGTTTTAATTGTAACACTGAATACGGGAAACGAAATGGAACAAGGAACTAAATTTCTATTATCCAATAACATATATTTATGTTTGTATTATCACGTAAATAAGTAAAATAATGAAATCACCCTGTGGCTGTTTTTTAAAAAATTGATCACTCGGGATCTCTCGCGGACCTAGCCTATTTATGTTATAAGGGTATAATAATACTCCACTGGATAAAAAATTTTGTCTGCTATGGTCTATCTCGCTTAGTTTTGGAGATACTGGACATTTTAAAATATCGCCATTTTGTAAAATGGCTTGTATCTCGAAAACTAAGCATGACATTGTAAAACGGACAAACTTTTTGCAAATCTTAACAAACAGCATTATACCGACAACACAAATGTGTACAGTGTTCCGATTCTAATCGTTCCCCGTTTCATTCCATATCGTTCCATTTTGGACCAATGTTCCATTCATCCATTTTTATTTTCACGTGCGACAACACAATTGTGTACAGTGTTCCAATTCCAATCGTCCCCCGTTCCATTCTATTATCGGAGTGATTAAATTTTTATTTTCACGAGCGACAACACAATTGTGTACAGTGTTCCGATTCCAATCGTTCCCTGCTTCATTCCATATCGTTCCATTTTGGACCAATATTCCATTCTATTATCGGAGTGATTCAATTTTTATTTTCACGTACGTTTTTGGGTAAACAAATAATTGTTTTTTCATAAAAAATTAATCTTTCGGAATATTTCCCAGACGTAGCATATTTGCATTCAGTCAATTGCAATTTTCTTCCTTTAATTAATTCATTACTAATGGTAATGAAATTTGAAATCAATACCATTAGTCAATGAACTCAAATCAAAGAAATTCATTATCATTACAATTAATATCAATGAAATTGTAATGAAATCATCAATTAATTAGTCCATTCAATTAATTAATCTCATGTATGGAATCTAATACCTCATTTACTCTAGAGCCAAAAATGTGAAGTTTTCGAAAACTACCACAGTGCAACATGAAAAAAAATAACCATATACGGACACCACTACGTGATAAAAGACTAAAAAAAAGACCCGTGTCTCCCAATTTTTCCCAAAGTCATATCCTCTTTTGTTTATGGGCCGCCAAAGATTTGGGGCCTCGGTATCATTTTCGCAAAAAAGTGATAATTTTCTCAGGCTCATATCTTGCAAACCGTTCAGAATTTCGATTTACTCTCTATGGCAAAGTTGTAGCTCTTGTCATAAAGAACAAAAATTGCGAACATATAAAATCAAAAAAACTTCACCTTCCAGATCAAAATCGCAAAAAAATTAAAAAAAGTCGATTTTTTTTTACCTTTTTTCCCGTGTTCAGGTCCATAGGTAGCAAACCGTTCAAAATTCAAGGAAATAATCAACTACAAAAATTTACCTAAGATCTCAAAAAACAAATTTTGGATCATTTAAAGCTAGTTTGTACAAATATTTGCCATATCATAATGACTGCTGTTCGGCCCAGAACCTTTAAATCTAAACTACAACTGGGGCTTTCAGTTTTTTCCATCGGCGAAGAAGAAATGATTGTTGAATTTGACTATGAAGAGTATGAATAAGATTGCAATATCTCAAAACAAAACCAGCACGACAATTATATTCAATAACAAAAATCAATATTAATAATCTTCATGCTGTTAAATAAGTATTGTCTCTAAAAATTATGTCATAATGGTTTGTGGAATAGGCCTACCGGGAAACCACTTTAAAAAAGCGCCGAGTACACTACCACACAGGTGGTGTGGAAAAGTGTGAATATTATGTAGAACATGACTCTTCGTGATATCTCAGGAACAGTGATACTTAGAGAAAAAATCATGGAGACCATTTTTATAGAGAATTTTAAGATCTACAACTTTGCTTTGAAGTATTTTTGTGATAAAACTTACCGTTTTCGAGAAAAATCCAAAAAAAAACCTGACCCCGAATAACTTTTTGAGCTCACATGAGATTGATGGGGACTTTTAAATTTTTATTTTTTAGGGTAAACCCTAGGTCTCCACCAAAATTTGACTCTGTCGGAATTTTTGTTATTTGACCACTATTTTTATGTCTAAATTGGTGGGACTATTATATATTTTGAATAGGTTTAAAAACAGATTTTTTTTTTCAAAAAACCGAGAAAATTATACGATATTCTCGTCACAAAAAAGCGAAATTTTCGATTTATACATGTCGAAAAACATTTTAAGGGGAGAACAATTTCGAAAAGGTATCTAAAAATTTTATTTGCATAAAAAATTTGTTTTTTTTAATACTTATTTTTTTTGTGTGAAAGAAAGAACAACTATATAGATCGAAGACTTTTTAAATCAGAGAAATCCGATAAATCTCGCGATTTAAAAAATAATTTCGGTAGTATACTGAAATCGATGTAAGAGAAAATTTAGTTGAAAACATCAGCTGATATTGGAAAAAATTTAAAAACATATTGAAAGCACCGCAGGGGAAATTAAAAAAAAAAAATTTCCGCGATTTTTAAAAAAAATTTTAATAAATATAATAAAATTTTTATTTTTTTTTAATGCATTGCCGTAATGGTGAAAAAAAATTTGGGATTATGACTGGTCAGCTTTCGGCCATAATCCCAACTTTTTAAAAGGCCACAATCCCAATTGGGATTATGATCGTTTCGGTAACGGTATTATTCCCAACTTCCGGTATGGGGATTATGACCGGAAATCATTCGAACATAATCACAATTTTTTTCTGGGTATTATGTCCGTTGGGGCAAAGTCCTGGTTCCTAATGCAGATACTGAAAACGCCCACAATTTTGTTTTTTTTTTCTTTTGGAAACAGTGTTAAAAAACTTTTAACTTGTTTTTATCTGTTAACTTGTTAAGAAACTTTTTTTTGTTAACAATATTTATTGATTTTGTGAAATTATTTAAAATTACTCACTATTTGTAAAAGTGTTTAAGTTTAGTATGTATTTTTAAACCTCTAAGGTTATGTACTAACGTAGAGCTGAACATTTAAAAAACAAATAAACACTTGATTTTATTTTGAATTTACAATTAAAGGAACATTTTTCGCAAATACTGAAATTTATTTAATTTTTATTAAAGTAAAAAAAAAGTTTTTTTTTTTTTTGTCAGTATAAACAAATATTTTTAAAATGTTTTTCAGTCATTGCAAAATAAATGTACAAAATCAACGAATCAATAAATTGTTTGCTAAATCACTGCAAAACGTTGATAAATAATAGATTAATTTTGAAGTATAAAATTCACGAGATACATAAATGTACATAACTTACTGTGACTAGACTTGACTTTAGCGAATTGCTAGAAACTTTTACTTTGGGATTTTCTTATTTGTTGAGAAGAGTGTGATAAAAAGCTTATAAAATATTAATCTTTTTTACTATGACAATATATTGATACTCTTGTTATTAACTCTCAAATGTACCATCATTAATATTAACCGAAAAATAACTGTTAACAAAAGTAGTAAACATTTTGACGTATTTTTACGACATTTTAAGTTATTTTCACTGAATTTGTTAGTTGTTATTTAACGGTTAGAAATAACTAAATTTTTAGTTACTTTTAAGGATAAATACCTTTGTCGCTTTTTTAACTGAATTTACAGTTGTTTTAACTGTCAAACTTTTTTGAGTACCGTACCCAGTAAGTCCAAAACAATCCCTTACAAACCTACTTACATATGCCATGATTTTTATATGGCAAATTCCCACTTGGAAGCACTACTTTTGGGCATAATAAGCGGGGATTTTAGCGCTTACAAAAAGCTGTGATTTCATGGCTTTCAGTAAAATCATATTTCATGTCTACATTATTACGATTAAAAGTAATAATATGAATATATATAATTTATTTTACATAAAATTCTACAGATATTATTTTGTTCTTGTTAAAATTTTTGACATATAATAAAGGGCCAAATAATTTTTTTTTTTTTTTGAAAATGCTAGTTTTTGGGATGTCAGTTAAACTCGGTTTAGTTAAACCGACAACGAATTTTGTCTGCCATTTTAAAGTTTATTAACAAAAAATTTTCGAAACCACTGCATATTCTTTAGAATTTTAGCCTTTATTATAACACAATAAAATAAATCACATTTCAGAAGCCGTATTCCAATTACAAACTTCGTTAATCTAAGTTTAAAGATAATCCACATCCCAAAAACTCGGCCTAAGTATCAATTAAAATGTTTGTCGATCCAATTAAAAGTTTAGTTGAATTTGGCCCTATTATGGAAATTGTTGAATCAATTAAAATAATTTGTAACTATTTAATTAATTTTATTTTCAATTAACGTTTTAAACATATCTATTAACATTTTAATTGAATATTGTTTTTTATTTAAAAAAATTTTGTTAGTTTAAATAAAATTTGATTAAAATCTTCAAAAATTGTGGAAAAATCGATAAAATTGGAAAAAAAAAATCGCCGAAATTAAAAAAATCTTAAAACTAATTTTTAAAAAAATCGCTAAAAATAAATCTCGAAAAATTTTTAATTTTTGTCATTTTAGCGATTTTTTTACTGCTAATATTTTTTTTTAATCCCAGCTGTTTTCTCAATTTTTAGGTTTTTCAAATTTTGAAGATTTTGTAATAGATTTTTTTAAACTTTTGTCATTTTTTCTTTGTTGTCATTCTGTGGGGGGGGGGGGGGGGGGGGGGGGGATTTATAAAACGGGAAACTTTGTGTGCACCAAATTAATTTTTAATTAAACATTTAATACATATTATTAAACTTTGAATTCAAAGTGAGTTTGATATCAGACAAAAGTTTAATTGAAATTTTTTTTTGACAATCATTTTTCTGTGCAATTTATTTCACGTTAGATCGCAAATTAAAAAGTTTTTGTTATATTAAATTTTTTGCCTTAAATTGTTAAAAACTCATTATTTTTGTAGTAAATTTAAAAATTCTAAGAGGATTTTATGGTTGCATTCAATAAATTAACTAACTAATTTTAACTAATTTTTAACAAAAACTTAGTTAATTTCATCAGATTTCGTTTAAGACTGAAAATCTAAAGCATTTCTGCAATATAACTGACATATTATTTTGAGTGTAGTTTTTGAATTTATTCTAAATTAGTAAAAGTTTGCTATGAATTAGTTCAAGAACAATATTTCTAATTTGATATAATTAGTTCTAGATTTGTTAATACTCGAGTTATACATAAAATTCCACGTTTTTTAGACCCCTAGTCCATTTGAGGGTTAATACTAGTCTCTACGAATTATTTGGTAAAAAAGGCACAAAAAGTGAGTATTTATATAGTATTTGTGTTTTATTGTAATAAATAAAGATGAGTTAATCGATACAAGTGTTAGTTGCTTTTTTTAATTGCTGCTTCTATTGAGTTTTATATAAAAAACACGTAGAATCTGAGGAATCCCATAATCTCATTGCTACGATGATTTGTGATAGACTTATTAAATGATATAACTTGAAAAAAAAAATATGAATGGAATTTTAATGAATTTCAAATGAATGTGTAGATTTTATTAAAAAAAAAAAAAACGATGGAGGTTAAGTCTAAAGTAATAAGTATACGCTCAAGCAAAATGTTAGTTAACTAAATAGGGGAAAGTTTAGTACCGTGTAACTATTGAACATTAAACAATATTTCTTTAAAGCCCTGAAGCTACCTTTACTTCCCGAGTAAAAAAAATTATATAAATTTATATATAATTTTATATAATCATATATAGCACCATATATAATTAGATATAATTATATATGCGGTTGATTATTAAAAAAATTGTTTATATGGTGCTATATAAAATTATATATAATTACATATGGTCCAATATATAATTATATCTGCCTTATATAATTATATCTAATGTTGTATAATTTTATATAATTATATAAAATTATATATACCCATTTTTCGGATATAATTATATATAATTATATCTGATTATATCGGATTTAATAGAATTATATATAATTATATCCACGAATTTTTGCATATAATTTTATATAATTTGATATGGCTTATAAAACTTTTTTCAATCGGGTTATGATTCATTCCATATAAAAACATCAAATAAAATAAAATTTTCAAACCTCTACCCCCTTCAATTTAAATTGGTATGGAAGGAAAGTGTCATATGTAAATATGTTATGGTAGAAGTTTTGGGTCGTTAGATCTAACGGTTATGGAGATATCGCGTTTTAAAATATGAAAAAAATCTAAAATTTAACAAAAGTAGTCGTACATATTATTTTAACGGCTAAAGCTACGGAAACATGATTTTTTAAAGGTAAATTGAATTTTTTCCAAAACCACGGTTTAGTATTTAGCCCATAACAGTGAACAAATATTTCAAATATAAGGGTTCTAACTAAAACGGTATAGGCATGCCGTCAAGGGGTATACTTTTCACCCCTACCATCTGGAAAATTTCAGAAGTATCCTAACTAACATTTAGAACATATTCCAGTGAACATATTTTTTAAACTTAAATATCTTAACCATAGGGGTTTTGGCCAGCCCTTCACGCGGGATTAGGAACCCACATAACAAATTTCAAGTTCCTCGTTTTTTGGGTTTGGGCAGGTCCTCAACGGGAAGACTTTTCTTCTTTTAACACCAATTTGAACTACGTTCCTAAGCAGAAATCCAAAAAGTATCATAAAATTGAGTTCAGTCATATTTTAAGCAAAATATTTTTAATTTTTTTTTTTCCAAAGACTTTTGGCAAGCCGCCAAGAAGAAGACTTCCCCCTCTCCCACATACCAAGATGCAAATTAAAAGTTCCTAACTTAAACGGTGTGGCCAAGCAGTCAAAGGGGAGACTTTTTACCCTTTTAATGCCTATTTTTAGATCGTTCATATTCCTTTGAATATGACCTAACTCACTGTTATGCTACTTTTTCTATATTTTAAATTTCAAATTTTTGGCTAAATGGATTTAAGCAGGGCTACGTAGGAATTTCGAAAAATACAACATATGCCTTAAACTTAAATATTTTAGCCATAGTGGTGTAGGCAGACTTTCAAGCGGGATTAGGAACCCGCATACCAAATTTCAAGTTCCCCCCTTTGTTGTTTGGGCATACCCTAAAGGGGAAGACTTTTTCTCTTTTAACCCCAATTTCAACTACGTTCCTGTAAATATATTCAAAAAGTATCATAGAAGTTAGGTCATATTCGAAGCAACGTTTCATTTTAAATTTTTTTTTTCAAAAGGCTTGGGGCAGGCAACCAAGGAGAAGAAGTGTGTTCGGTCATATTCGAAGCACCGTTTTTTTTTAAATTTTTTTTCAAAAGGCTTGGGGCAGGCAACCAAGGAGAAGACTTTTCTCCTTTTTCCCCTCCCCATCATAATTTCCAAAAATCGGGCCTACAAATGGCTATTCGCCATTAGGATCCCACATACCAAATTTAAAATTATAAGTTCATAGCTTAAACTGTTTGGCCAAGCAGTCATGGGGGGGGACTAGAGTTGTGTAGTTCGTGAACGACCTAGTTCAATTGAACAAGTCTTTTCTTTGAATTAGTGAGCTGGATCACAATCATCAGCTCTTTCATGTCTTTTACTCTTTTTGTCTTTTGAGTAATATTTCTTTTCTTTATGTTGCTTTTTAGTTTTTTTTTAATGTTGCCAGCTCAATTTTTTTTAAATAATTTAAAATTTTTATAATTACGTACCATTTTATGATTTAACAATCATTTTGAATATACCCTGCAGGAAGCTTGGGGTCAAGTGTCTCCAAGTCTCCACTTTTGTCTACTATTTTGTTGACGTTGTCAACTAAGCGTCTACACTTTTTACTTTATCAACACTAGTAAATTTTTGGCTCCAATGTCTACATATGGTCCCATTAGAACTAATATGTCACTAGTGAAAATATGGTTTTAATGTCTGCATATGGTCCCATAAGAACTACCTAGTCACTAGTGAATCTATGTTTCTAATGTCTACATATGGTGCCATAAGAACTACCTAGTCACTAGTGAATCTTTGGTTCCAATGTCTACATATGGTCCCATAAGAACTACCTCTTCACTACCTAGTCAATAGTTCTAATGTCACTAGTGATTTTCAATGACACGTACATGTTAAATGTCTATAGCAAATTACATTGCCTGGGGAATATTTGGTTAGTAGTACTGGTGACACAGTCAATAGTGAATCAATACTTTTTCACTATTGACATTTCCTGCAGGGTATTTTAAACTGTTGAATTGTTCTCCGATAGTAAATTTAATAGAAAGTTCCACATTTTGTTTACACATTTTGTTTCGCATCAGCTGATTCAATTCACTTCAAATAGTTCGTGTCGCACAGCTCAATTTAGGATAAAGAGCTTTTGAACTAGAAGAGCGAACTAGTTCATTGAAAGGAGCTGAACTGTAAAGAGCGATCTTTAGAAAGACCTAAAATGCCCATGCCTAGGGGAGACTTTTAAGCCTTTTAACCCCTATTTTTTATCTCGTTCTTGGTCAGAAAAAGTATCATAACTGTGAGTCATATTCAAGGGAACATATATTTTAGATTTAAAATTTTTGGCTAAAAGGGTTTGGGCAGGGCTACGTAGGAGTTTCCAAAATTCCCACATTATCGGACGTCTACGCCAAGCAAGGGAGCGCCTTACAAAATTTCAAGTTCCTTGCTCCAGTGGTAAGCGCTGGGCGATATTGAGTCAGTCAGTCAGTAACGTTATTCTTTTCTAAATGTAGATAATTGATTTAACGACAATTTTTTCTCTGTGTAATTATACTTGTAAAAAGTGTAATATTATGTAGTGTGAAGTTAAGTCATAAATTATGATAAAATTCTTTTGTTTTTCTTTGAAAATACGATAATAATGATAAGTCAAAATTTCTGAAAAAATGTGTCATGGCAATCTTACAAAGAAACTACACGGTGGTGTAACCCGTAGATTTTAATGAAACAAAAAACTATGGAAAAAAATACTTTTTTTAGGTGCGCAATCTCATGTTTAGAAGATAAAATGTGGGGTCAAATCTGACCATATTTTTTGTGTTTTATCATGTCGGCTTCAAAGAAAATATATACAAGTTTAATATAAAATGAAAATCTATCCTCTGGGGGAAAATTTTCTTGGATGAGTTTTCATGAAATTTTTCATTCAAAAAGTTAATGAAAAACTTCTTAAACTTTATGAAAAAGCTTCATAATTTTTAAAAAATGAAATTTTTTATAAAATTTTATGAAAAACTTCATTAAGGAAATAAAAAAATTTAAATGACGAAGTGAAGTGTGAAGATCTAATGCATGTATCTAATGCAGATATCATGCAGATAATTCTCTCAGTCCAACTAATCAATTCTCTCAGTCATGCAGATAATTGTCCTATCCAAATTTAATTAAAAGTTGTAGGTTACACCACTGTGCAGTTTTCTTGTTAGCAAATTTATTAAAACTGCCCGTTACACTGTGTTGGTATTTAAATTAGATTAAAGGAATATTTCAATTTAATAATTTAAGATAATAAAAATACAGCAAAATATTTTTTTCTTTTAAAAATATTTTTGATAATAAATTTTCTAAAATGTTAAACCTCCTGATAATGGTAGATAATAGTAGTAATATAATATAAAAAACATTTTATGAAAAATCTGTTAACCTTGATTTTGAACTAGTTATTTATTTAACCAAGCTAAAACTTAAAAGCACATAAAAGGCCAATACACCTCAAAGAACACAACAAAATGATAATCAGAATTTTTTGGTTTTGTTGTACTGAAAAAAAAACCTATTAACAAAATAGTCTAGGTATGTATATAATTTACTACTTTTTTATGGCACGTGTTATTACACTGTGCAACAAATTTTAGGTCATGGAATATTTCCCGAATGAGACCAACGGGAAATGAAAATAGACTATCAGTAGACCAAAACCGCCAAAGGGTTTTAAAATGTTAGCTCGTATTGTTAATTTATAGCCTTTTGAAGTTGCGATATTTTGAGTAAAGTTTTCCGGTTTTTTATATGCAATCCCATAGAACAAATAAAAACTCGTTTGAAACAATATATTTTTGGCTTATAGTATTTAAATTTATAAATTTTTATACTTTTTGTGGGTTTAGTTTCACTTTTAGCTCATTTTTTGGTACATTTTCTGTGCGTTTTATGTACTTTTATATAAACTTCAAGACAAATCGTGTGCTTCGATTAATTTATTTTCGTTTTTTTTTTGTCATTAAGAAAAATAAAAGGATATTTAAAAACTTTTTACATAACTTCACAGAGAATAACAGCCGTTTTACTTTTTTTAATTCAGATTAAAATTTCGCCCTCTATCGTGAGCAAGGTGGAGCAACTTTTTGAAAAAAGTGTTTTGAGAAAATTCAATTAAAAAAAAAAACAACAGAAAATTATGCAAAAGTACAAAAGTACAAAAGAACTCGGGCTCGACAAGCTGTAATTTTGGAACTAGTACTACACTCATAAAAAAGTTAGTACAAAAGTGAATTCCGTACACGCAGAGAAAAGATATGCTTGCAATATGATTGCGGCCACAAAATTATGATTCCTACATCCATTAATGGTTGTTTTAATTAAATTATTGTTGTATCAATTATAAGTCTTTCATCATATGAACATATGTTCTAGTAAAAAAATCTCCCTTTTTCCAGTTATCATATTATTGTCTTGTCTACAGTTATAGTATTTATTATCATATTCCTCTCTTTAACTACATTCATATTATAGTTGCGCCAACTATAAGATAATCAGTCTGTTTTTTATGAGCGTCTTCGCTCTTTTATTGTCATTATTGTTTGATATTTTGTGAAACAAAGTTGTGAGAAGCAGTCAGCCAAAATAAATTATATAATATTTAACAAATATACATTAAAAATAGGCAAACAATGTAGTGGTGTTAATTGTAATGGTGATTTGTTTTTTGGAAGAAGGAATACGTTTGTAGTCTCAACCCGGTCTACCATGGACGTCCTGGCAAAAGTTTAATTACCACGCACTCCTTAAATAAAGTTATTGTTTATTATATGGATATAAAAGTGTTAAAAATTAAGTATAAAGTGATAAAAAAGTGATTTATTTTTTAATTTTTTGCATTACGCAAAAAAAAATATTGTTAAAGAAAATAAATATTAAGAAACATGAAAGAAAAATTTAAACAAAATACATAATAATAATCATAATATATTTGCAATAATCATATTATGGTAATAAATGATGACGTAATTCTTTTCAATTATCATAATATGCTAACTAGGAATAAAATATGGTTATAATGTAAATATTATGATTGTTGCAAAATGGTTTGATCATCATTTTTAATGTATTGTAAAATTGTATTTTTAACAATATTTTTATGCGTGCTTAAGCTTAATCACATGTATAGATGACAGAATATTTCATTAAGTTTATTCTTCAGCGCAAAGACAATTTAATTATTTAAATTAGTTTAAACCTAAGTTTATTTAAATGTGTGAATTATTAAATAAGTAAACTATTAAAAAACAACATGCATAACTTTTTAATCCAGCTTCAACAGAATGTTGGGAGAATATTGTAGGGCTCATATTGTGATAATTCATAAAATTTTCCAGAACCATAATATGATAATATTGGTATCTATTTGGAATCATGCTATGATACAGAAACAGATAAAAGTATGGTTGTCACAACCATATTAACATTGTTGTCGCAATCATAAATCCAAAAATGTATGATGCTCTCCGAACATGGTTCCCTGAACCATGTTTTTTCTTTGTGCATACGCACTGTTATGAACAAAATAAAAATTAAGCGTAATTTTTATGTAAGTGACATCTATGCCATATAATTGATTTAAATGACATCTGGACAACGCAAAACCAGCTGGCCTTCATTGTTGCAAAACTTGGACTTTCACAAAGCAAATCCGAAGAATTGGCTTGATTTTAAAACTTAAATAATCTCTTGGCCTTTTGCGTCAAAATGACTGCATCATCTCTGCAAGAATGTTTTGTTGTGAATAACGAGGCAATATATGCTTAAATTAAGGACATTAACAAACTAATGAGCGAAATGGACATTCATTACAATGCGGATGAGGAGAGATTCTTCATGAGTCATTTAAAAATAAGCTGTGACTCGAACGTATTAGCATAGCAATTCTTCTGGATATATTAAATACATGTGTTTTTTTTTTTTTTCTATGGTTCTATGGCAAACGGGCTGACTATTTGGCCAACTGCGCAGCTCGTCGACAATTCATTGGCCCTGAACCCTTCTGTGGCGTACCCAATGGGTATGTCAGAGAGAGGCTCAGAAGATGGAGGGAATCGGAGTTTGGGGCCTATTGGGCCAGATCGCCTGGGCAGCGACAGGCGAGGCTGTTTATATTGCAGAAACTCTTGTCTATGACAAGGGACGAACTAAGGGCCGTGACGGGTTACCTCACGGGACACTGTGGCCTTAGGTATCAATTGTACGAGATGGGACGATCTTTTACGGATACGTGCAGGTTTTGTGAATTGGAACCCGAGACCTCAGAGCATATTCTCTGCAAATGTCCGAGGCTCTCCGACAGGAGGGTGCGTTATTTTGGTGGTCGAATAGTGACGCCATCGGACGTTTGGAACTGTTTACCTGGTAGGATAGTTGGCTTCGTAGGAAGCCTGAACCTATAGGGTGTATTCGCTGGCAGCACAAAATACCAACTTCTGGTCGCGGTGCATAGTGCCACTCTAGTCTAATCTAAATGGTTCTATGGCATTCACACTGATAGAATTATCTTCACGTCAGTAATGAATTTCTTTCCAGCTTTCATTAAAATTGTCACTGGAACTCGTCCATTGAAACTTTTCATATAAACTATGAAATGTTTATGAAATGTTTGTAGATTTAATGAAAATCTTCATAAAACTAATGAATCATTTCGACAATCAAGCGTTAATAGAATTAATTAAACAGTTTTATAAAAAATGGTAATATTAAGAATTTGTTTGAATTCATAAAACTCTTCATTAACGTCTTGAAAAATGCATTGGAACTAAGCCAATAAACCGCTTTATATAATTTTTAATCAATTTCACAGAATTCCAAAATTAATAAAAGTCTGCATTGAAATAATAAAGCACTTCATAAAATATGTTGAGCACTTGAGAATTAAATCTTAAAACTAAAGTGTAAAATGTGTGAAAATTAATGAAATTATGAAATTTTATGAAAACATATATAAATTAAGTATTTGAAATAATTTCACAGCTCTAAAGAAAATTTTCGTTAAATTTATGAAGAGATAATTTCGAATTTTTTTTTCTTTTTATGAAACTATGAAAGTTTATGAAAAAAAGTTTATGAAAAATTTCTTATATTACCAAAATAAAGGAAAATTTTATCAGTGCAGCCTAGAGAAAACCTTCTCTAATTGTGAAACTTTTAAAAATTAAATTTTTGCTCAACAGTATATAAAAAGGCATTCAGATATAATATAATTATAATATATCAAGCAACATTTTTAAATATTTTCTGCAAAAGTTAGAAAAAAGACCAACCCAAAATTACTCATTCTAAATTTTAACTCTTTTAACAAAAATTCAAAATTAGTAGATAAGACAACATAACTTTGGTACAGACAAATTAAGTACACTTAGGAAATTATGTTGGTAAAGACGACAGCAATTGTAGTCAAAAACAAATGAAATTTCATTTAAAAAAAGGACGACTTACATTTCATTTAATTCAACTAACATTGTCATTTGTTTTTTAATGTTCAAAAAATTACTAACATTGTAGTAAAAATGAACCACATGGTAGTAAAAAGTAAACCAAACATTTTTTTTTTATTTTTTTAAATAACAAAAAACAACTGTAAAAAATGAATTTAAAATCATAAAACAGTCATTTGATGTGAGTTGTTTTTTTAAATGAACTACAATGTTAGATAAAAATTTTATTTGTTCTACAAATGACTTACATTAACATTAAAAATAATGAAATGAAAAAATACTCAAAAATAAGCCAACTTCAAGAGGCTATAAAAAATCAATAACAACTAACTTCGCAAACCCCTTTAAGGGCTTTTATATATTAATGGTATATTTTCATTTTCCGTTGATCTCATTCGGGAAAATTTTTCTTGTTGCACAGTGTTATTAGATAATTTTTATAGTTATTTATATTCTGTAACAAAAAATTAACGGAGTGTGAAAGAAAAGTTAAAATTTTATTATAATTTAAGAAGGTTTTTTTTTACGAGAAGTACAGAATTAGTGCTGTCAACCCATTTTGTTGAAAAATAAAAAAATTGTATTAAAAATAGTAATTTTAAGGATGAGAAGTCGTCAAACCCAAAATTCCTTATATCTCAATAAAAAAAAAGTGGACAGTTTACTCAAAACTTCGTTTAGTCACTTTATTTGTAATAATTGCACTATTTTATTTCTCGTTATTACAGCTCCTTTATTAACGCTCCTAGTTTTAAGCGTACATTGAGCAGTATAGCAAAATTAAAATGGTAATATCTTCGACCTATTTTCAAATCTGTGAAATTCCAGAATCAATATTTCAGATTCTTATGATTTTTGTTTGTTTATATTAGGTTTTACAAAAGATGGCGTTTAAGAAACACAGTTCTTTAGCAGGAATCAAAAATGTTGACAATTATTCTTATTAGTAGTGTCCTACCAAAAAACGATATTTGGTCGAATTTTTGGTATTTTTGGAGACAATGTGGATACATTTTGATATGGAAAACATATTTGTTAAGCCGTTTTAATTCGATTTTGAGTAAACAATTTAAGGAAAAAAATAAAGTTTACCTGTAAAGTTAAATTTCGCCGAATGTTCGGCAGCTGAATTATGAATTAATTGCTTAACTACGTATTTTTCTTTAAATTTGACACTCAAAATCGTATCTAATAAACCCAAATAAACATTTTTCCATTTGTCAAACTTGTCCATAATGCTTTAAAATACCAATGATTTATATCCTTCAAAAATTAACATTTTTGGATTTCCCTTTCAAAAATGCAAATTCCTTTTGATTTTCTTTGTTTTTAAATAAAATTTAAATTATACAACTAAAAACTTTCAAAATATCGAAATTTTTAAAAATCGTTATTTTCCACGCAATACATTTTTCAGAATTACTACGGATTTATTATAATTTATATAGAGTTTTTAACAAAATCTTAAGAGTTTTAATTTATAAGGGGTTTTATTTATAACTTAAAGGGTTTTGAAGAAACCACAGAGGCATAATAAAATTTATTTTAATATTTTGTCGACATCATGTGGTTAAAGTTGTGATTTATTTAAAATGCAAAATATTACACAGAAAAAACTAAAATCGAGTATCAATTAAAATATTTGTTGATTCAATTAAAAGTTCAATTGAATTCGGTGCTATTAAGGAAATTGTAGAATCAATGAAAATAAATTGATTTTATTTTTAATTAAGGTTTTCATTATATCTATTAAAAATTTACTTGAATATTGCTTTTAATTTCAAACAAGTTTTTAGTAGATACTACATATTTAAAATTTAATTAAACTGCCAAAAAAAAAACCATCAAAAATTGCCAAAAAAAAACACCAAAATTAAAAAAATTACAAAATTTAAAAAACTCACAAAATTTGAAAATAAATTATAAAATATAGAAAAAAATCGCCGAAATATAAAAATATTTAAAACGTTTATATCTCGAAAACATTTTCCATTTTTGTCATCTTTTTTTTTTTTTTTTAATTTTGGTGATTTTTTTGTAATTGTAATATGGCATTTCAATATGGCGATTTTTTTTTCAATTTTGGCTATTTTTTTCACTTTAAGCTAATTTTTTTTTTATTTAAGAAATTTTTTTTAATTTGAGGTATTTTTTTTTAATTGTGACTTTTTTTTTCAAATTTTTGAAGAGTTTTTAAAAATTAACTAATTTTTTAATTTAACCGATTAGCGATTTTTTTTTCCAATTTTGGTAATTTTTTAAAATTTTTGCATTTATTTTCTTTGTTGTCATTATGGGGGTTATAAAAATTGGAAATTTTGTGTGCACCAAATTTATTTTCAATTAAACATTTAATAAATATTATTAAACTTATGATTGAAAGTGAGTTTAAAATCAAACAAAAGTTTAATTGCATTTTTTTTTGACAATAATTTTTTCTGGGTATTAAAATAGATAAAAATCATTTATAATAGGGGGATTATTTTTTTATGGTGTTGCTTTTAACTTTTTTTTCACAATTTTATTCGTTTCCAGTGTTTTATATTTACAACTCTTAACCATGACCTTAATAGAAAGTTAAAATTTACATCAATGAGAAAATATTTCAGCACTGACTTATAATTGACGATTATTCGTATTTTTTTCAGTGACATTAACCCTCTAACCGGTAAGACTGATACAAATGCATCAAATGAGTAATTTATAATTAGCAATTGAAGTATTCCAAGTTCATGGTTTGGAAGCAAGAAAGTGTCAAAGTAAAAATTTCAAAAAATAATTATTTTGAAAGGAACACAATTTTCAAAATCCATAAAAACGTATTTCAAATTACTAAAAACCGTTGATAATTAACACAAAGTAGGATTGAAGCTTCAACTTTTATAATAGGTCATAATTTATGTCCTAGGACACACGGTATTCGATCAGAATACGTTTAAAGGACATCCAGCTCACTTAAAAACGCATTAACGTATTACTATAGTTTTCTTTGTTTTTTGTTTTTATATACATCGAGATCATTTTTTATTAATTTATAACGAGCTTTCAACTTCCGTACACAGAAAAAAATATTTCCTTACTTTTTCAATTCAAACGGTTTGTTGAAAATTTTATAAGCTGTCACTTAAACATTAATTGAATCAATTAAATATTTACTCAAATTCGGAACTTGCTTGACATTTTTTTTTGTATTTTATCGCTCAAAAGCAAACATCAACACATTGTTGTTGTTTTATAATATTTATGTATGTAGTTGTTTTTTCATAAATGTTTATGTTTAGTGGTATTAGTAATAAATATTTTAAATTCATTTTAATTAGATTAGATATCAATTCTTATTAGGTTTATTACTTTATTAAGTTGAATAATTTAGTTTCATTTCTTTAAATCTGAATATTTATTTATTCTAAAACATTATCATAAAATTGATAATGTAATTTTTAAAAGTTTAAATTCGTTTAATAAAAATTCAATTTTTTTTTTAAGCAGAGAGAAAATGAAAAAATTAATTAAAAATTATTTTAAATAAAAATAAAAAATACTCTGATTTCAACACAAGGGCTAATTTCTGCAAAAAAAAAAAAATACAAAAAAAAATTTAGCATAACCCCTAGGGTTCAATAGAAAGAAAAAACTAATTTCTGTGTGAATTTGTTCACATAAGTGTAAATAAATCTGCTAACTAAATGAGAATTTCATGCCGGTTTAAATACAATATTATAAAATTCAAGCTGTTAAAAAACATTTGGTATGGCAACAACACTTCTATAAAAAAACATTTGGTATGGCAACAACAATTTGTTTTTTTAGTTTTTTTTTTGAAGGTTTACGATATTGATCACTTTTTAATCAAATAAGTTATTATTTAATTGAAAAATAATTCAATTAAAGAGCCATCAATTTCTAATTGAATTAGCAATTTTCGTTGTTAGCGGAATTTCAGCAATTCAAATTATTGAATAAGTGGTTTTCGTAATTGAAAAGGGGTTTTTATTTTTTTGTGGGTATATTAACAAAAATAAAGTAAATTAAATAGAAAAGCTAGAACCTTCAGAATAGAAAAGCTAGAACCTTTAGAAAAGCTAGAAGCTCCAGAATAGGCATTATTATGAAAGCTGGCTGAAATAGTTTATTAAGTATTATTATTAAAGAGTTTAAGTGTCAACAGTACGTTTCGAGTTTAAGATGCGTTTTCGTTGAATTTCGGTTTTTCAGAAAAGCGAAAATCGCCATATCTTTTTAAGTAGAAGCACGAAAAATTTAATTTTTGAATTCAAATTATATCTAAATAGTGTTTGAATAAACTTACTCATATTCGATCATTAGTTATCGAGATAACCTAGAAACCTATTTTCAAAAATATCGCCCAAAGTAGGCAACGAAAAAAAAAATGTAGAATAATTTTGTTTTATTTTTCATGCCAAACATATGCTGCCGCGTAGGGTCGGTTAGAGGGTTAACTTATTACACATAAAGTACCCAGCAAAACTTTGGTAATGGGTGCGATAAAGTAATGCATTACCTTGTAATGTGTACTCCTATAATTATTTTCCAACAAGAAGTAATGAGTTACCGATAATTAAACACTCATGGATTACCTTGTAATGAGACCTCATTACATTTTGCATTACTTCAAAACATAAAATAATGACTTACCGATCATCAATTACATAATGCATGAATTATAAACGTAAAGTAATTATTAATATATATTTTTGAAAATCTATTTATAGACACATTACTTTGTGATTTTTTGTAAGCATGAGGGTAAGGTGTATATTTTTGATATCACGAACGAAAACACGAAGCGCAACAACTCATCTACATTTTAAGCAATAAAATGTTGTATGTATCGATAGCTTAGTTGGTAGAGTTCTCGCCTAACTAATTGTTAAAGACCAGAGACCCCAGGTTCGAATCCGAGCATGACCAAGTTATTTATTTAATAAAAAAAAAGTTATTTATTTAAAAAAAAAAATATCTGTAAAAAAAACTTTTATGCATATTTTTTTATGAAATCTATTTATAGACACATTACTTTTTCCCACCATGTAACCATATAAGTAACCAGTTACTTTACCCCCTACAAGGTAATGAGTTACTTTGAGGCTCATCGCCTGTAAAATTCATCAGTGAAGTAACGTGTAAAGTAATGCATGAAGCCCTTAGGCGATACATTACTTTACCCATGATTTGGTAATGTGTGGTTTTGCTGGGTATTCACAAATTTTTTCTATAATTCTGTTTTTGTCATTTTAATATTTGCGTGTTTTCTATTTATAAATTCAACTTTTTTTAAAAAAATTTTAATATTTTTTAGTCATGCATATTGCATGTCATACATACAAAATGAATGAGTGAAATTCTAAAAGATTATTGAATGATATCAAAAAAATAAATTTTGATTTATTTGATATTGGTCAATGAGAAAATAAAAAAAAAAAATACCAATTGTTCTGTCATTTTCAGGGGTATTGTCATGAAGTGTCATTTAATACGGGTTTAAAAATATAAATGCCATTATTGTAATGTGATTAGACAGTCTGAAAATATAATATAAAGAGAACTAGCAAAGTTACAACTCCATTAGATTTAAAAAAAAAAATACAAATTTGTTATATAAAATCATTACAATACAAATTTCAGAAAAACCCAGGCACTCACAATTAAAAAATATGCTTTAAGAGCATCATATTATGATTGGGAAGATGTAAGGATTACAATATGGTCCTAATAATCATAATATAATACTTAATTATCTTATCAGCTGAAGTGATCATAATATGATTATATAGCAATTTTGTTATATAAAATCGTTATAATACAAATTTCAGAAAAATCCAGTCACTCACAATTAAAAAATATCCTTTAAGAGCATCATATTGTAATGGGGAAGATGTAAGGATTATAAAATGCTCCTAATAATCATAATATAATCCTTAATTATCATATTAGCTGAAGTGATCTTAATATGAATATATAGCAATTTTGTTATATAAAATCATTATAATACAAATTTCAGAAAAACCCAGCCACTCACAATTAAAAAATATGCTTTAAGAACATCATATTATGATTGGGACGATGTAATGATTACAATATGCTCCTAATTATCATATCAGCTCAAGTGATCGCAATCTGATTATATAGCATCATATTATTACTATAAGGATCATACTATGACAACATCTAAATTCCAATCATTACACAGAGAAAAAAATCATAGTTAAATTAATTATTATTTCATATTTAAATTAATATCTTATTTTATTGCAAACATTTTTAAATTAAATATGAATATTATTAAAGTAAATACGATTCTAGTAAAAACAAATATGTTCGTATTTAAATTAATATTTTAAAATTATATAATGTTTCTATTTAATTTAATTTCGTTTCTGCTTGATTTTCAAAAAAAAAAAATAATTTTTGTCTCAAATTATATTTTCCTCCGCATGTATGTTTTGTGTTATCAAAATCTACTAGATTTTAAAATTATGTTAGTAATACAAATCCTCTAGCTTTAATCAAGATTCAATTTAAAACCCTGTTCAATATATATTTTTAAAGAGCAATCTAACCACATTATTATTACTTCATAACTCTGCATAATAATTATTAATAATAGTTCATTGACATTTTATAACAATTACCCAAATTTACTATATTTGTAAACAAAAATAAAAAAAAAAAAAAAATTATTTCATTAATATCATTCACATTTTTACCGTTTTGTTTAATAACGTATAGAATATTTGTTTGTTTTACACCGTATTAGTAATAAGTTCTTATATTTTGGGCACATTAATTATGCTCAAATGTTATTGTTAAGTCAAAATTAACTTTTTGTTATATATGGTTTTTTTTATAACAGTTATAAATAATTTTTCGGTAATACTTTCGCAACAGTTAGTTCTAAACCAAACATAGTGGCAAAGTTTTGGGAGGAAACAATATAAACATTAATAAACATAATTAGAGCTGCGGGCGATAAACTGGAAAATTAAGTTTAAATGTGTTAAAACCTGTTAATTTATGTTTTATTATAAACAAGTAATCAAAAAAAATTACACTAAAATTTAGAATCTATTTCAATTTATATACGAGCTACTACATATACACCTGTTCAAACTGAAATTATACGCCTAGATTGAAGAAAAATCGCCAACTTGAAAAAAAAATCATAAAAAAAAAATTTTCCAAAATTAAAAAAATTGCCGAAAAAAAAATACAAAAATTAAAAGTGTTTTCTAGATATATGTATATATATATATATATATATATATATATATATATATATATATATATATATATATATATATATAAATAAAGGGTGTCCCAAGAAGAGCACAATTTTTAAATTTTAAATAAAACACAGATATTTAAATAAAAAATCGTGAAACTTTATTATATCGTAAAGTAGACAGAATGAGGTTATGTATGGAACAATATATCGTGCAGATGGCCGCCGCGGCTTTGCTGGCATGCACGCGATCTTTTAATGAAATTTTCAATGACCGTTTTGCATGAATGCTGCGGTATTTCATTAATGCAGCTTCCAATTTCCTCTTTTAAGGATTGAGTCGTCGTCGGCTTATTCGCGTAAACCATCGACTTCAAAAAACCTCAAAGAAAAAAATCTAATGGTGTTAAATCGCACGATCTAGGCGGCCAATTCTGATCTCCAAAACGCGAAATAACACGACCGGGAAATGACTGATGCAGCAATTGAATTGTTTCTCTGGCTGTATGACATGTGGCGCCGTCTTGTTGGAACCACATGCCCTCCACATTCATTTCTTCAATTCTAGGCAAGAAAAAACTGGTTATCTTTTCACGATACCGAACACCATTGACTGTTTGCGCTTGACCTGCCTCATTTTCATAAAAAAGGTCCAATGATTTCTCCAGCCCAAAAACCACACCACACCACACAGTGACACGTTGAGGATGCATTTGCTTCTCGTGAATCACTCGAGGATTTTCCTCACCCCAAATGCGACAATTCTGCCTATTGACGAAGCCATCAAGATGAAAATGGGCCTCGTCACTGAAGATGATTTTATCGGCAAAATCAGACGCAAAACTTTCACCATTTTGGTAAAACAATTTCACAATGAGAATGCGTTATTCATTCGTGTAGCGCTCCATTTTTACTAACCTCGTACCTTCTACTAGCAAACAATAACAATTGTTCAAATGTCAAACAATGACACTTCGAATGTTGCCAGATTTAAAAATTGCGTTCTTCTTGGGACACCCTTTATATATATATATGTATGCACAGCGCATACTCGAGAGACATTTATTCGTACCCCCTTATAGTTTAGGGACATTTGCTTACTTTGGGGACTGTCCCCAAAGTTTTCGCTCCTTTTAATACATCTAGCGTATAAGATGAGGACAATTTATTCTATACACCGCAAAATCGCTCAACGTTCAAGAAAAATCGTATTCTAGGGATCAAAGTAAGAAACTTTGCCGAAGGAACCATACCTCTAAAACGAATTCTGATGTCCCGACTTTTGACCCGTAGTTTAAAGTTTTGAAAAATCCCTCTTTGACCCGTTTAGAGTGCCCCAATCGAATCCAACCCAATCAAATATAATTTATACATTAATCTGCTAGAGCGTCTTCCGGAGAAGAAATAGAGACCCTAATCTTGGAAAGACTCCTCCTACTTTCTGAAATATCTCTATCCCGAGATTTGCACATTTTGCTATAAAAACACGACTAAAAAGGCCCTCTTTCAACTTAAATTTTAACCCCTTAACGGTCACCTAGAATGATGTTTTATGCATTAATCTGCTAGCGTGTCTCCCGGAGAAGAAGTAGCTCCCATATCTAGGAGAGATTTCTCCTACTTTCTGAAATATCAAAGTGGGCTTTTTCAAAATTTTACCCTACGGGTCAAAAGTCGGGACATCAGAATTCGTTTTAGAGGTATGGTTCCTTCGGCAAAGTTTCTTATTTTGATCCCTAGAATACGAGTTTCCTTGAATGTGAGCGATTTTTAAATCGACCCGCCCTAATATATATATATAGTTAGTTAATTTTTAAAATTTTAGCGATTTTTTTTTTGCAATTTCGTATTAGCGATTTTTTTTTTAAATTTTTCCCAGTTTTGGCCTTGTTTTATTTTGTAAATTTTTTCAATTATTATTATTATTATTTTTTAGCGATTTTATTATTATTTTTTAGCGATTTCTTTTCAACTTGGGCTATTTTTAAATCAATTTTGATGATTTTTTTCACTTTTGGCGTGTTTTTAAATTATGCCGTTTTTTTTATAAAGAGAAGCAATACTCAGGAAATTCTTCATATTTATTTATGTGTTGGTTTCTCTGAAATGGGGATAGTTGAGAGATGAAAGGTGGGGAAAGATGAAGGGCTTCAAACATGGCAACACTGTAATTGCGCGAGATGATAAGTCTTAGAACAATTGTTGCTCGCAACCTGATGGAGATTTGTCGAACTTATTGAAGCTTTTTGGTTAATAGCCCTGATTCATTATTTTACTTCGGTGGGGTTAAGTGCTATGGGAACACAGAAGTTGGGCCTGCAATACATATGCGGGATAGAAACATACATATTATTTTTTTTCTAAATTTATGTTGTCGTCAGCGGGAATCGAACCCGGGACCATCTGTCCAACGCGCTAACCACAGCTTTTTTGTACAATTTTTGTACAATTTTGGCGATATTTTTAAATTTTGTAATTTTTTTGGTTCTTATTTTTTTTTTTCATATTTTTAATTAAAGTTTTAATAGTATCTGCAAAAAATTTGTTTGAAAATGAAAACAATATGCAATTAAATCAATTAAATAGCTACATATTATTTTAATTGATCGTACTACAATTTCCTTAATATGACTGAATTTAATTTATCTTTTAATTGAATCAACAAATATTTTAATTGAATGTCGATTTTACTTTTTTCTGTGTATAAAGTAAAAGTTAAACATTTTAATTGATACTACAATTTTCTTAATAGGACTGAATTCAATTTATCTTTTAATTGAATCAACAAATGAACAGTTCATGCGAATAAAGACGAATAGACCATTTGTAGAATTTTACAGGGGACAATAAAAACGCAGGAAACGGTTAAAAAATAATATTTTTGTCAACTTTTTGGTATTAGCTTAAAGATTTAAGTCACATCTAGCTATATACAAAATGTTAGTAAGGTATTCGAAAGAGAACTTGCCAAAAATTGGACTTCAATTTTTGCTTAAATGGAAAAAGGGCGAATATCCAAAAAAATGTATTGAAATTTTAATACAAATGTGTTATTTTGCAGCAGATTTTGACTACATTTTCATGAGACTTGCAAAACTTGACGAACTATGGTTGGTATTTGTTTGTAACACTTTAAGAACAATTAAGTACAATTTAAAATTTTAGCTAATATCAATTTTAAACTCGCAGCTAAATAATTTTTATATAATATTTTGTTAACGATGGATATTCGCCCTTTTTGCTTTCCACACTTTAAAGTCTTATAACTCAAGAAAGGTAAAATTTTTTGCCAATATAATAAGTGTGGTTTATTCCTCGTAATGTTCTTTTAACACATTGTTACCGAAAGTAAAATTTTTGTATGTTTTTGTGTCGTATTTAATCAAAATTGTGCGTTAGTTCACTCCCAATTTAAACAAAAATATAAAAATATACGAATTATTGCACTTTCAAAGTCATTTTTTTAGCCTTAAAAATCAAAATTTCCCCAAAATTTCTGCATAGGATTGTAGGGCACTGCTAATAAAATGCATTTATGCAAAAAAAAAACGTGTTTGCGAAAAAGTGGTCTATTCGTCCTTATTCGCATGAACTGTTCAAATGTATTAATTGAAAGTCGATTTTACTTTTTTCTGTGAATGAACTAAAAGTTAAACATTTTTTTACATACTTTCAAGTAAAATATTGCGAAGTAAATTTTTTAAAAAACATTTTTAAAATATATATATTTTCCAATTTTTAATGAAACTTCCGCACAAAGATGGGTTTCAAGTATGTTTTATCAAATTTTTTAACAAAAAAAAAGTCAAAAAAATTTCAAAAAATTACGTTTTATGGCAATTTTACAAAACAATTGGAAAAGTGGTAAAGGGATCGTTTAGTGGCATATGCCGTAAAAAACTTTCCCTACTCATAAGTGTTACGTTGCACATTATTGGCTATAATTTTAGATTTCATTCGTGGATTTACATTAAATAAGCCTTGTTTTCTTATAAAGAATGTTGGATTTTGGACAAAAAAAAAAATATTGTATTTATGAAAAACGTCAAATTACTTTTACTTTAAAAGTTGTATTGCAAAGTTCGAACAATTTTTTTTTTTTTTAAATATTTTATTTTAAACCAATATTAATACATTAAAAAAATGTTTTAAAAACTTACATTTTATTTAAAAAATTTTTGAGAAAGTTTTTTAGAAGATTTTAAATTGATTTTTTTTTTTTTTTATAAATTTTTACATTATTTGTAGTTTTTAAAACTATTCATTTTAGTTGTTTTAAGATAATTTTAATATGTTTTTCATTTATTTGATTCTTTTTAAACAAAATATTTTAATTATGTTTTTTTTTTTATTTTTTATATAATTAAAAGCTTTAATTATTTTTTTTAATTAAAAAAATTTTTTTTATCACTTTTAGTTAAAATAAATATTTTAATTAAAACCACAACTTTTTGTTACGATAACGTTCTTATAGTTTTTACCGAAAAAATGAATTAATTATACATAAAAACCGTTAACTGTCTACCTAAAAAAAACTGTGAAACTTTGCCAAATGACACGTTACAACTGAAAATATTTGCAAAATGAAACATAGTAAAAACCGCATACCAGCACATTGGTCTACTACAGCACCAACTGTATTGAAACGGGGAAAAGGTGGACCAATCGGCATTAGCATTAAAATTTAAACAAAATAGAAATTTTGTAACTTTTTGTTGGAATTTTAGTCTAAATTTTTTTTTTTTTTTAACGTTTATTAATTCATAATATTGAACAAACTTAAACTATAATAAACACTAGTTAACAATATTAATATTTACACATTTATACAGAGTCCCAGAAACGAGCTCTCGAGTATTATTAATATGGATTAGATTTTGATTTTCAAAAATATTATTTAGAATTTGTACTTCAAATAAAGAAGAAGATATATATATTATATAATTTAAGATTGTAATGAAAAAATTGTTAAAAACATTACATTTATATGGCAATTGTTAAAAACTATGGTCGAAAAGTAAAAAGGGGAAAAAAATATAACAGATTATTTATCTAGCCACCAAAATTTTTTGGTTTTTGAACATTGTAAACTACAAAAATCTCTATTGGAAATACTTGTGTCGTGACGAAAATTATTATTATTTGTTTCATTGCAATTTACCGCCTTAATATTGGCCCGTCTATAATTATGATAAAAGACTGGTATGCCATTTTCGTTTTGTATAACCCCTATTTTATCGAGGTAAAAAAAATGCCTCAGGTGGAACAAATCCTTTTTGCAAGGTCGCATGTACAAGGTGGCGCAAAAGTAATCCTCCTATCAGAAAATGCTATAAATTTTGCGATTTGCCCCTAATGTCAGTTCTGTTTTCACATTTGTGTAGTAAACACATGCGAAATACACGTTAATAAACAATGTTACGCTTCACTGCTCCAAAACGCGGAATATTGGAGACTATTTATTTGACCTATTTATTTGACATTTTTCATCAAAAATAATCGTGAGTGATGAGGCCCATTTCCATCTTAGCGGGTACGTAAATAAGCAAAATTTACGCTTCTGGGGCACTGAAAATCCGCGTGTAACCCACGGAGAGCCATTACACATGGTGTGCTGTTTTCGCTGGAGGAGTCATCGGACCTTTTTTCTTCGAAGACGTCGCGGGCCAAACGGTTACTGTGAATGGTGAGCGCTACAGAGCAATGATCAACGAGTTCTTTTTGCCGCAACTTGATGAATTGGGATTGGAAAACATGTGGTTCCAACAGGATGGTGCAACGGCACATACTGCACTAGCCACAACCGATATGCTGAAGGATGCATTTCCCGGGCGCCTAATCTCCCATTTTGGCGATTTGCACTGGCCAGCAAGATCGCCTGATTTGACCGCTCCAGACTTCTTTTTGTGGGGCTTTTTGAAGTCGCGGGTTTATGTCAACAAGCCTCAGACTCTTGCAGCTCTTAAAGACAATATCCGTCAAGAATGTGAAAACCTATCGCCGGAAGTTTTGGCAAAAGTGATGGAAAATGCCATAAAAAGGGCTCAAATGACAATCAACTGTGGCGGCGGCCATTTACATGACATCATATTCTCGACTTGATGTAAAAAAAATTAAAATACCAAATAAAAATAATCCACAAGAAGAATCAAAGTTTTTCATTTTTTTTTTTAAATTACAGCCAAAAAACATCGAAAGGTTATTTTTGCGCCACCTTGTATATATTCTTCATTTGAATAGTACGGTGCCATTATCAAATTGTTTTCTTTACATAGAGTACATCTTACAATATTATTTCTAATTAAATTTATAATAAAATTATCTATTCTAATTACATTTGAAGTATTATACAATTTTTTATTTGATACATACTTTATAAAATTGCTGTTTGTAGATCTATGTATATAACGAAGTGCAAGCTCTTAAGCATTTTCTTTCGAAAACCCGGATCTTTTCCATATAAGAAGGTGAAACATTGAACCATATTGCACTCCCGTATGTTATGACTGGTCTAATTAAAGATTGGTACATAATTATTTTGACTCTAGATTTTATGTATCTTGAATAAAATAACGATTTATATACAAAGAATGCATTTCTAGCTTTTTTCAGTATTTCATTTACATGATAATTAAAATATAAAAAATTATCTAAGTAAATACCTAAATACTTAACTACTTTTTTTGTTGGGTATATAAATATTGGATAAATTAGATTTAATTCCAAATTTTTTCCAATTTTTCCTAATATTACCATTACATTTATCAACTGGAGGTCTAAAAAGAATCGTTTCACATTTTTTTTCTATTAATTGTCATATTCCAATCAATTGTAAACTTTTCTACGATATTAAACATGTCTTGAAGGTTTTGATTGATTTTTTCAATTGTGCTATCTGCGTGATATATAATTATATCATCTGCAAAAGAGATGATATTCTCTATTTTACTTAAAAGATCAAGAATATATATATTAAAAAGAATGGGAGAGTTTACAGTTCCTGATGGAGCCCATTTATGATTTTAAATGATTTTCTGCTTTTGAGATTTTGATGAAGTATTGTAAAAAGATTTATCACAAATCATTTTATAGATTAGTATAATTTGATGTATGGGAAATTGATATTGCTTTAATTTAAATATTAGCCCCGGAATCCAAATGCTATCAAAATCTTTTTCCATGTCAATTAGGCAAGCACCCGTGCATAATTTTTTATTCCAGTTCCAATTAGAGATGGGCGCGTGTTGGATTTTTTCAACACGACACGACACGAACACGAAACCCAAGATGTCAAGCACGAACGAAACACGCACGGCAAAAAATTTCAAAACACGAGACCAACCGACACGCACGAAACTAAATTCAATAAACAAAATTTGCAACTAAAAATTTAATTTATTAATCTATTAATTTATAATTCTCATCATTTCGACGAATAGCTTCTTGAATTTTATCCTTCATTTTGCTCACACGTTTATTTGTATAGCTTGATAACTTTTTTACCAACAGCTTTTCAAACAATGCTGCAAACATTGCATGGCCAACAGCTGATCAGTTTTTACACAGAACATTAAACTAAACCCTCCATCTAGACGAGACAAAATTTTGTTAAGATGTTATGATAAAAACTTTCAACAAAGTGTTTTGCTGATACATATTTTACACCTACTATCATTTCGTGTTTTTCTTGCTCAACACGACACGACACGAACACGAAAGAAATCTATTTTTTCAACACGAACACGTCGTGTTGATCGTGCGTGTTTCGTGTCACGAAAAAAAACACGACTCGCGCCCATCTCTAGTTCCAATTAATGTTAGATGTAAGTAAATGAATTGCATTAATAGTTGAATGTTTATATTTAAATCCGAACTGTTTTTCGTTTATTAAATTATTGTCATTACAAAATTGATTTATGTTATTATGTATGCTCATTTCAAAAACCTTACTTATATTAGGTAGCAAACTAATTGCCTTTAAGTTTTTTGGGTTACTAACATCTTTATCTTTTTTCGGCAAACATTTTTTTGCCGAAATAGTACCAAATCGGTCGGAGGTTTATTTTTAAAGTAAAAAGTACTAAAGTACTGAATTTTTAGTGCCTGTTTGGCTCTTTTTAAATAAATCTCTCAAATTCTTATATAATTTACGTATGTGTACCACTGGCGAATACTCCCTTGTGTGCCCTACTCAAAGGTAAACCAATTTTTGTATAGTAGTAATGAGTAAATTACTGATAAGAAGTTGTTTATAGATTTTTTTTTTTGAAGTGAAGTGAAGTGAATAGGGAGGGACATAGAAAATATTGTGTTTAACTTATAAAAAATTAAAATGCGTTTTAGGTGTGTTTGAGAAAAAATCCAAAATATAAAACATAAATGAATTTGAAAACTACCCTTAAAATAGATAATTGTTTACTAATCAAATGAAAGTTTTTTAAGAAACAAAGAAACAATCAAACTTAATGGTCAATATTAAAGAAATTAAGGAAAAGCACGCAAAAAAAAGGAAAAGATTTTTAGTTTTTTATATTACAGTTGAAGACTAAATAACACTTAACTATAATAGGTAATGGTATAAAATGTTATCCAAATTATTTTTGACTAACTTAAGCAGTTTTGTTGAAAAATTCATTCAAATCTGTCGATAAATAAAAAAGTTATGACAAATTAAAGAAGTGACCTAATTTTCAGAGAAAATATGGGACCCGATGTCACAGCCGATCTAGAAAAATCTTGACTACAGCTAAACTATTTTGAATTATTTTACGAAGCTCAGCCAAATTATTTTGTAATGTAAGAAAAAGTTTCTGATTGAAATTTGGTTTAAATCTGTCGATGAACAAAAAAGTTGTAGCATTTTAAAGTTATTAGATTTCCAGTCTAAAAACACTTAATTTTTAAGCAAATATTTTTAAAATTAATTATATTTTCTATTGTCTACTCTTCAGAAACTATACGTAAACTATAAACGTAAACTATAAGTAACTTTTTTTTATTAAAAAGGGTCCGCCATCTAACTTTTTTTTTCAACTAGTGCTTATTTCGTGAATGGTAACACTTAGCTCATGTCTGATTTGATAGATAATTAGTTTTATCCTTCCGCTGAACGAATATGGTTGTGTATACGCTTGAACAACGCTGGGACATATTGCGACATTACTTTGAAAATCATGGTAATGTTGCAAAATGTGTGCGAAAATTGCCCTGTTTTTGAAGATCGCATTATCAGCCGCAGAGCTGATGTCGTTTGGCCACCTCGGAGCTGCGATTTGACACCGTTGGACTATTATTTGTGGGGTGCCGTCAAAGATAAGTGTTACGCCAAAAAGCCAGAGACAATTGACGCTTTAAAGGACAATATTTGTGAAGCCATTGGTGAAATACAGCTGCACACAATCGATAATGTGCTTAAAAATTGGACCGATCGTGTAGGCAACTGCATGGCCAGCCGAGGCAGCCATTTGAATGAAATTATTTTCCATTATTAACCGGAAGGATTGTACTTTCAAATAAAAAAAGAAATTTGAGAAAATATTCAGTAGTTTTATTTTTTTTATAGCATTTTCAAAAAAAAAAAAGTTATTTGGCGGACCCTTTATATAAACAATTTTTGCTGTATTCTTATCTTATCATGCCATCAACCACATTTGAGACTTTATTTATAACGTCTTATTTTTTATATTTTTTTACAGACTCTTTTTATAATCATATACAAAATGCGTTCGGCTAAAAATAATTAACAAAAAAAAAATGAAAGTAAACACGTTTTAAAATTTTTTTCTTTAATTTTTTAATAAAAATTTAAGAAAAGTAACCACAAATTTTATATAGTTTTTTGTTGAGAATTCCTGATACTAAATTTATTTTTTTTAACTGAGTTTGGAAATTTTTATTCTTTAAGTTATTTTTCTAAGATTTTATTTAAAACGTCTGTTTATTATGATGTTTAAATTATAACTAAAATTTATATTTTATTAAAATTCTTAATTTATAATTAAACTTTGGTTTTTGTTTTCTTATAGAGGGTGTAAGTTTATAGAAAAATTAAAAAAAAACATTTACCACACTTGCACGAGAACCATAGTGGGTGGTTAGTAGCAAATTTACTTGCAATAAACATCATCTTTTTGGATTCAATTATTTTTAATACGCCACAGTGTAGGGTATATAAAACTAAGTCATAAAAAATGGGTTAAGATTATTATTTAAATTTTTGTTCTTCAAAATTTAATCAGATTGTGATCCTTTTGATAATAAATATGATTAAACCTGATCATATAGTGCGCCCCGGCAGCCTAGTTGTTAGCGTACTGGCTTATCAGTGCGGGGGTCGTGGGTTCGATTCCCACCAGAGGCACTGGTCTGTTTTCGCTACAACGCGCCAAAGGCCATATTAGCTAGTGCTCGGTTAGGGTAATAGTATATAATTTGTAATTATATGATTATTAATTAATAAAATAAAAAAAAAATAAAAAAATCTGATCATATAATGATCACTGCGGCTGATATAATGACACTTCAGGATCATATTATTATCATTAGGACCATACTGTAGTAATTATTTATTCCCAATTCTCTTAAATGATCATATTTTGATCACTGCGGCTGATATTATGATAATCATTAGGACCATACTATAATCATTATGTATTTTCAAACACAATTTGATTTAAAATTATTTCAATAAAATTATTGATATAAAGAAATTTATTATAAGTATTAATTATACTCGAAAATCACATTAAAAATAAAATAATAAAACATTTGCTTTATTTTTGTAAATATACGGAGGTTGAAAGCTCGTTATAAATTGAAAATAACATAAAAATAATCTCGATGTATATAAAAACAAAAAACTAATATAACTGTAAAAAAAATTTTAAATTGAATCAATCAAATTATTAAACCAATTAAAAACATTTTTAGGATTATTATCTATAAAGAAACTTATAAATCACCTTCAAAATTTGTATTATTGATTTTTTTTACTTTTTTGAAAAATATATGCCCCGATTCTTATTTTTGCCGTCTGAATTTGTATAGGTTGGTGTTTATGATTTACGTTATTGTCTATTTGGTATTGCCAAAGCACAAAAATTCATTAATTTAACTTTATTTATTATTTAAAAAAAAAAAATTTAAGAAAAATGAATAAATATGAATTGTTTAATACGAACACGGTTAGAATCTTAGCGTATCCAAAGAAAAATTCGTCAAAATCTAAGAGCTTTTTTATAAAAAAATAAGTCTTTAGAAAAAAGTCCTTAGAATCGGCGGAAAAAGTGCTCAGTATCTATGTGTCTGTATCAAAAATATTAAAATGAATATCCTTATGATCAAAGGATTTTTCTTTATAAAAAAGTAAGCAGAATCTTATTATTTTTCTAAAGAAAAAGTTCTTACAATCTGGAGTTTTTTTAAGTAAAAAGTCTTCAGAAGAAAATTTGTATAGAAAATATTTTCTGAATCTAAGTGTTTTTCATAAATAAGACCCTTAGAGTTTGGCAGATTTTCTACAGAAAAAATCTAAAAATCTGAGGGGTTTCTATGGACAAAAGTCCCTGGAATCTGGGTGTTTTTTAAGAAAAGTCCTTCGAATCTGAAGGTTTTTTTTATACGAAAATGTCTTCAGATTCTAAAGATATTCTAAACGCAAAACAATTTTAGAATCTGAGTGTTTTCTGTTGGAAAAAGTCCCCAGAATAATAGAAAATATTTTTCTACTGAAAATATCTTCTTTTCCTATAGGAAATTATGCTTTTCTAAAGAAAAATTTCATCAAAAGATAGGGAACTTTCTATAGGAAAAAATTGCCTTCTCCAGGTTCTGAAGGCTTTTTTTATATACAAAAGTCTCCAGAACCTAAGGTATTCTATGGAAATAGATCAATGAACCTGCAGGATTTTCTGTCTTTGAAACCTGTGCCTTTTTCTATAGAATAAAAATCATATATTCTAAGGGTTTTGGCAAGAAAATAGGATCCAGGATCTGAAGGCTTTCCTGTAGAAAACACATCAGATTTTCGGCGATTACTTCATACCAAAAATTTCAGATTCTGAGGACTTTCTTAAATAAAAAAAAAATATGAGAACATTTTTCTAAAAAAAACTACTTTTTTCTAGAAAAAAATCTTTAGATTACTTCGATATTTTTATGAAGAAATCTTTCTGTAGAGTTTTTTTCTAAAAAAAACTCTAGATTCTAGAAATATTTTTTCATAGAAAATGTCCCAGTTTCTAAGAATTTTTTTCTATCGAGGAACCTTAATGTTTTGGAAACATCCTTCTAAGAGAACCATAAGATTCAGAGAATTTTAGTCCACAGGTAAACTATTTTATGCGAAAGGCTTTTTCCATAAAAAAAACTTCTAAGATAAGGGGGCTTTTTCTGTAGAAACATGTATTCAACGGTAAACCCATAGTTTTTCTAGAGAAAACCTCTGAATTTTATATTCGGATGACTGTTTTCTACAGAATCAAATTTTCTGAGTGTTTCTAGGGATTTTTTCTATAGAAATATTCTCAGCTTCTTGGAAGACATTTTCGCTTTTTAATTCCCATTTTTACAACGTTCTGGCGGAAGTTTGAAAAATTAACTTAGCCCATACTCCAGGGAATATACATTTTAAAGTTTAAGTTTCTTTCCCAAAGGGTTTGGGCTAGCAGTGGCTTTTCGCTTTTTGTTATACTTAAAAGCAATTCATAAAAATTCAACTTGCTAACTGGAGCGTTGAAGACTGGGAAAAGTTAAATCTGTCAGTAACGTTACTCTTTTATAAATATGGATTATATTGTTTTTTATATTTCAAAATTATTATACATAAAAATTATTTATGACGGCAACAAAATACTGAATCAAGCATTTTACTTTATTATCAAGGACAACAACCCCAGACAGTAGACGAATATTGCAATACTGAATACAAAAAAGTACTCAATAAAATTTGAGACTAAAACCGTCCAAAAACGTCTTACAAGTGAGGTATCCTTACCCGGACCGTCAAATCTTAATGAACTTCGGATATGTTGTAGAGAATACAAATTTGAGGTACCAGTTTTTTTATTTAGCTGACCAATCCCATGTTTAAACTTTACTAGGTGGGGTAAAAAATTAACCCATTTGGTTTTTTTCGTTCTATTTAATGTATTTTTTTTTTTTTGTTTTTTTATTAATTAATATTCATATAATACAAATTATATGCTATTACCCTAACCGAGCACTAGCTACTATGGCCTTCGGCGCGTTGTAGCGAAAACAGGGTGGGAATCGAACCCACGGCCCCCGCTCAGATAAGCCAGCACGCTACCAACTAGCCTACCGGGGCGCACTCTATTTAATGTAACAATAGGTGTTTTGGTACTAAATGAAAGGTCTTGTGAAGACACATTCAATGGTCAATAAATTATGTCTAACGATTTTCTAGTATTTGTTATATTAAAAAAATGTGTTTCGAGTAGCATTAAATATGGTGTTTTATTAAGAAATTTTAGTTGTATAGAACTAAAAATAATGCACAGTAATGCAAATTTAATTGTGTTTTCCCGATATTCGAAATCATTTGGTTTTATGCGACTTTTTCCCCTATACTTTAAATAATATAAAAATGTGGCAACTCTGGGTCCATTATATAGGCAATATGGGTATCAACATTTTTAAGTTCTTTAATCGTGTGTAGAAATAAAACTAGTTTTCATAAATTAAAGATAACTTTTCATACAAAAACAATTGCATTTTTAATCCTTAAACGTGATATAGGGCAGCTAAAAAAATACATGTCTCTTTTTTGCTCCTCTACAACGTATCTAAAGTTCATTAAAATCTACGAGTTCGGGTTGGGATATCTCCATTGTTAGAGAATTGGGACATTCGTTTTTTTTGAAAAACTTTTATTTCAAGCAATTTATTATAAGTTTTAAATTTATCCATGGTTTTTCTTCAAATGTATCATGATTTTTTAATGAAAGCTTTTGTGATTTTTTTCAAAAACTATCTCCATTTACAAAAAAAAAAATAATTGTTATTCAAACTTTATGAAATTTCTTACATGACTCAGGCGTGCTTCTGAACCGTACACGGTATACGAAAATTGTGTAAACTAATAATGTAGTAAATTATATATTCTATCGAAATAATTCAGCTCGTTTTGTATAAATTATAAATTCTGAAACGCATTCGCGCCTTCAAAACTATAACAGAAAAAACTCAAGTCATGTTTCAATTAAAATATTTGTGGATTCAATTAAAAGTTTAATTGAATTCAGTCCGATTAAAGCAATTGTAATATCAATTAAAATAATTTGTAACTATTTAATTGATTTTATTTTCAATTAAGTTTTTAATCATAGCTATACAAAATTTAATTGAATATTGTTTTTAATTAAACAAAAAAAAAAAATTTTGTAGATACCAAATTGGAAAAAAAAAAATCTCAAAAAATTGTAGGCAAAATTCGCTTAAATTTAAAGAAGTCGCTAATTTGAAAAAATAATCGCCATAATTATAATAAAAAAATCGACAAAATTAAAAAAAAAAACCCTTATATTGGAAAAAATCATCGAAATTAAAAAAAATCGTTAAAAATAAAGAAACATATTTTTTAAAATTTAAAAATATTTCTAAAATTTTTAAAAATTGCTAATTTGATAAAAATCGTTTAAATTATGAAACATAATTGTAAAAAATTTCCATAATTAAAAAAAAAACTCTAAAATTGAAAAAAGCAACAAAATTTAAAAAATCGCTAAAAATAAAGAAACATATTTTTTAAAATTTAAAAAAATCGCTCTAAGTAAAACAAACAAAAAATTGACAAACTAAAAAAAAACCAAAATTGTAATTGTCACCAAAATTTAAAACAAAATCATTAGAATTAAACAAATATATTTTTAAAATATAAAAAATTGCTAAAATTTAAAAAAATCGCCAAAAATTAAAAATCGTTACTATTTAAAAAAATCGCCAACATTTTGATAAAAAACGCTAGAATTAAAAAAAAAACAAGAAAATTTTCGAAATTGATAAAAATTTAATAAATTAAATCAGAAAAAAACGCCAAAATTGGAAAACAAATATCAAAATTAAATAAACACTTTCAAATTCGAAAAAAATCACCAAAATTTAACAAATCAACAACATGTGAAAAAATCGCTATAATTAAATAAAATCGCCCAAATTGAAAAAAAATCGCTAAAAGTGAAAAAATCATTTAAAGAAAACGTCGCTATCACGAAAACATTTTTAATATTTGTAATTTTTTTCTTAATTTCTGCTAATTTTTTTAATTTTGTTGAGTTTCTTTTTAAATTTTGGTAACTTTTTTTTTAATATTAAGTGATTTTTTTTTCAATATGGGTTTTTTAATTAAATTTTTGATAATTTTTAAAAATTATTTATTTTATGAAAATGAAAATTTATTCAAGTTCAAGGCCATACTCTATATTTCTTTATTAGGATATTGTCCTAACAAATAATCATTTTCATAACAGAATTATAGGTCGAAAAAAACATAATTTTTATTTATTTTTAAATAATAATTATAACAAATTATTTATTTTAGATATTTTTTGAATTTTTAGCTTTTTTTTTAAATTTTAAAGTTTTTTTAATTTTTGAGAAGTTTTTAAGTTAATAGATTTTTCCAACTTTGACGATTTTTGGTGATTTTTTTTAAGTTATTGCATGGTGATTTTTTTTAAGTTATTGCATTTTTATTCTTTGTAGCCATTATGGGTTATAAAAACTGGAAATTTTGTGAGCACCAATTTCATTTTCTATTAAACAGCAAATGCATATTATTAAACTTTTAATTGCAAGTGAGTTTGAATCTAAACAAAAATTTCAATGAAACTTTTTTGACAATAATATTTTCTACGATAGAGAAAAAAAAAATTGTAGCTGATTTTAAAATTCGTTGTCGACTCATTGTAATTTTCGACTACAGTCTTTCCATTAGTGATTTCTTCTCTAATTGTTTACACATTATTTTAAGGGAGTGTTAGTTTTTTGTTTTATTAATTGTTTTTCTTATTCTTCTGCTTTTACCAATTTTGTAAAAACTTCTTTACCATATTATCTCATCATTATCATGATTTTTTTTTTAAACGGAAACCAAACCTAAATATTAATTTATCATAAATAAATTTTATTTCTAAACCACAAATATTTCAAGAATGTGCTATAATCAATAAAAGTAAGTAATTTTCATGTTTTTTTTTCTTTATTGTAAATATTAATTAGGCTATAACTAGCACAAAATGTAGTTGTAGTACAAAAATAAATATTGGCTTAATATGTGTCAACGCATAAACGCTTTTAGCCATTTTACAAGTAACAAAAAACCACTTCAGTAGAAAAATATTATTATTGTTTGTAAAAATATATGGTAAAAATGGTCAATCTTAAAGAAACGCAAAAAAAAAATGTAGTATAAGTGCAATAGGGTGCTAATTATATTTAAAAAAACCCAGCCAGAAAAATACGAACGGCAAAGCATTGGCCCAGTGCTTTCAACGGTGGTATGAGCGTAGGCAGAGCTTTGGATATCTGAAGATTTAAGTTCTTTGCCAACTCCAAAATGATAACACCGGGCAGAGCTTGGCTGTTCCTTTTTTAAAACGTTGGCAAATCACTCGAAATGAGCGCTTTGCCAGTACCAAAACCATAATTTTAAAACGTTGGCAAAGCATTGGTGGAACAACCAATAAAGTGCTTTTTTAATAATATAATAAGTGCTTTGCCAACCCCAAAATGATAACACCGGGCAGGGCTTGGCCGTTTCTTTTTTAAAACGTTGGCAAAGCACTGGTAATAAGCGCTTTGCTAGTACCAAAACCAAAAACGACCAATAAAGTCCTACTCGGTAATTCATTTCAGTAAAGAGTTGTATTATTTCTTATTGAATGATTTTGGTAATTTGAACAGAAATAACAATAGGCTTGCTTTAGCTAAGTTAATTACAAAATAAAGGGTCCGCCAAATAACTTTTTTTTTTTGAACTCCTGAACCAATTGGACTTTGTATGGCGTCATACCAAGGTCTTTATGCAAAATTCGTCTCAATGATGTCTCCGAAATGTTCAATTGTTGAGAACGACGGTGAATTGATATTGATGGCGCTTCACGCACACTTTCTGCCACAGCAGCAATATTCTCGGGTGTACGCACTGTTTTTGGCTTTTCACGCTTTGGTTTATCGATGAGGATGCCAGGTTCTTTCACTTTTTTCACAAGATAACGAACATACGGACCATATTCGTTCAGCGGAAGGATACAACTAATTATCTGTCATGAGCTAAGTGTTACCATTCACGAAATAAGCACTAGTTGAAAAAAAAAGTTAGATGGCGGACCCTTTAACTAAATATTTTTTTTATCAAATTATTTTTGTGATAAGTTAGCACGATTTTTTACTGCAATTTTCCTAAAGAAAGAAATTTGAAAATAAATTTCTTAAGTAAAATTTTAGTACAAAAACTATAATTTTTGCTGACTATAATAGGAGACCTTAACACGCTTAACTTCAAATCATAAATTGCAATTTAGTTTTAAATTGTGAACAAGGAATGTGCCACTGTTTTTATTAAGTTAACGGTTGTAAATTTTATAAATAAGTACTGGCAATGCACTTTTTGCCAATGTTGGGAAAGCGTTCTGGGTCAGTACTGTGCCAGTGCTTTTTTATTTTTACGCTTGTAAATTTTGTAAATCAAGTACTGGCAAAGCACTTTTTACGAACGTTGGCAGAGCTTTCTAAGCCAGAGCTGTGCCAGTGCTTTTATAATTTTAACTGTTGTAAATTTTTTTAATTAAGCACTGGCAAAGCACTTTTTACACACGTTGGCAGAGCGTTGTAAATCAGTGCTTTGCCATCACTTTGTTTGTTGGATCATTGGCAAATAGTGCTCTGCCAGTGCTTGATTTTTCATACCATTGGCATTTTCTGGCTGGGAAGTTTCTTCGAGCTTTTTGCAATTGGTCAGATTTCAATCAGAATCAATGTCAATCAGAAATATAACAGTATAATCTGCCTAAATAATTTTTGAAAAAACCCCATAAAATATTGCAATCATTGAATTTTTCTAATAAATATTGAGTAACTCTAGATCAGTGTCGGGCAAACACTTGTTGAAACAACGAAGACTAATCGTTTTTCACACGCACACAACCCGAACGTAAATAAAAATAAAGAGAGAAACCGAAAAAAACCAAAAAAAATTGGTTAGTTGCTTGCCAGCATTGGATGGAGTAGGTTTATGTCGCTTTGTTAGATAAAATAAGTACACAGGTAATATTTGAAAACATCCAATGATATTTTAATTAATAAAGCCAAGCGTACTATAATTTTTTTTTTAATGGATTTTTTTTTCATTCATTATGTGGGATTTTTTTGGGAAAACGCATTTTTATTTAGCTTGAATATATAAATATATCTTGATTTATTTATTCATTCATAACTTAATTTTAACACACAAAACCTAAAATATTAAAACAATCTATATGTTAAAAAATTTAAAAACTATAATTGTTTATATTAAAAACAATTACAACGCAGATATTTTGAATTTTGTTGTATTTTATAAGAATTAATATAAAATATTTTTTTTGCTTTTTGTTTTTTTAATTTATTAATCGATATTTATAACATTATTATATATATTTGTTTGCCCAGTACATTATTGACAAAGAACTCATGTGCCGATTTTCTTAAAGAACATTTTTTTATTACCTATTAATTTCCTCTTATGTATATTTCTTTTTTTATTCGTCTCATAGCTGAAATTTATTTATTTAATTTACGTAAGGACATAAATAGTAAAACAATAGAACAATGTAAACAAACAAAAAAAAAAAAAACCAAGTGATTTTGCTCAGTGCAATAGTACCAATACGATCTCATTTTTTTTGTAAAATAACTAATACATTCTCAGTTCTCTTTGTGCCCAAGATTGCTCTAGATTAATATACAAATGCAGTCATGTTGTTAAATTTTTTTTTCAGTGTAAAGCAATTATAATCGTGTAGTTATTATGTTAAAAACTGAACAGTTTTCTACATTTGTAGTTGTTTTTATAGTTTTGCTATAGTTTTTATGCCTGTTGTTTTAACTGAATTTGTAGTTGTTTGATATGCACTTGCATTAGTTTTTACTACATTTACCAGTTAATTTTTAAAAATTAAAAATAACCACAAATTGCAGTCGACTTATAAAACATAAAGTATACACATTTTCAACTGTAAATTTAAATATATTATCTATAATTTTCCAATGTTAAATTTATTGATGAAAATGATTAACTAAAAAGCACTTTTTGACTATTTGAGCTGCGATATTTAAAATTCTACACTTGAGAATTATAATTACCCACCTAATAAGTACAAAAGTGGTATAGCGTTTAGGCGCCTTATATTTGTTTTATCATTATTGTTAAATATTTTATTTTTTATTGACTATTGTTTTTATTGTATTATAGTACGTTTGTTTTCAAACTTATAAAGATAACAATTTGTTACTGTAAATTATAAAAAAAAGTCAATGAAGTCATTAACACTTGTAAAGGGTCCGCCAAATAACTTTTTTTTTTTTTGAAAATGCTATAAAAAAAAACTACTAAATATTTTCTCAAATTTCTTTTTTTATTTGAAAGTACAATCCTTCCGGTTAATAATGGAAAATAATTTCATTCAAATGGCTGCCTCGGCTGGCCATGCAGTAGCCTACACGATCGGTCCAATTATGGCCCAATTATGCCTCTGGACCAAAATCCGCACCAAACAGTGACTCGTTTTGGGTGTATCGACTTTTTAATGTATGCCTGCGGGTTTTCTGTGCCCCAAATGCGACAATTTTGCTAGTTTACATACCCGCTAAGATGAAAATGAGCTTCATCTGAAAAGATGTTTTTTTTTTGGCTAAATCGGCATCATTCATTTTCGCACACATTCTGCAACATTACCATGATTTTCAAAGTAATGTCGCAATATTTCCCAGCGTTGTTTAAGCGTATACACAATCATATTCGTTCAGCGGAAGGATACAACTAATTATCTGTCAAATCAGACATGAGCTAAGTGTTACCATTCACGAAATAAGCACTAGTTGAAAAAAAAACGTTAGATGGCGGACCCTTTAGTAAAAAATAGTTTTGCAAATCCACTAATAAAAGGTAGACTAATGATTAATAGCCATTGTGGGAATTTTCGAATAGTTTTTTTTTCATAATATCGATTATTAAAACTTTGATTTAAAGATATTGGTCAAATAAAACTTTTGCTAAAACTTTTATTTGTAATTCGGAAATATAGTAAATTTTTCTATGGGTAAAGGTTGACACGAATGCCAGGCCTCAAGGTGCCAGGGAAAGCGACTTTAACATGACGTTATCATAAAATGAGGTCAATTAACACACTTTATACACCTTGTGACGTTTTAGATGATATGCCTGAAAATCGTTTTTTTTAATAATTTGATGAAATTAAAAAACCGACTTGATCATTTTAAAGTAATTTTTATATAATAAATTTAAATTTGGAGCAATAAAATATTTGCTAAAACTTTTAGTTAAAATTCGAAATTATTATTAAAAATTCCGGTTCCAGGTGAAACGCGGGAGATTACTTAAATCGACGTGATAATTTTAAAGTTAATCTAAGATTTTTATTTATAAAATATTAGTGTCCGACCGAACAGTTCGGCCAAAAAACTATATTTTGTCGGTTTTTTGATATCTAGAGGCAATGATGACAAATTTTGGTATTGGAAACATGTTTGTTGAGCCGATTTAATTCGATTTTGTGTAGAAAATTTAAGAGAAAAGCCGAAGTTTAGCTATAAAGTTAAAAGTTCGGCCGCCGAACTATTTTCGATTTGGCCGAACTTTCTGACGCCGAACAGTGAATTCATTGCTTAACTACAGACTTTTCTTCAAATTTGACACTCAAAATAGCATCTAATCAGTGCAATAAAAATTTTTCCATCCGCCAAATTTGTCCATAATGCTTTAAAATACCGAATACAGACGAAATGCATTTTCTGGCCGAACTGTTCGGTGGGACACTATAAAATATTGAAAGGTCGAATAAATACAACTTTAAAAAAGTTCATTTTATATACTAAATTCAATTTGAAGAAATAAAATATTTGCTAAAACTTTAACTCATGAGAGGACTTAAGGAGGCATTGAACTTTTCTAGGTCATACTTTTTTTTTTTTTTTTTTTTTTTTTTAAAGAGAAGCACCACTCAGGAAATTCTTCATATTAATTAATGTGTTGCTTTCTTTGGAAAGGGAATAGTGGAGAGATGGAAGGTGGTGAAAGATGAAGGGCTTCAAACATGGCAACACTGTAATTGCGCGAGTAGATAAGTCTTAGAACAGTTCTTGCTCGCCACCTGATGTAGAGTTGGCGAATTTATTGAAGCTTTTTGTTTCATAGCCCTGATGCATTATTTTACTTCGGTGGGGTTAAGTGCTATGGGAACACCGAAGGTGGGCGCAGCGATACATATAAGTGATAGAAAACTCATACATATTATTTTTCTAAATTGATGTTGTCGTCACCGGGAATCGAACCCGGGACCATCTGTGTAGCAGTCCAACGCGCTAACCATTACACCACAACGCCCATGAAAGCAACTTAAACATGAGTGAAAACATGTCAACTCAATAAAAAAAAATTAGATTTTCGCATCGACCATCTTCGATTTCAATGAAATTCACCATAACTGTCATCATATACGACAAGATGTCGACGAAACATTTTAGCTGAAAATTAAAATGAAAATTGCAAAAAAAACGTTACAATTTAAAATCGTTATAAAATGGACTACAACTCGAGATACCACCCTGTATTTTTTCACAACTGTAGAGGAGTGTTCAATAATAAGCACTTATTTTTTAACAACTAAAAAAAAAATATGCATTTCGAGATATGGGCATTTGAATTTAAAGCTCCCACAACATGATCTTTAACCCGTCCATGAAAATAATCAATATTTTAAAGACTACATTTAAGTCTAAAAACTTGAACACCGAATTTATGATCCAGCATAGTTTAAAAGTTATTGTCAAATTTGTAACTTTACTTTAGACAAATTTTAACGTTTTTTTTTTTCAATTTTCATGACGTCATATTTTGGATACCGAAAAGGTTTGGAACCTTAAATTTATGTTTCGTCGATTTCTTGTCGAGTATGACAGTTATGATCCTAATGATTATTGAGTTGGCATGTTTTTACTCACATGGACTTGTCATAGGAGGGATTCAATTAATACATTTTAGACCCCTAGTGACGTGTTATGTAGTGTGTCTAAAGTAGATATTCATTTGACACATTTTGGACACCTGCTGATGTGCCTAGAAATTAAATTTCAAATAATTAAAAATAGAACAAAGTATTAAAAAAAAATCGACTTGGCGTCAGCAGTGATCGATTACAAAACATTCTGCTTACAAGGGAAACGCTTTACCTCTAAAAAATTAATATAAAAAATTAAAAATGTTCTTAACAGGGAATTTAGACAGCGAAATTAATCTACTTGATTAATGTAAATCCACGTTTTTAATCTTCGTTATTTAACTTGACAGCTAAAATATAACCATTGTCAATTTAAAATAACAAGGTGGCACAGATAGCGATATTTTAATCTTCGTTGTTTAACTTACCAGCTAAAATGTTAACGTTGTCAATTTAAAATAACAAGGTGGTGCAGATAGCGATCCGGCTTAAAAGAAATAAGGAAAATGTCAGCGTTAGCGTCGGCAGTGTCTTAATTAATTTTCAACCTGACTTTGTATGTATGTTTGTTAGCGTAGCCAACCGATATTATATCAAAACACAGAGTTGCAGGCATTTAGTAGTATGAATACAGAGTTGTTTAGAAATAGTAAAGAGAGGAAAAGTTGAATTAACTGTTAATCAAAAAGATAAAAAAAATTGTTAAATCGATTTATTTAGTGCTTGTTTAAGATGTTAATACCATTTTTAGTAGATTAACTTGTCTATGTAAATTCAAACAATAAGATAAAATAAAGCAATCAGCGCTAGTTAATGGGGGTTTTGAATGCAGTTGTCCCAGCTTAAGCTAGAGAAATTGAAAATTGTACTAGTTTTTCTATAATTCCTACTTTTACCAGTCACGTAATAGGTTCTTTAAGGGCAATTGACTTATCATTAAGGCACGTATGTCACTGAGAGTAAAAAAATACTTCTTCGCTTCTTTTTCGCATTTTTTAAATGATCTGTTCGTTAACTCAAAAATTTTACTATTTTTACTAAAATTTAAAAATTCTTGTTTAAAAATTTTTTAACTGTAGTAAAAAAAGTAAATTGTAGTAAGTAATTCGCTGGGCGGGGGACAGGTGGCATAATTTGGATACCTGTAGGACCGCGAGACTTACGTGGCCCAACTACGACCTAGGGCGTACAAACTCTCTCCTGAGCAGGAGCAGGAGGGATGTCTCGAGGCTGACGGCTGTTCTGACCGGTCACTGGCTGATTGTTAGGCATGGCATTAGACTTGGGATTTTTTTTAATATTCTGTTTATTTACTAAAAAAGTTTACTATTTTTACTAAAATTTGTTTACTTTAAATTTTGAAAATCTCTAATTATAGAAAAAATTATAAATTGTAGTTAATAATAGAAAAGTGTATTATTCAGTCAGTTAACTAAACAAGTTTACTATTTTTACTACAATTTAAAAAATTGTGTTTATTTTTTTTTAAATTTTCAACTGTAGTAAAAATAGTAAATTGTAGTTAAAATAGTAATTGTATTAAAAAATAGAATAAAATAGACATAGTATTTTGTAAACGTAAAATTCAGACAGTGAATGATTAATAACGCCAAAAACTTTACAAATTTTTCTAAAACTTTAAACATTTTTTTTTTACTTTTTATTTTGAAAATTTTCAATTGTAGTCAAAAACTAAATAATGGAAAATACATTGTATTTGGTTAATGTTTTGTTCAGTCGGTAAATTATCGTCAACTTAAAACGTTTACTATTCTTATTACAATTTTAAAAAATTTGTTTGTTTTTATTTTGAGCAATTTTAACTATAGTAAAAATAGTAAATTGTAGTAATTTATAGAAAAGACATATTATTTTGTAAATGTAGTATGTAAAGGAAATTTAATTCAGAAAAACACTTCAATCCGAAGTTTGTCTCAAAAATCCAGTAAAATTTAAAATTTAGAGAGCTTTTCATGTTATATTCTATTACCAAATTGTTCTAATTTAAACCTCTTTTTAAAATGCCAATTATTTATGCTTGAAGCATTTTTTTTATATTATTAAATAAAAAATTTTACCTTTCATTCTAGTTTCTGAAGTTTACCTTCTTTTATTTTACTTGTTTTCTTTTTTTTCTTTGTCAATTTCTCTTGTTTTTACCAATTGCTTGGTAAAATTCCAACATTTCTTTTATTAACTTTTTTTTCACAAATAAATAACAAAATAAAAAATCTAATGCTCAAGGTGAAGGTAAAGGTAAAATTTAACCTTTGTGTAAAAAAAGTTTTAAAATACCAACATCAGCATAAAAACCAGTAAGAAGACAATAATGGTAAGAAACTAACAATGACAAAAAAAAAACCATAATAAGTAGGGCAACCAAAAAAACAGCTCTAAAAATAATAATAAGCTATTTAAATATAAAAAACAAGTACATGCATTCAATTTGGCTTTACCAAATTTTTTCTTATACCCTCCACAATTACTACTTACAAATATAACAACACAAATAAAAAAAAAAATATGTTAGAGGTGAAAAACTTTTTTGGATAAAAAAAAGAAATTGTGCGGTGAAAAAACATTTTTAAGGTGAAAAACTATTTTTGTGGCGAAAAAAATGTTGGAGGTGAAAAAAAATTTGAGGTGAAATTAGAGTTTGAGTTGAATTTCAAATATTATTCACCTCTTAGCGTCTGGTGGAAAAATATGACGTTATATTTTATACAGCAGACAATACTATGAATTTGTACAAATATCCAGTGTATTATTAAAAAGATTCTGAGATACCATCACTGTTTCACTCATAACTTTTGAACAACTGGACCGATTTTGTTCATTTACAATATCAAACTTTTCGAGAAAATGTAAATCAATGGGAAATTTCCTCCCACAAAATAATATTTTTTTAATATCAAAATGTAAAAAAGATAAAAAAATTAATTCAAAATACTCTTAGTTCCCTCCAAAACCTTTTCCTGGATCCGCGCCTGTTTACTACAAATAAAATTTGTTCTTTGAAACTTTGTCAGTCAATCAAAGGTGCAATAGTGAAATTGTTTTTTTCAGCTTCAAAGTTCAAATTGGTCAATCAAAATATTTTTTGAATAAAAAAAGTAAATACTTCAAAATACCAATTTCTAAAAAAAGCAAAAAAACTAAATAAAAAATAGCAAAAAAGCGAAAATAGCTTAATTTTTAAAGAAAAAAGTCAAAACAAAGCTTATTTATTTAAAAAAATATGCTAAAAATGTATAACAAATACATAGAGCATAAAATTTTAGTTTCAGGATTAGAATTTGTATTTAGTCAAAATAACACTGTGTAACAAATTCAGGTTAGCAAAAGTTAGGTCGATTCTGAGAGTGAAGGGTGGAAATAGAGGCTAAATTAGAAGACCCGTATCGAGGCGTTTGTTTATGTTAGTTCGAATTGTTTTTTAATTGACCTTCGAACTTTGTAGTAAAATGCCGATTTTCAGCATATTGTTTTTCCAACATTTTGCTTCATAGGCAATAGTTTGGCTTTTACAGATTGAAAAAATATCAATTAGTCGACGAGTTATAGCCAAAAAATCATATAAACAATATGCTGAAAATCGGCATTTGACTGCAAAGTTCAAAGGTCGATTAAGAAACAATTCGAACTAACATAAACAAACGCCGCGATACGGGTCTTCTAATTTAGCCTCTATTTTCACCCCTCACTCTCAGAATCGACCTAACTTTTGCTAACCTGAATTTGTTCCACAGTGTAATTCAAGCCTCTCAAATAAAAAACAAGCTCCAGCTTATTTTCGCTTGCCCTAATAATAAATAAGAATTACATTTGTACAACAAACCTAATTTCGTGCATTACCAACAAATATGAACACGTATTAGCCACAATTCGATGTACTTTTTAGTTTTTGGTAGTAAATATTGTTTGTTGGTATGATTTTTATAAATTTGTTGTTGCAAAGTAACAAGCATGACTCACGATTCTTTACAAAAAAAAAAATTAGATGATACTCGAAAAAAATTGTAAGTAAAAAGAAACATTTTACAAATAATTAAGCAAAATCGAGCAAACAGAAGACATTTTGGACTTTGTGTGATTATATGGGTGCCGGAACACTGTGGTATAGTGGGGAACAAAGTGGCTAATGATTTGGCTAGGGGAGGATCTTCCCTGAAATTAGTCACTTTGGAGAACGCTAAACCTTTTCGAGCTCTCAAGGCGGAGCTGGTGGACTGGGATGACACCATGCATAGGACCATCTGGGAAAATGCGGGTGTTGGCAGGACTACAAATATTCTCTGGGGCAACCCGGACAAGGACAAGACGAGGGAAATTCTGAATCTCAGTAGGAATGAACTGAGTCTTTTGATGGAAATCCTCTCGGGACACTCGACACTTAGGGCCCATCTCCACCGTATTGGTAGGGCGGACTCGGAAGTGTGCAGGGCCTGTGGGGAGGACGAGGAGACCTTGGAACACTATCTCTGTGAATGCCCGACATTTGCCGGGATCCGGGTCGAAATACTATCCAGTGACCCAATATCCACATTGGGGGATCTTAGGGGCATAGGATGGAAGAAGTTGAGGAGTTTCGTCAGTGCGACGGAGTTCCTGGGATAGTAAGGTGACATAGGACATAGAACCGATTGTTTAGAGCGCACAACAAGCCGACATTCTGGCTTAAGTGTAAGTCCTCAGGGACTTGAGTCGGTTTAGGGAAGTATTTCCCTTCTCCGAATCCTCTTTTCGACCTAACCTAACCTAGGCTTCCGTGAACGGATAACACCTCAGAAATGGAACATTTAATGATATTAAAAAAAATCAAAATGACAACTTTTTAATTTCAAGAAAATAAAAGCTTTTATATATTTTTCTTTCAATATTAAAATATTTGGTTTTCCAACATTTTTCTTTGAGTGTACAAAATTTATCTTTCATTCACATCATTACAATAGTACAATGAAAGCTTTTAAATACTTTTTCTTTCTATACACAAAAAAATTCTGTTTCCCAACATATTTCTTTGAGTGTACAAACTTATCTTTCATTCACATCATTACAATAGTACAACAATTGAGTTGAAAACTTTATTCTGGGTTAGGTTTATTACTATCTTTTTTATTTTGTTTTTGCTCTTTCTAATACTTTTTTTTAGTATTTCAGCAATATGGTTGTTATTATTGTTAAAAAGGGGGGAATGCCTTCTAAACAATAAAGCCACATGGGCCATATTGTTTAACATGCTTTTACAGATTGCACTTTTTTCTAACATTAAAAAAAAAATGTGCTATAATGTCTAATTTTGAAAATTATCTATCATTTTTCGATCTTGATTATGATATTTGAACTCAACTTTTTATAGGTTAAAAATAAAATCTTAAGGAAATTGTTATTGAATTGTATTAAGCTGAGATTTTGCTTAAATTTTAAACAATAACCTTAAAATTATTGTACTCATTGCAGGTGATTATAATTTAATGAATGATTTAGTTTTAGAGGTAAATTGAAAGAAATTTGTTTCATTTTTTTTTGGAAATGTAATACACTAATAGAAAAATCCGTTAAAAGCTTTATATATTTGCAATTCCTCCAACTAAAATTCATGATATTAAAAAACTGCCAAGAACTATACTTTTTTTAACCACTAATAAAAAAGCTTTACGACAAGTTCTAAAAATGTTTGACTAAATTATTTTCCCCCCTAATTATCATTAAAACTCAATGATTTTATAATTTTACTTCACTAAAAGAAAAAGCTTCATAAAAAGCTTTATCATTTGCTTCGCTAATGTAATATTTTGCTAACAATTTTAAAAGCTTTATAATTATAATGATAAGTACGTGACGAATTTAAGAATTTTCCGTTACCGACAGAAAAAGCCGTATAAAAATGTTTTTAATATTCATTTATTAAATAAAAATAAAATACATGATTAGGAACTTGATGAGTTTATACTATTTGGACAGAGATGGAAAGGGCTTTATGTAAAGCTTTATCAGTTATCGCTAAAAATATTTTCATTTTAAAAAAAATAAAAATTTTGATAGAAAAAACTTCAAAAAAGCTTTCTCAATTTTTGTTAAATGGACATTTGAACATAATTTAGAATAACTGCATAAATATGATAATAATCATTTGATAAATTTAAGAATTTGTTTCTATACAGATAGAGAAAGCTTTTAAAAGCCTTATGAATTTTTATTGTTATTATTAGTTTATTTAAGATAAAATAAAAACAAAATAAATTAATAAGAATTTTATGAATTCTAAATATTTGGACACTAAATGAGAAAGCTCTATTAAATTCTTTTTAGTTAAATCTGACTTTTTGTGACAATTATTAAACGTTTTATCATAAAAACGATAAGAAATTAGTGAGTTGTTTTTCACTATTGGTTTACTGAAGATAAAATTAAATTAATGACAGAATTAATAAGAATTTGATAAATTCTATATATAAAACAACACGGTTAAGACGAACTCCAAGGGACTTGGCAAATTATTTCGTAAAAACCGATGTTCGTATTAAGCGGGTATTAAAAATCACAAAATATTTAATATATTCCAGAAGTAAATTTTTGAAATTTGTTTATTCACTTTTTGTAGATATTCAAAATAAAAGCTTTGCAATACTTAAAAAAAACTGTTTGATTGAAAATTTGTGAAAATACTAAAGAAAAACTTTCTAAATTTTGAAAGTTCGTTTCAAAAATAGAAAATTATATGCAATTTTGTTTGTACAATTGTCAAAACGAGTTCGTATTCAAAGATGTTTTGGTCGCCTACCAAAATGTCGGGACTTTGAATCTATAAGAATTTAATGAGTTAATTTATCACTTTGATAGAAAAAGCTTTATAAAAAGCTTTTTTTTTTAATTTAACATTTTATTCTCATTTAAATAGTCTTACAAATATGTTAAGTATCGATAAATTTAAGAACTTCTTCAATACAGATACCGAATGGTTTCAAGAACTTTATAAATACTTTTGAAATTCGTTCACTCAAAATAAAATCAAAATAACAAAATTATTAAGTAAGAGTTTGACGAATTCTAAATTTGTATTCTTATACATATATAGAACAAACTTCATGAAAAGTTTTTATCAGTTTTCGCAAAACTTGATTTTTTTGTCATATTTATTAAACGTTTTATAATTATGATAATAAAAGGGCAGTGATTATAAATATTCAACTTGATGGGAAAAGTTTCATGAACACCTTTTTTTCTCAATTTTTGACAAATTAAACATGTTGTCTTATATTTCAAAATTATCATAAATATAAGTATAGGACAAATTTAAGAAATTTTTTCTAGAAAAAGCTTTTGAAAGATTTATAATTATTTTTATAATATTCGTCTACTCATTATAAAATTGAAACAACAAAATATATAAATACAAATTTTATTTGTACACGAATAGAAAATTGAAATATATTAACATATTTTTTAAACCTCTCACAAATGTGAGAATAATTTTTCCCATACTGGTGAAATAACCTCCAAATAAAGCTTATATAGTTAATATATGAAATTCTTATATAGTAAATATAAGAAATTCTTATATAGTAATCATTTTCTTATATTTACCAACGTTTACGTACTAAGAGAAAAAGCTTTATGTAACGCTTTATACAAATTTCGCCAAATGAAACATTTTATAATATTTTAGTATATTTAAATAATATTTATTTTTTTTATTTTAGTATATTTATTAAAAAATGTGATGACACGCTTTTTAATGAATTAAAAATATTCCTATGCTTATAGAAAAAGCTGTGGGAAAAGCTTTCTCAGTTTTAGTAAATATGAAGAAAAAATTAAAAATATTCTTATGCTTTTAAAAAGGATTCACGAAAAGCTTTAAAGCTTTATAAAATTTCGACAAATTGTATAATCTATAATATTTATTAAATGTTAAATAAATGCGATGGCAAGATTTTAAAGAATTTAATTTTTGTCAGCTCTTCTGGAAAAAGCTTTTTTAATTTTCTTCATATTAATAACACGTTTCATTATATTTATGAAACATTAAATTAACATAAAAAATTGTTTCATTTGGCAACAATTCGTGGAGTTTTCCCTAGAGATTTTTATTTTTTTAATTTTCTTCATATGAATAAAACGTTTCATTATATTTATGAAACATTAAATTAATATGAAAAATTGTTTCATTTGGCGTCACCGGAGTGGATCTTTGATAGATATTTTGATGTGTTATTGTTTGACAGAGACATGTGGACCAATCAATCCTGGGAACCGGAAGATGGTTCTCAGGTGTGGTTCACTGATGGCTCTAAGCAGTCGAATGGGAACACGGGTGCGGGCGTCTTTGGACCAGGCTTCCAGCGTGCTTTACCTATGGGAAAATATCCGTCCATTTTTCAGGCAGAGATTTGGGCCATCTGTGTCTGTGCAGGGGAATGCCTGCGAAGGGGAACTCGCAGAGCTCGCATCTACATTCTTTCTGACAGTCAGGCTGCACTGAGGGCCTTAATGGCTTATAAGGTGTCGTCCGGGTTGGTCATGGAATGCATTGAGACTCTCAATAGGCTCGGTAGGGGCAACTCTCTAACCTTGGGGTGGATTCCTGGTCATGAGGGGCATGAGGGCAGATTGTCTTGCCAACCGCAGGGCCCGAAGGTCCTTTATTGGTCCTGAACCATTCTGTGGAATACCTGCGGGGTATGTTAGGGAAAGGCTCAGGGCATGGAGAGAGTCTGAATTCTTTGGTTACTGGGAAAACTCTCCTGGTCAGCGCCAGGCTAAGAGGTTGAGCTCTTTTTCCAGTAGGGGGTCGAGGTGACTCTTGTCGCTTGAAAGGGGGGGGGGGGGGGGGGGTTGAGGACCCTGGCGTCGTACTTAACTAGATACTGTAATCTCAGATACCATCTGCACAGAAAGGGTCAATCGGATACGGATATGTGCAGGTTTTGTGAGATGGTGTCTGAGACCTCGGAGCATGTTCTCTGCAAATGTCCCAGGCTTTGTGATAGAAGACTTAGGTTTCATCTTCATTTCTCCTTCCGACATCGCGAACATTTTGCCTAATAGGATAATTGGCTTTATAGGTAGCTTGAATCTGTAGGTAACTTTAGGCAGCACAAAATACCTACATTGGTCGCGGTGCATAGTGCCTTCTGATCTAATCTAATCACTTGGCAAAAAATTCATGCAGCTTTTCATGGAGCTTTTTCTTTTAATGGAAGAAAATATAGAACTAATCGAATTTTTATGAATTTGTTCCATAATATTGCTCTTTAGTGCACCTGGCATAATTTTTATCATTCTAAAATCTTAATTGCCTACTTTGTGGCGTATTTGGTTTAAATTTATGGTGTTTTCTTATCTTAGTAAGTTTCCAAAAAATAATTTTTTAACAGTACATTTATCTTTTTTATTCAAAATTTTACATAAATTCAGTGGGCGTTTAAACAAAGAAATTCCAAAGTAGTTTAATAACCAGAGAAACAATATCATTTTAATGTAGATCCCACAGTTAAACTGTCTAATGAAATGTCGAAGAAAATAAATTGTTAAAAAGTGTCAAATCATTCTTAAATGCCGCTTAAACAAATTGTTAATACAAAAGCTGTTTATCTTAAATTTGAAAAATGTCTTTTTTTATAACAAAAAAAAAAACTATTTTCTCACCTTTTATATCTCAGTGATTCACAGCTGTTTTGCTTAAAATTATAATTAAATAAACAATTTATTTGTTAATTTAGCCAAATTTCAAGTTAATTTAAATATTCGGTTATGCTAATTTAAATTTGAATTAAATTCCTATATAAATTCAAATTAAAAATTCATGAATATTTTAAAATGAAAATTTATGTTTAAACTTTAACAAATCAATGACATGATATGCAAATTAATTTGGCATAATAATTAATAGTAACAACTAATTTTTATTTTATAAATTCTTTTTAGTGTGTAACCAAAATCCAAATTTCAAAAATGTTTACAGCTCCAATGTAAATAATAAAAAACAAAATTTTCAAACGATTTTGTGTAGTTTTTTTTATATCAGACTGCTCCCAAAATTGTTAAGACACCCATATAACATGCGCCTGCGTACAAAATACGTGAGTTTTTAATATATCAATGATGATAATGATAATGCAGGTATAAATGGTTTGAATTTACATATATGTGTATTAACAATAAGGTTAACTATATTTAAAAAAGTAATTTTTAATTCAATTTCGAAATTGAAATTTCAAAAATCTTACTTGAATTGACTATAAAATCGTTGTAAACTAAATTTGATTTGTTTTTAACTAAATAAAAAAAAAATCGTTTAAGAACTAGTAGGGCGGGTCGATTTAAAAATCGCTCAACGTTCAAGGAAAATCGTATTCTAGGAATCAAAATAAGAAACTTTGCCAAAGGAACCATACCTCTAAAACGAATTCTGATGTCCCGACTTTTGACAAGTAGGGTCAAATTTTGAAAAAGCCCACTTTGATATTTCAGAAAGTAGGAGGAATCTCTCCAAGATTATGGGTGCTACTTCTTCTCCGGGAGACGCGCTAGCAGATTAATGCATAAATCATCATTCTAGGTGACCGTTAAGGGGTTAAAATTTAAGTTGAAAGAAGGCCTTTTTAGCCGTGTTTTTATAGCAAAATGTACAAATCTCGGGATAGAGATATTTCAGAAAGTAGAAGGAGTCTTTACAAGATTAGGGTCTCTATTTCTTCTCCGGAAGACGCTCTAGCAGATGAATGTATAAATTGTATTCGATTGGGTTGGATTCAATTGGGGCCCTCTAAATGGGTCAAAGTGGGATTTTTCAAAATTTGACATTACGGGTTAAAAGTCGGGACATCAAAATTCGTTTTAGAGGTATGGTTTCTTCGGCAAAGTTTCTTATTTTGTAGGGATCAAAATACTATTTTCCTTGAACGTTAAGCGATTTTTTTGCCTCCATACAAATCGACCCGGCCTACTATGTAGGTAAAGACCACTGCAAATGTAGTTAAAAACAAATGAAATTTCACTTAAAGTTAAAAACAAATGAAATATCACTTAAATTCAACGAACATTGTCATTTGTTTTTTAATGTTCAAAAAATGAACCACAATTGTAGTAAAAATGAGCCACATGTTAGTAAAAAATAAACAAACATTTATTATTTTTTTATTAATAACAATAAACTAATGTATGAATGTAATATCATAAATGAATGTAATATCATAAAACAGTCATTTGATGTGGTTTGTTTTTTAAATTTACTACAATGTTAGGTTCTGACATTTAAATTAAAAATAAAGAAACTGTATAACACCCAAACAACTACATATTTTTAAAGCAGAATTTCCCTGAGTGTACATTTAAATTAAACATTTAAATATTTTAAACATTTAAACAACAAAATAGGTCTAGATAGATTTTCAATAAATTTAAAAACTAAGAATAATTAAAATCAATCAAATCAATCAAACGGTCTGTTTACAATATTGGCAGGCTAACAGCAAATTTATATTTTTTGAGTGTGTTTGAATACAAAATAAAAAAATTAATAAAACGAAGTTTTACCATGTATAATTTTTTTTAATCAGCCTGTAAGCTGGTGCAGTCGTATCTCCGTGATAGAACGCAGTTTGTGTCAGTTGATGGTAGGGAGTCATTGACCTTGGAGGTTACTAGTGGTGTACCTCAGGGGTCAGTAATTGGCCCCATCTTGTTTATGATGTACCTGAATGATTTTGTTAATATTTTTGATAATAACTCAATTGAGACATTGATTTTTTTCTTAGCCAAATCAGTCTGTGGATGCGGGAGAATGGGTTGAATAGTAATCCTGGTAAAACTCGAGCAATGTGTTTTGGTTTAGATTCAAATGGCTTAAATATATCGTTGGATAATGTGGGGCTAAATTTCGTTTCTGAAATGAAATGTTTAGGCGTTTTTATAGATAATAATTTGAGTTTTGCAAAACATATTGATCATATATGTTCCCGTGTTAATAGTACCATTAGACGGTTATATTCATTAGATTTATATTTGCCTCTCCGCGTGAGGAAGCATGTTGCCAGTTCACTGCTCATGTCGCAGATTATTTATGCTATGGAAGTATTTTCAGGTACAAACAGTGTTGTTCTAAGAAGGCTGCATCTTAATTTTTACCGTATTATTAGATATATTTATAAACTGGATTAAGGGATCATGTGTCTCCCTTTGTAATGGACTATGTAGGGTTTTCTTTTGAGATTTTTATTAAATTGAGAATTTTGTTACTTTTTCGAAAAGTCGTTATGCGAAATTGTCCTGAGTACATTAGAGATGATTTTAGATTTTCTAGATCAAGTAGAAACCCTCAGATAATATGTCACCGTATATGCTCATCTATATATGAAAGATCTTTTCATGTACGTATAACTAGGGTGTGGAATATCCTTCCCATAGATTTAAAATTATTTGCATTCACAGATAGATATAGAGAAATAGAGAAAAAATGAAGAGGTTGCTTAACAACCGGTTCTAAAACAAGTTATAGAACTGGTTCTGGGACAGTGAAACCTCACATTTTGACTCCCAGGAACCTGTTCTAGAACCCGTTCCATGCAAATAGGTTCAAAGGTAAGCAGTTTTATTAAAAAATATAAAAAATGTAGTTTTATATTTTTGATATGTTGAAAAGAAAATACGAATGCTAAAAATTAGTTAATCGATTGTACATAGTTTTTAAAAATCTGACCGATCTTACCATGGATTTTATAATACGAAAATATGCAAAAATTTATTTTGTTTTATCTTGAAAAATAATTAATAGCTAAATTTTAATAAAATATTACTACACTTATAAAAAATATAATATCAGCGATTCCATATGACAATTTTAAAAAATGTAGAAAACTCACAATATTTTCCCAAAAAATTTTAAAAATCATTTAGCTTAAAAAAATACACATTTAATATATTTTTAAATCAATACTTGTTCAACGTTAATTTTTTTAAAATATCTTCAACGATGTTGGATTCATATTCTGTTAAAGTTTCAACTTTGTACCCAAAAACTTGTACACGAAAATTTTGTTTAAAGAAGTTCTTCGAATGAATGTAAGAAAACTAATAAAACCAAAAATAATAACCTAGAAAAATTTATCATAAATCTTTTCTATAAACAAGTAAAAATGAACTTATTTGAAATCTTTTCTTTAGTTCATTTATTCTGCACATTCTTCGAAGTTTGAACTAAATGTTAATTGAAAAACAGAGTAAGAGAGATTTCACTATCAATACAAAACGACTCTATTAATATACTGGCATTTGAATGTAAGAAAACTAATAAAACAAAAATCATAACCTAGAAAAATGTACCATAAATCTTTTCTTTAAACAAGTAAAAATGAACTTATTTGAAATCTTTTCTGCCTAAATATTAGTTCATTTATTCTGCACATTCTTCGAAGTTTGAACTAAATGTTAATTGAAAAAGAGGGCAAGTGAGATTTAACTATCAACACAAACAGACCCATCGGTTTTGACTTCGATCGATTTGGTTAAAAATCAAAACTTAAAAAGTGAAATAACAGCGTCAATAATATCGACTTACGCATTTTAATATTTTTCAAATTTAAAACAGTAGGAAATACTCAGGATTAAAATTTCGAAAACGATCGGGATTAAAACACTCGTTTTTCATCACATGTTAGATAAACTTAACTGCTAGATATAAGAAATTGTGAATATCGAGTGTTCATTACGTTTTAATTAATTGATACTTTGAAAAAACTAAATATCTTTTTAGAGCTTTTCTTTTAAAATTCCATATTTGGAAAATAAATATTATGTTTCAAGAATTATTTAAAAGACCTAAAATTTATAAATCTTTTCTAAAGGGTCCGCCAAATAACTTTTTTTTTTTTGAAAATGCTATAAAAAAAACTATTGAATATTTTCTCAAATTTCTTTTTTTATTTGAAAGTACAATCCTTCCGGTTAATAATGGAAAATACTTTTCATTCAAATGGCTGCCTCGGCTGGCCATGCAGTAGCCTACACGATCGGTCCAATTTTTAAGCACATTATCGATTCTGTGCAGCTGTATTTCACCAGTTGGTCAGGATGGTCAGTTGGCTTCAACTCCTGAACCAATTGGACTTTGTATGGCGTCATACCAAGGTCTTTATGCAAAATTCGTCTCAATGATGTCTCCGAAATGTCCAATTGTTGAGAACGACGGTGAATTGATGTTGATGGCGCTTCACGCACACTTTCTGCCACAGCAGCAATATTCTCGCACTGTTTTTGGCTTTTTACGCTTTGGTTTATCGATGAGGATGCCAGTTTCTTTCACTTTTTTCACAAGATAACGAACATACGGAGCTGACGGTGCTTCTCTTCTTCCAAAATCCGTACGCAATTTTCGCACACATTCTGCAACATTACCATGATTTTCAAAGTAATGTCGCAATATTTCCCAGCGTTGTTCAAGCGTATACACAACCATATTCGTTCAGCGGAAGGATAAAACTAATTATCTGTCAAATCAGACATGAGCTAAGTGTTACCAATCACGAAATAAGCACTAGTTGAAAAAAAAAACGTTAGATGGCGGACCCTTTATAAACAACGAAAAATAAAGTTAATTTTTGAAACATAAATTGAAATAAATTTTTATTTCAGTAGTTATTTAAAAAAATTAAGGGTGTATTTATCGAAAAAATTTTGGTGTCTTTTTGTGTTAAGAAAGAAATGGAACAATATAAAATTAAAATATAAGTTCCGCCCTTATATTTTTAATCATTATGCATGTCTATCTATTTGTCTGTCCCTCAGTCTATCTGCTTTTTTTTTGTTTCTTATAAAAATTGGCTCGTGATTTTCCATTGTGTTTAATTTAAATTTTTTTTTTTATCACTGTGTAGAGTCTACACTGTAGACAAATAAAAAACCGTTTTTTTTTTTATTTAAAATTCATGCGTGTCAATTTCATTCATGAATGAATTTACATTTGATGTTTGTTTTTTATGCGTTAAATACATCTTTTCAACAATATAAAAAGAAAAGGTGTCAAACTTTGTTTAATTTTCAAAAGTATTGCACTAATTTAAAACAAATGTTTTATTTAGCAATATGCATGTAATAAAAATTTTGTTTTATGTCTACAATGATGTTAGCAAACATCATCATATGTTTAAACAAAAAAGTCATGAATACAAAAAAAAAAAAAATTCAGCATGTAAGTTTTTGTAGATTGTGCAAATCAAATGTAAAATTTCTTCATTGGAACTTTAATGGGAACACTATATTATATGTTGTAATAAATAAATCAATGAATAGATCAATCAAAATGAAGATATAGAAAGATATTTGAAAATGTAAACTAATTTGAGCAGACAAGAAAGACATGTAAACTTAATGATTAAAAAAAAAATTAACATAAATTTATAAATTTTTGAAATCTTTTACAGAAAATTTTGAAATTTTATATTTAAAACAATTCAAAACATAAATTTTTGACACGCCTGTAGTATAGTTTCAAATTCTTAAAGTTTAATTTACGTTATTTTTACCCCATATAGAATTTAGTCCCTGATTGGGCGCCATTTAATGACAAGTAAAAAAATTTGAATATGTCTAGCAATTTTAATAATTATTTTAAAGATACACACAGAAAAGAAAAGAAATTTAAATCAAGCAAAAACAACATTAAATTAAATAGAAACAACATTAATATCAAACTAACAAGGAATGACCGCTGACAGATTATTTCCGATTGCTCTTAAACTTGGATATGTGATAAAGGGACAAAATAAATATGAATGATGTGAGCCCCGGTAGGCTAGTTGGTAGCGTGCTGGCTTATCTGTGTGGGGGCCATGGGTTCGTTTCCCACCAGAGGCACTGGTCTGTTTTCGCTACAATGCGCCGACAATAGTATATAGCTCGTAATTATATAATTAATAAATGATTAGTAGGGATGTCAAACAGGAAATCCGAGGATTTTCGGAATTTTTTGTAAAACCCAGGTTTTTTGGGATTTTTTGGGATTGCTATTTTTTTTTTTGCTAAAAATTATGGCTTATTAGGTTTTTTTTTTTATATTCTCATTTTTTATGTGAATGATTCTGAACTACTCCTATATTTTTTGCGGATACACTCATAATAATTTCAAAATGTTCATTGTAAAATTATTAAAACATGTGTTTTGTAAATAAGTTTACAATATACAGCAGGCGCACATCCAGTGGGAGGGAAAATGGGAAAATTCCTACCCCAAAATAAAATGCTTCAAAACATATTTGTTAAAACGATAAAAAAAAAGTATACCAAGAATACTCTAATTTCCCTCCCTCTAAAGCTTTTTTTTTTGGATGCGCTCCTGATATACAGGGATGTGATGTGAAAACAAAAACGATCAGTTTTTCTATCTAGAGTATTTAGTATTTTTAAAATAAAATTTTACTCGTTTTTTTACACATCGCTTTGTATTAATCAAAACTTTAAACTAACAAGGAAATGTTGTAAAGCACAACAAAATATTAGACACGTATTTCTTTGGTGTGAAATCTCTAGTTTAGGGGTTAAAAATTATTCAATTTGATGTTTTTTAATTTATTTCTTATATAAGGCAAATTGGGTATCAATTTAAAGGTACGCTCAAGATGTGTCGTCGGGCTTGGTTAAGGAATGTATCGACTCTCTAAATCGTCTCGTAGTTAACAAATCCTTGACACTGAGCTGGGTTCCTGGCCATGAGGGCAACGAACGGGCTGACTGTTTGGCCAACTGCGAAGCTCGTCGACAATTCATTGGCCCTGAACCCTTCTGTGGCGTACCCAGGGGGTATGTCAGAGAGAGGCTCAGAAGATGGAGGGAGTCGGAGTTTGGAGCCTATTGGGCCAGATCGCCTGGGCAGCGACAGGCGAGGCTGTGTATATCTCCCTCTGGGGAGAGGTCGCGGAAACTGTTGTCCATGACGAGGGGCGAACTAAGGACCGTGACGGGTTACCTCTCGGGACACTGCGGCCTTAGGTATCAATCAGACTTGGGCACCGTCAATTACATTTCAAAATCGTTCTCTTGTGAAATTTTTCTATATCATTAATAATTTCAGACCTACGCTCACACTTGTGGGCTTAAACGCTTCCTTGGGAAATTTTAAATTTTGTCAATACCAGACATGGGACATAATTCCAATATCTGTGTATTTAATTACAGGCCAATTACTTTTTTATGTTCAATTACATGTAATTGGGTGTAATTGAGTAATTGCCCTGTAATTAAATACCCAGATGTTGTTACTAATCCCCATGTTTGGTATTAAAGATTTTACAAATTTTCCAAGGAAGCGATTAAGCTCACAAGTGTGAGTGTAGGTCTGATATTATTAATGATATAGAAAAATTTCATAAGTGTACGATTTTGAAATGTAATTGACGTCGCCCAAGTCTGGTATCATTTGTACAAGATGGGACGATCGTCTACGTATACGTGAAGGTTTTGTGAATTGGAACCCCAGACCTCAGAGCATGTTCTCTGCAAATGTCCGAGGCTCTCCGACAGGAGGGTGCGTTATTTTGGTGGTCGAATAGTGACGCAATCGGACGTTTGGAATTGTTTAATTGGCTTCGTAGGGAGCCTGAACCTATAGGGTGTATTCGTTGGCAGCACAAAATACCAACTTCTGGTCGCGGTGCATAGTGCCACTCTAGTCTAATTGAAAGGTACGCATAAACTGGTATATAAACATTTTTGTTATTCAAAAAATATTTTTTTCGAATACCACATTTGTATGGTAAGTTGTTGTTCGTTTGGGTTCAAATTAACATTACTGTAAAACATTATTGTATTAACATTATTGTAAAAACATGATAAGCCACATTTTATTTTTAGTTTGTGTTCGTCTTTTAAAGGTTAACATATGCAAAAAATATCAATTTAGCAGGACGTTTATACTCCAGGTACTTGTAAAAAGTGTTTAAACAAGACTACTATCAAATATTAATCAATGGAAATCTAGAAAACAGCGAGAAAACATAAAACAAAAAATGTGGCTTATCATGTTTTTACAATAACCCCTTCATATCATAATGTATGTATGTATTTAATTTCATCGAGAGGTGTCTGGGCTTTTTTCAATTTTTGCTTTAACACGACTTTTCCCGAAGAGCTTTTATAACCCATATTTTAAATAAGTGGCAACCCTGTGCTCACAACATAGTCAATTTGGGTATACTTTTTTTTTGTTTTCTCGAGACAAAACTTAATTTGTTAAATATCCAACAAGTTGTCATACAGAAATGTTGTGATTTTTGATCCCCCTTTTTAGCCTTAAACGTTCGATTGCGCACCTAAAAAAAAATACTTGTCTAATATTTTTTATCCTCACCAACATATCAAAGTTTCATTAAAATCTGCGGATTCACTACTGTGTAGTTTTCTTGTTAGGCAATACAAAATAATTTTTATAATATAAATCCTAAAGTATTAAGCATTGAAAATCCGATCGTTTTCGATATTCATCACATGCCTGATAGTGAAATATTTAGTGGTTCGTTATTTTGAGGTATTTTTATATAAAATGCGATATTACAATTGTCATAGATTATGATGTCATCAGCGATATCATTTTCGATATCGGTATCGCCTGTAATGACGACCTTAGTTCTGTACCAGACTGTACTATTGAGATTTAATTATTATTTAATAATTTAATTCCAGCGAATTGTGATAGCTTCACACGACTTTATGAATAACCGAAATGTACATTTAAGAACAAATGTACATATAAGAACAAAAACCCATCGGTTTTGCGTCACAAGTGATGATTTCCGTTCGAGATTAACTAATGATTCCTTAGACTAGGGCAGGCAAAACTATGTCATGCCAGCGGATTTTCGGTGGCACGCTACGTTTTGTTTAATTTTTTTTTTTTTGTAATCTAAATTAAATAAGATGAAAAATTGTATCAGAAGTTCAAAAATGAGCTCTTTAGACATAAAAAAAATCGAGTTTTTCAAAATACCGAATCCCGGGATTTTTAAATATCAATCCCAATTGGCAACCCTATTGAGTACCTTTTAGCTGCACAATTTCGCGTTTAAGAGTTAAAATTTGGTATCAAAAATAACTCAAATTTCCGCTATTTGCGTTTCAAGAAAAAATATACAAATTTGGTATAAAATGAAAGGTATTTGGATAACCTTTCCATTGGTATTCAAAAAAAATAGCAAACATTTTCAAAACAAACAAAGTTTCGAATAATTTTGAAACCCATTTTCACCTCCTATATATGCGATTGGGCAGGTGTGTTTCTTACCAATTTTTTGTTACTTTCCTTGTCTCCATCTTATATCTGAATTTCATCTAAATCTGAAGTAACTACCCTATAGAATTTCCTTTTAATTTTCTCTTCTTTTTAATTTAAATACAGTCATAGCAAGAACCAAAGCATACACTCATAATAATCCATGTTAAAAATACGAAAATAATGTCAAAACAACAAAAACTTTCGTAAAATGAACAAATATTTGTTTATTTTACGAAAGTTTTTGTTATTTTGACATATATTTGTATTTTTATGCATGGATTATTATCAGTGTACAAAATGAAAATTAATATTTCCCCCTTTGTCGTAATTATTAGAATTTTTTTTTAATATAAAGGGTGTCCCAAGAAGAACTCAATTTTTTAAATCTGGCAACATTCGAAGTGTCATTGTCTGACATTTGAACAATTGTTATTGTTTGCTAGTAGAAGGTACGAGGTTAGTAAAAATGGAGCGCTACACGAATGAACAACGCATTCTCATTGTGAAATTGTTTTACCAAAATGGTGAAAGTTTTGCGACTACAGTTCGCAAAAATCATCTTCAGTGACGAGGCCCATTTTCATCTTGATGTCTTCGTCAATAGGCAGAATTGTCGCATTTGGGGTGAGGAAAATCCTCGAGTGACTTACGAGAAGCAAATGCATCCTCAACGTGTCACTGTGTGGTGTGGTTTTTGGGCTGGAGGAATCATTGGACCTTTTTTTTTTATGAAAATGAGGCAGGTCAAGCGCAAACAGTCAATGGTGTTCGGTATCGTGAAATGATAACCAGTTTTTTCTTGCCTAGAATTGAAGAAATGAATGTGGAGGGCATGTGGTTCCAACAAGACGGCGCCACATGTCATACAGCCAGAGAAACAATTCAATTGCCGCATCAGTCATTTCCCGGTCGTGTTATTTCGCGTTTTGGAGATCAGAATTGGCCGCCTAGATCGTGCGATTTAACACCATTCGATTTTTTCTTTGGGGTTTTTTTCTTTGGGGTTTTTTGAAGTCGATGGTTTACGCGAATAAGCCGACGACGACTCAAGCCTTAAAAGAGGAAATTGGACGCTGCATTAATGAAATACCGCAGCATTCATGCAAAACGGTCATTGAAAATTTCATTAAAAGATCGCGTGCATGCCAGCAAAGCCGCGGCGGCCATCTGCACGATATATTGTTCCATACATAACCTCATTCTGTCTACTTTACGATATAATAAAGTTTCACGATTTTTTTTTAAATATCTGTGTTTTATTTAAAATTTAAAAATTGCGCTCTTCTTGGGACACCCTTTATTATAACTACAGATCCAATGGCTAGAGATATGAAAAGGGTAAACACCTAATTGGTAAATGCCCGGTAAAAAGGCTAATGAAAAATTTTTGTCGGTTTTTTAAAATTTTTTTTTTAAATATTTTGAGATTCTTAAAATTTTGCCGTTTTTTTCAGTTTTAGCAACTTTTTCAAATTTATTGTTTTTATTTTAAATTTTGACAATGTTGCAATTTTTGTGTATTCACTAAATTTGAACGATTTTTTAAATTTCGTAAATTTTTTTTAATTTTTTCCTAAGCAAAGCTTTTTGGGGTTTTTTGTCAATATTATATTGACAAAACCTCCAATTTAACCAAATTCTTTTATATTGACAGAAATCTCCAAAAGCTTAACTGAGATACACATTTTTTTTTATGAGTACGGATATTGAAAGCTGAGAACATTTCCTTTTAAACAAGCGCAATTCTGTCGATACAGTTTAATCTTTCGTCGATTGCAATCAATTTTTCCATAAAAGCGGCATGTATTTTTTTAATTTTTATTAAAAAAGTTCTCGGGAAAATTCATAGGCTCGATTTTGATTTTAGAACTATGTTTTTTTCGGAAAGTTTTCTTAGAATTTTACGCAGATTGCGTATTTGTAAATTTATAATTACATCAAATTAGGAAAATAATGCATTTTCAGTTTGTATGCTTTGCTTCTTTCGCGCACTGCATGGTTTTACATATTTTTAAATGCATAAAAAAAATTTAAAAAGTTAACATATTAATTTAAATGTTAAAAACTTCATTTAAACCAGAAATATATTTAATTGAATGAGATTCGTACATAATTTAAAAATATTTGTTAAACAATAGGATGTCAATTTAAATATGATTTAATAATTGATTGTGTAAGTTCATTTTTTAGGGTATAAAACAAAAAATTTTAATTTAACTTACCTTTTTGCAAAATAATTTTACATATTTCCTAAGTATTTAACAACTAAGACCTGCAAATAAAGAGAAAGAAAAATAATTAAAATATTTTTTTTTTATTTTTACGCAAACGAGGTAAGAAAAACTTATTAATATTTTTTTTTGTAATCAAACGCAAATTAATAAAAAAAAAAATTATGAAAAGTTGTGATGATAACCACAAAAAACGCCTTTCACTTTATTAGTTAAAAACAAATAAAATAAATATTAAACATTTTGTAAACATTTATAAGAAATAAATAAAAAATCACTTAAAAATATAACCAAGTGTTTATATTTAGTACCAAAAATATCTAAAGAGAAAAAAAAATTAAAACAGATAAAATAATGGAAAAATTCAATTAAAACAAAGAAAACAGAAATATGAGAATACAAAATCAAAAATTTTAATAAAATAAATTAAAAATTATAGTCGGTCAAATATGTGTTTTTGGCACTTTTTCTTAGCTTTTCACTTGTGAGTTTAAAATTCATAACTTAAGATTAGGGTGATGCCTATGAAACAATTGTATTGTCTATCATGAAAATAATCAAACTGTTTAAAAAGCAACAAATAAAATCTAATAATACAATATCATATTAGAATTTTGGAATAGCGGAAGAACAATATTCTAACTAAGCATATGGAAAATTCAATATTTTGGATTATTTTTAATTCTTTTAATATAATCCTAAGATTTAAAAAAATAAAAATATATACAAAAAATATTTTTTTTTTATAAAAAAATATATTTTTTTTAATTGCTATACATAAAAACTAATAATAAAAATAAATAACAACAAATGTATACAAAACGAAAGAAAATAAAAAAACAAAATAGTTTTTGCAAAAAAAAAAAAAATAAATAAAAAATCATAATAATCTGTTGTCACAAAGAAAAAAATTAAACAAATAAATCCGTGAAAGATTGTGTTAAACATTTAATTGTCGACAAAAGTAAAAGAAACACATTTTCTCAGATCTTTGAAAATAAAATTATATCATTTTTGTTGGTAAGTACACTACAGAATGCATTAAGAGAAAGAAACTAATATATTTTAAACACATATTCCCTAGAAAATATTTTCTTTTAGCTTTTCTTCACGACTACCATATAATGATTAATTTAAAGATACAAGGGCGGATCAATAAGTCCGTGACTTTTCGAACTTCCCTCGTAGTTATATGAAATGCAACACTGCTCCCATCAAGTACCACCTGTTAATAGACTACTGTCAAATTTTGAGCAAGTTCCGTCATTTACTTTGCGTTTAACAGCTGTTCAAAAAGTGAATTTCGAGTGCTCATTAAACATTACATTTTGCGAAAAAAGCCGTCAATCAAACCAAGGAAAAGCTTGATAACTACTATGAGGACTCTGCACAATCGATTTCAATGGTAAACCAGTGGTTCACTGACGTTCGTTGTGGTCGCACAAGTACAAAGTACGCTGAACGTTCTGGACGGCCAATTGAGGTCAATACACCCGAAAATGTCGAAAAAAAATACATGATATGGTGTTGGCCGATCGAAGAGTAAAAGTGCGTGAGATTGTTGATGACATAGGCATTTCATATGGCAGTGTGGTTTCGATTTTAAATGATCAGTTGGGTTTAGGAAAGGTGTCTGCAAGATGGTTGCCGCGTTTGCTCTCAATTGACAATAAATGTCAGCGTGTGACAACTTCAAAGGATGGTTTGGAGTTGTTTAACCGCAATTCGAATGAGTTTTCATCTGTGGATGAAACATGGATCCATTACAACACTCCGGAGACCAAGCAGCAGTCTAAATAATGGGTTTCTCGGGTTTAACCGGCTCCGAAGAAGGCCAAGGTAAGTTTATCGGCCAATAAGGTAATGGCAACAGTTTTTTGCGATGCACGGTGGATAATAAACATCGATTACCTTCAAAAGGGAAAAACTATAAACGGCGAATATTATGCCAACTTATTGGACCGATTTAACGAGGATTTAAAAAAAAAGACCCCATATGGCCAAGAAAAAAGTTCTTTTTCATCAAGATAATGCACGGGTGCACACTTGTGCAGTCTCAGTGGCAAAATTCCATGAATTGGGCTACGAATTGGTACCTCATCCGCCATATTCTGCGGATTTAGCACCAAGTGACAATTTCCTATTTCCAAACCTAAAGAAATGGCTTGGTGGAAAAAGATTTAGAGATTCAGCTCCAACGATGAAATTATTGATCAAATGCCTATTTTATGGACCTCGGAAAATCCTATTTTTTGGAAGGGATACATAAATTGGAGAAACGTTGGACTGAGTGTATTGAGCTAAAAACTGTGTTTCATTCACAAAGTCACAGACTAATTTACCCGCCCTAATAGCATGAATGGCGCCAAATCTACTTGTTAGGAAGAGACTCTAATCACGTGTTTGCTTACTACGAAGACAAGAATGGACTAAAATTGATGACTAACAGGTTTTTTGTTAAAGTTCTGTCTATTCTGGAGGCTCTGGCTTTTCTAAAACTTCTGGTTCTGATGAGATCTTTAGCCAGATCGAAATACTAGTATCAACCTAGCTAATATGTTTGATTCGCTTTATTTTTGTAAATATACGGATGTTAAAAGTTCGTTATAAATTAAAAGTAACATAAAAATAATCTCGATGTATATAAAAATAAAAAACTAATAAAACTGTAAAAAATATATATGAAGTTAAACCAAGGTTTAAACCTTGGTTAAACTGCATTAAAGTCGGCTATGCAGAATTGTGTATACCCTCTATCCATTGAGATGAAATAATATATTTTTGTTGATACAAATTTCCAAAAAAAATATTTTGATGCTAGAAAAAAATTTCACGAAAAACAATTTAATAAAATTAAACAAATGGAATTTTATATAGCTTTCATCCATTGGGATAAAAAATAAATAAAATTTGTTGGAAACAAATTTCGTTAAAAAATATTAAGGCAAAAAAAAAAAAAATACCAAAAAACTTATTTCGCAAAAAGTGAAAGAGAAAACAAATTACAAAAAAAATATTTTGTGGGAAAAAATTCTACAGAGAAATATTTAAGGAAATTATTTTTATCAAATACAAAAAAAAAATCATTGAAAAAATATTTCGAGGGAAATAATTTCGCTGTAAAACATTTGAGGAAATATATAAAATAAAGTTCAACAGAATAAACGCCGAATGTTATATGCCCTCCATTTACTGATATGAAAAACCCATTTATTTTTAAATAAGTTTCGCTAAAAAAAATTCAGGGAAAACTGTTATGCCAAATAAAAGTTCAAGTTAAAAAAAAAAATGATAAAAAGCACTTACTTAAAAAATTGTTCGAGGGAAAAAATTCAGCGAAAAAAAATTTCTGGCAAAAAAATTCAAAATTTCAAAAGACTATAAAAGTCCAAGCGAACTTTCAAAAACAATTCGGGGGATTTGTTTGTGCCAAAAAAGGCGATGACCCAAAATTTATTGAACAGTGTTCAAATTTTCTATTTTAGTAGACCAACACCCATAAGAAAATAATATATAAACGCATGCAGTGCTCAAAATGACTGTAAACTAGTGTAAACCACGGGATTTTTCAAACAACTGAATTATTTTCTTATCATTAAGTCTTAATATTTTCTGCTTGTCGTCTTTTATATATCAGAGATTCTAAATCATAAATCACAAATTTTGCTCAGAGAATAATATAGACGGAAACTACAAATATGAGTACACAACTCAAAACAAAAAAAGTTAGTAGTCAGCAAAAAATGTTGCTGAGTCAGCAAAATTTCAGCAAAAGTTTTGCTAACACTTAGTCGATTAAAAACTCTTTGCTAAAGTTAACAAAATTTTTGCTGAATATTAGTAGACTGAAAAAAACTCAAAAAATTGCAAGAAAATGATACTTTAGTTAGTTTATTTGCTGAAAATCTTTTCTTGTGGTTCTTTTAAAAATAATTTACAATACGTTAAAAATATGTAAATGTTCATGCTCCCACATCGACGACATGAATTAATGTAATATATGAAAATATAAAGAATTAATTATATATAACATAAACATAAATTATCTTTCAACTACGAGTACTTACATTAACATATACAACCCTTTTTTTACAATAAGGAAATGGAAACATAAAAAATTACCTAAGATGTGTCTCCTTGTCTATTGGTTTACTCTATCTACCTAATATATTTGTTTGCATTTTGACTAACACTACATTAATAATCGCCATAAACATTTAGTTTACAAATCCACATTTAATCATTATTAAATATAAATAGTTTATTTTGTGTTTAATTTAATTAATAGATAATTACTTTGACAAGCCGGTGACAACACAAAATTGTGGATTTAAACAATATTGTTTTATAATGAAAAACAGATACAGTTGCACTTTAAAGTATAATTTTCCTCGCCTCTACTACATCTTGACATCCCGCGACATCTACTTTATTCTGCGTATATCTTTAAATCTGGTTGTCGCTTATCAGCACAATTTTTTTTTTAGAAAAATAAATTAGTAAAACATTAGTAAAATATTAGTAAAACATAAGTTCAAAACAGTTAAGTGCTGAATAAGTTTAACTAAAATTTTTGTTGAAAACATTTTATCAAAAAATTTTGGTGAACATTTTTTTTTGCTGATTTACAAGACGTTTTACTAACTTTTCTATTAACTTATTTTTTGAGTGTAGTTACAAAACTACACTGAGTTTCATTTACGTAATGAAGAAGTTTCATTAAAAACAAAAACATTCATAAAAAATATGCATCTGTTCGTAAATTTAAAGAAATTTTTTATTCCCATTATGATGGAAAGGTTTAATAGTTTACTGAAAATTTTTCGTTGACTATAATTCTCTCTGTGTAATGTTTAATTATATATGAAAATATGTATGTGTGTATATAATAAAATCAATTTTCCAAATTGACACCGATTGGGAACCACTGATAATTTTTTTATTATTAACATTTTTTAATTACGCTTATGTTTTAAGAACAAAATTATCTTTGAATCAGTTTCAAAAAAACATTTGACTCAATCAAATGTCCGACAAAATCTTAATATTGTTAATATTTGGCGTGTGCAAAATTTTGGCAACACCAATTTCAAGTGATGAATACTATGTAAGTTTTTTTCAAATACTAAATTAATAACACAAGCCTACACGGTTACTTACGGTTTTCTGCGAATAGCTTTCCCGAATGTAAAATAAGAAAAAGTGGAAGTCGGCTCTGACTAATTTTGAATACCACCCTTTATCTATTGGGATTAAAAAAAAATTTTTTTGACAACACAAAACGTATAAAGAAATTTTACAAAACAGTATCTTTAAAAAATTTTTGGAAAAAACATTTGCTAAAAAAAGCTTCCTAAAAAAATTAACCTTTAAAGTTTTGCACAAAAAAATTGCCGGAAAAAAGTTACAGAAAAAAAATTACTCGATAAAATACTGTCACACAAAAAAACTGGCGATAAAAGTATTAAGCGCTTCTTTTTGCAATCGAAATATATTTTAAGCTTTTATAAATGTTAAATTGCGTCATATTTAAAATATTTAAAAAAAAAATTGTGAATTAAAATATGTAAAGGTGCTTAAGTCTGCTGTTCCGAATTTACCCTCCATCCATTTTAATAAAAAAAAACGTTATTTTTAAACAAATTCAAGGAAAAAACCATTTAAAATATTTAGCTTAAAAACGCTTGTCTAAAAAATTTACCAAATTTTGTGATAAAGAAAAGTCGCGGACAAAAATTTGGTGAAATAAAATTTTTAGGAAAACAAATTGGGCGAAATAAAATTACGCACACGAAAATTAAAAAAATTAATTAAGATATTTGGAGGCATTAAATTCAGTTGTGCCTCCATAAAATAAAATGAAAAATACTTTTTTTGGAAACATATTTATGCAAAAACACTTTTTTGGAAGCAAATTTAAGTAAAATTTTTAGAAAAAAAAATATTTTGAAAAAATATGGGCAGAAAAAATTTGCCGATAATAATATTTATCGTTTTTGTTTTTAATTTATATTTTTCAGCGTTTTCTAGTAGTAAATCCTCATTTCTTATAATTGACGTCAAAATTAAAATAACTGTGAATTTAAAAATTTCGGGTGACTTTAGATTTGCACTCATAAGTTTTTAACACCCCAGGGCAGAAACGGTAATGACATGTCATTACATTTCTCACTACCAGTAATGACACCAGCTTATTATCTGCATTACTTTAACACACATGATAAGGACTTACTAATAACTAGTTAATTTTCTCATTATTTTAATACATAAAATAATGCGCTAACCATTATGATCTAAAAATTGTATGAAAATCAATTTTCAGACTCATTATTTTTTCACTTCCAGTATGTACATTTATCACTACTTATTTTTGATTATTTGTAAGCTGGAAAATAATGACATTTTGTGCAAGCAAATCGTTTATGTTTCTATCTATCAAGTATAACATTTCGAGAATGCTCAGATGGTGGAGCGGTTAACTAACAACCTTAAGGCCCGGGTTCGAATACCGACATTTAAAAAAATGTTTTCAAAAAAAAATATTTTTTTTTATAAAATTTGGTTTTTTTAATCTATTTTTACAGTCTTTATTTTTACCACATATTTTTCTATTTTTTGTAAGGTGTTTAGTAATGATATGCCATTATTTTGCGCGACATCCCCATATCAAAGTAATATGACAATTGTCAGTAATTGCCATTTCCAAATATGTACTTCTATAACTACTTATATGGTAATGCTTTTCCACACTGGGACGTTCACCGATTTTGCTCATTTTTCATTACCAAACTTTTTATAATATCAATAAATTATTTGAACAAATACTAACAACCCTATTTTTACATTGGTGGCGTATTTCGCATTTCAGACTGTTATCCCTACATCGACTTCGCCTTTCATGCTGATCAAAAACTAAGTATTTAGTTTAAGGGTTCTTAGAAGCTTTTCCATGGATGGTCTCAAAATAAGACACATTAAATTTCTGGCCTCTGTAATTTTGTATTCCTATGATTGCAATCTATATATATTTAAAAACTCATTCGAAGAACAATATATCAATATGTTAAATTTAGAAAAATTAGAAAAAAATATAGGTATGGCATTCCGAGTAAAAAGTTAATAAATAATTAAATATGATTATATATAATTATATATGATCATATATGGTACCATACACAGCTATATATGCTTATATCTGATGTTAATTATTTAAACAAAAATAATATCATATACATTTATATGTGACTATAAACTATCCAATATATAATTTTATCTGTGCCTTATATAATTGGATATAATTTTATATAAAATTTCCTATATAATTAAATACACCTATTTATCGGATATAATTATCTGTAATTATATCAGATTTAATGGAATTATAAATAATTGTCTCCACCAATTTCCGTATATAATTATATATAAATTTATATGGCATATTCTTTCAATCTGTATATACCGAAAAAAACTGTTATACACAGAAATAATTTTTTTGGTCGAGTTTATGCAATAATAATATGCAATATTTTTTCTTGTTAGGGAGTTAAAAAATGAAAATTTCTAAAGCGGATTTGCTCTGAAATCCATGTAACAGCTTTCAGAACAACTTATACTGTATTATAAAATGTTCTAGTTTATGTTATACAACCGATTCTTTTTCTATGGTTCTTTACCTTCAAACAAGAACAGGCTCTAGAACCAGTTATAGACCTGGTTCTGGGACAGTGAAACCTTACATTTTGACTCCCAGTAACCTGTTCTGGTACCGGTTCTATGCAACCGGTGGTAAAAGAAGTTGTTCTGGAATATATTTAGAGGTAATCAGTTCTTAACAATTTTGGTGGGTAGTGTTTAGGAGACCAACATATTTTTAAATTTTTTTTGTTAAAGTCTATTTAAGAAAATCAGACTTTTGTAGAGTGGTGTAACTACACTAGTTGACACTTAACTCAACAATTTTATTAATAAATTTTTATGATTCTTTCAATTCACTTTGTTTTATTTTTTTTCTACAAAAGTATCCCCACGAAGATAATGGAGCGCTTGCAATTGAATTCGCCTTTGAAAAGTTAAATATGATTGTGACTGGAAATAGAGAAATAAAACAATATTTAATAAATTTAAATAAAAGGTAATATATAACAATCTTATAACACAATTCAAATTATTTGAAAAACAAAAATCTGCTCCACTAAGGGCAGACTGCATTTCGCGAAATTAAAATGCTGCTAGAAATTCGGGATATAAATTAGAAGGATAAGACTCGATTCAAAATTAACATGTTCTGAAAATACTAAAATTTAAATTTCGATTTTGTAATACTTGCAGGCTTGATGAAAATTTTGAAAAAATCAACAATATGAATGATAATATTAATTTAAAATTTCAAAATGTTAATGAAAGGTACGGCTTTTTAACTGCATAAAAGAATTCAGAATCAAAACTTTATATTTTTTCAAAATATTTCTTTCTAGGTTCCAGATTTTACAAAAGCAAAGTGAAGATATTGCATACAATTTTAGAAATCTCAGTGAGAAATATAATTCTGATGAAAGATTTAAAAAATTAGACGTAATAAATGATAAAATTGACAATAAATTTAAAAATATTGACAATATGAATGATAATATTAAGTCAAAGTTTAAGAATGTTGATGACAGGTACAGATTTTTAGCATCATAAAATAATTATATGTATATCAAAACTTTATATTTTTTCAAAATATTTCTTTCCAGGTTCCAAATTTTACTAAAGCAAAATGAGAATATTGCATCTAACTTTAGAAATCTCAGTGAGAAATATAATTCTGACGAAAGATTTAAGAAATTAGACGTTATAAATGATAAAATTGACAATAAATTTAAAAATATTGACAATATGAATGATAATATTAAGTCAAAATTTAAGAATGTGGATGACAGATACAGTTTTTTAGCATCATAAAATAATTAAATATCAATACTTTATATTTTTTCAAAATATTTCTTTCTAGGTTCCAGATTTTACTAAAGCTAAATGAGAATATTGCATCTAACTTTAGAAATCTTAGTGAGAAATATAATTCTGACGAAAGATTTAAGAAATTAGACGTTATTAATGATAAAATTGACAATAAATTTGAAAATTTTGACAATTTGAATGATAATATTAAGTCAAAGTTTAAGAATGTTGATGACAGGTACAGTTTTTTAGCATCATAAAATAATTATATGTATATCAAAACTTTATATTTTTTCAAAATATTTCTTTCTAGGTTCCAGATTTTACTAAAGCAAAATGAGAATATTGCATCTAACTTTAGAAATCTCAGTGAGAAATATAATTCTGACGAAAGATTTAAGAAATTAGACGTTATTAATGATAAAATTGACAATAAATTTGAAAATATTGACAATATGAATGATAATATTAAGTCAAAGTTTAAGAATGTTGATGACAGGTACAGTTTTTCAGCATCATAAAATAATTATATGTATATCAAAACTTTATATTTTTTCAAAATATTTCTTTCTAGGTTCCAAATTTTACAAAAGCAAAGTGAAGATATTGCATCCAATTTTAGAAATCTCAGTGAGAAATATAATTCTGATGAAAGATTTAAAAAATTAGACGTAATAAATGATAAAATTGACAATAAATTTAAAAATATTGACAATATGAATGATAATATTAAGTCAAAGTTTAAGAATGCTGATGACAGGTACAGATTTTTAGCATCATAAAATAATTATATGTATATCAAAACTTTATATTTTTTCAAAATATTTCTTTCCAGGTTCCAAATTTTACAAAAGCAAAGTGAAGATATTGCATCCAATTTTAGAAATCTCAGTGAGATATATAATTCTGACGAAAGATTTAAGAAATTAGACGTTATAAATGATAAAATTGACAATAAATTAAAAAATATTGACAATATGAATGATAATATTAAGTCAAAGTTTAAGAATGTTGATGACAGGTACAGTTTTTTAGCATCATAAAATAATTAAATATCAAAACTTTATATTTTTTCAAAATATTTCTTTCTAGGTTCCAGATGTTACAAAAGCAAAATGAGAATATTGCATCTAACTTTAGAAATCTCAGTGAGATATATAATTCTGACGAAAGATTTATGAAATTAGACGTTATGAATGATAAAATTGACAATAAATTTAAAAATATTGACAATATGAATGATAATATTAAGTCAAAGTTTAAGAATGTTGATGACAGGTACAGTTTTTTAGCATCATAAAATAATTAAATATCAAAACTTTATATTTTTTCAAAATATTTCTTTCTAGGTTCCAGATGTTACAAAAGCAAAATGAGAATATTGCATCTAACTTTAGAAATCTCAGTGAGATATATAATTCTGACGAAAGATTTATGAAATTAGGCGTTATGAATGATAAAATTGACAATAAATTAAAAAATATTGACAATATGAATGATAATATTAAGTCAAAGTTTAAGTATGTTGATGACAGGTACAGTTTTTTAGCATCATAAAATAATTAAATATCAAAACTTTATATTTTTTCAAAATATTTCTTTCTAGGTTCCAGATGTTACAAAAGCAAAATGAGAATATTGCATCTAACTTTAGAAATCTCAGTGAGATATATAATTCTGACGAAAGATTTAAGAAATTAGACGTTATAAATGATAAAATTGACAATAAATTTAAAAATATTGACAATATGAATGATAATATTAATTCAAAATTTAAGAATGTGGATGACAGGTACAGTTTTTTAGCATCATAAAATAATTAAATATCAAAACTTTATATTTTCTCAAAATATTTCTTTCTAGGTTCCAGATATTACAAAAGCAAAGCCAAGATATTGCATCCAATTTTAAAAATCTCAGTGAGAAATATAATTCTGACGAGAGATTTAAAAAATTAGACGTAATAAATGATAAAATTGACAATAAATTTAAAAATATTGACAATATGAATGATAATATTAAGTCAAAGTTTAAGAATGTTGATGACAGGTACAGTTTTTTAGCATCATAAAATAATTAAATATCAAAACTTTATATTTTTTCAAAATATTTCTTTCCAGGTTCCAAATTTTACAAAAGCAAAGTGAAGATATTGCATCCAATTTTAGAAATCTCAGTGAGATATATAATTCTGACGAAAGATTTAAGAAATTAGACGTTATAAATGATAAAATTGACAATAAATTTAAAAATATTGACAATATGAATAATAATATTAATTCAAAATTTAAGAATGTGGATCACAGGTACAGTTTTTTAGCATCATAAAATAATTAAATATCAAAACTTTATATTTTCTCAAAATATTTATTTCTAGGTTCCAGATATTACAAAAGCAAAGCCAAGATATTGCATCCAATTTTAAAAATCTCAGTGAGAAATATAATTCTGACGAGAGATTTAAAAAATTAGACGTTATAAATGATAAAATGGACAATAAATTTAAAAATATTGACAATATGAATGACAATATTAATTCAAAATTTAAGAATGTGGATGACAGGTACAATTTTTTTAGCATCACAAAATAATTAAATCGGTTAAAAAACATTTTGCAAATATTAAGAACTGTCCATAATGCACCCAAATACCGAAAAACTAACCAAATGTCATTTTTGACCGATTTGTCCGGTCGGACACTATTCTTTATTAGGATTGTTTCAATTACAACATTGGAAGTCATCAGCTCGACACCTTCCGATTACCATAAAGTTTGGTTTTACTAATTTTTTTTTAAATTTAAAATTTTTAAATTAGGGAATATTTTGGAATGTATCCATTTTTTTCTGTCCACATCATCGGATAATATTTCATCTATAATGTATAAAAAATAAAAGTGGGATCTAAATGGATTCGTTAAAAAAATCGATAATTTTTCTTATAATCATCGATCAACAATATTTTTTTTTAAAACATTTTTATACTATTATTAAATTTCTTACAGACAAAAAAATTTAATGAAAAAATTTACCAAAGAAATTGGTACTCTAAAAAAATCATTTAATGAATCTTTAGATTTTAAATCATTAAATCAGAATCGTGATTGGACTGTTATACAAAGAAGACAAGACGGTTCCGTAAATTTTTATCGTAACTGGTCGGAATACAAAAGGGGATTTGGTAATCCAAATGGTGAGTTCTTTATGGGTTTAGAAAAGTTACATGCCATGACCACATATGGTGAACCCCAGGAATTGTTAATTATATTAGAAGATTTTGATAATCGAACGCGTTATGCTAAATATGATAAATTCGTTATTGGCAGCGAGGACGAAAAGTATGCCATTAAAGAATTGGGAAAGTATCATGGTAATGCCGGGGATTTATTAAGGCCTCAAAGTGGACAAAAATTTTCAACATTTGATCAAGATAATGACAATGGTGGTGGAAGTTGCGCTAAAGAGTGGAAAGGGGCTTGGTGGTTTAATAAATGCCAAGCAAGGTAATTATTAACTTATTTTGTGTAATTAATATAAATTAAAAAAAAATTTTTTTATTAATTTATTTCAGTCATTTAAATGGACCTTATCCTTTATCACAAGTTGGTATAAAATGGCTTACCTTTCGTAATATTAAATATTCTTTAAAATTTTCGGAAATGATGATACGTTCCATATCATATATACAATAACACAGGTCAATAGCAAAAACGGTCTTGAATATACACTATATAGATTTGATGCATCATGTCCACCAAAGTACAAAAATAGTCAAATTTTTCAATTCTATGGATATTTTTTTTTTTTTAAAGCATTTTTAAGTAAAATTGTCAATATTTTTAGACATTTCTCCACTTATGTTGTCATAACTCAAAAACAACTAGTTCGATTTTGTTAAACTAAATTTACGAAAATTTAGGTTTACAATTTCTTTAAGTGATGCGATCAATAGTTTCAAAGTTATGCAACGAATTGATAGGCAAAAAATAAAAAAATAGTAAAAAAAAAAAATTTTATTTATTTGCAGTGAAGCCACAAATCATGTGAATTAAACTAGAAAATCGATGCATGCTTTACATCTAACTATAAGGACACACACGTTTTCGAATTTGACGTGTTTCACAGATTTTGATAAAACAGATTAAAATATTGTTTGCGATATAGATATCAAAATTCGCAAAATAACGAACACAATAAGTAAAAAGTTATTTAAAATATGTTGTGCAGTATTATTGGTCAACTAGTAAAACTTTTATGTTAAAAACTTAAAAAAAGTGCATTTTAAGGAAATGCACTTTATGCGGGAGGTTTTTGTTTCAAAATGAGCTAAAAAAGCGAATTTCATTATTAACACATTTTTGCCCACTACGTGCTGATAGGTAAAAATTTAGCAAAAAAATAACTGTAACCCAGTGTGCACATATTTTTATAAGTTTCCCCGGGTTACAAAAAAAAATACATTATCAAAATAAAAAATCGAAAAAGCCTCCACCAAATTCCTAGCTACGTGCCTGACTACATAAGTTGTAAAAACTACACAGAGAGAAAAATTTAGCTATTGGCCAACTGAAATTCAGTTAATACGATTCACATTCGATTGTTACGAATTTCAATCGGTTGGCACAACTTAATATTAGATTTCGCAATAAAATTCGGTTAATTCCAATGAATTTTAGTTGCAAAACTTAAAATATTCAGAAATCTAATGTAAATATCGTTGAACTAACCGAATTTATGAGTTGTTACCATTAAAATACACTTTTCAATTCAGTTGGCACTTTATTTCTCTGTGTGTACTGTTTTTAACAGTTATTATTTCGGCATTTTAAAAATATTTTTAATAACAAAAATATTTTTTGTTAATTACAACAAAAATTTTCATTTCCTACGTCCTATTTAAAATGCAGAGTCAAAATTCCAAACTATATTCCAGTTAAGACGTTTTTATGCATTGGAGATACAATGACATTGTTTAATTATTATTTGCAAACTAGGAACATATCAATAGTAACAAATATAAACCAAACGAACATTTTTAAAAACTCGACTTAATCCTCTATTTTTAAATAAATAACACAAATTAACTGTTTACTGCAAAATTATTTGGTAGTTGTTCATTAAATAATAAAATAACTACTCAAAACAACTGTTACAGGAGTACAGTATTGTCGGTTAGTTATTTTTTGAAACGACTCTATAAATAAGTCTTTTTTCATTTTCTCATAGAACAATTGCCACAATAGCACCCAGCAAAATTTTTTAGAACAGATTACCTTTGAACCTGTTCTAGAACTACTTCTTTTACCACTGGTTACATGGAACCGGTTCTGGAACAGGTTCCTGGGAGTCGAAATGTAAGGTATCACTGTCCCAGAACCAATTCTATAACTGGTTCTAGAACCGGTTCTAAAGCAACCTGTTCTTGTTTGGAGGTAAAGAACATATTGCAAATAGGACAAACTCCATATAAAAAGAACCAGTTGCAGAACAGAAATTAGAACCTGTTATAATACAGTATAAGCTGTTCTGCAACCTGTGATTTGGATTTTACTATTTTACTGGGCAGTTAAAACAACTACTACTGTTTACTACTCGAATGATCCACATGTACGGACTGTAAGAATATTGAAATATATCTAGTTTTCGTAAATTGAAGAGAAGTTTTGATACAAAAACCAATGAATTTTTAAACCTTAAACATGATATTGGGAAGCTAAAAAAATACAAGTCTCATTTTTTTTGCTCCTTTACACATATCCTTAGTTATTTGAACATAAACTTTTACACACACCATATAACACGTCGTACGGTATTAAAAATGTGTTCGACAAAACATTTTGGACAGAAAAAGTATTTAGTCGTTATTTGATGCCGTATCTTTTATCATTATCGAAATATTTTGTTAATACTAAAATGTTTGCTGGGCCGATTGAATGCGATTTTTTAATAACCAATTTAAGCAAAAGTCCGAAAGAAGTAAAACCAAAAATTCCCCAATCATCCGAAGATCGTTTGGTCCAATTGAACAAATTTTGAAGGTCGAACATTTAACTTTACACATAAACTTCGACTGTTTTCTTAAATTTGACACACAAAATCGCTTTAAATCGGTTAAAAAACATTTTGCAAATTTTAAGAACTGTCCATAATGCACCCAAATACCAAAAAAACTAACCAAATGTAATTTTTGACCGATTTGTCCGGTCGGACACTATTCATTATTAGGATTCTTTCAATTACAACATTGAAAGTTCCGATTACCATGAAGTCTGGTTTTACTAATTTGTATGATTTTTTATTTTTTTAGTTTTTTTTTTTTTTTTTTTTTTTTTTTTTAAAGAGAGGCAACACTCAGGAAATACTTCCTATATTTAGTGTGTTGCTTTCTTTGGAAAGGGATAGTATAGAGATGAAAGTTGGGGAAAGAAGGGCTTCAGACATGGCAACACTGTAATTGCGCGAGATGATAAGTCTTAGAACAGTTGTTGCTCGCCACCTGATGGAGAGTTGGCGAACTTATTGAAGCTTTTTGGTTCATAGCCCTGATTCATTATTTTACTTCGGTGGGGTTAATTGCTATGGGAACACCGAAGGTGGACATTGCGATATGTATGAGGAATAGAAAAAAACTCATACATATTATTTTGATGTTGTCGGCACCGGGGATCGAACCCGGGACCTTCTGTGTAAAAGTCCAACGCGCTAACCATTACACCACAACGCCCACAAGTTTTTTAAATTATCTTATTTTTCTTTGATCTTTTTAAAATAAATTTTTGTCTTTTGTTTTATTGACTTCCCTGAAGAAGTCTTCCAATGCGAAGACGAAATATTGGATTAAAATTTTTTAATTAGCGAATATTTTGGAATGCATCCATTTTGTTCTGTCCACATTATCGGATAATATTTCATCATACAAAATAAAAGTGGAATCTTGATGGGTTCGCTGAAAAATCGATAATTTTTCTTGTAATCATCGATCAACAATATTTTTTTAAAACATTTTTATACTATTACCCAGTAAAATAGTAAAATCCTAATAACTGGTTGCAGAACAACTTATAATGTATTATAACAGGTTGTAATTTCTGTTCTGCAACTGGTTCTTTTTATATGGAGTTTGTCGTATTTGCAATAGGTTCTTAACTTCCAAACAAGAACTGGTTCTAGAACCAGTTATAGAACTGGTTCTGGGACAGTGACACCTAACAGTTCGAATCCCAGGAACCTGTTCTAGAACTGGCTCCATGTAACCAGTGGTAAAATATGTTGTTCTAGAACAGGTTCAGAGGTAATCTGTTCTAAAAAATTTTGCTGGGTATTATATTCCTTACAGACAAGAAAATTTAATGAAAAAATTTGCTGAAGAAATTGGATCTTTGAAAAATTCAATAAATGAAACATTCGACTATAAATTATTAAAACAAAATCGCGGTTGGACTGTCATTCAAAGAAGACAAGATGGTTCGGAAGATTTTTATCGAAACTGGACTGAATACAAAAGGGGTTTTGGTAATCCAAATGGTGAATTTTTCATTGGGTTAGAAAAGTTACATGCCATGACCACATATGGTGAACCCCAGGAATTGTTAATTATATTGGAAGATTTTGATAATCAAACTCGTTATGCTAAATATGATAAATTCGTTATTGGCAGCGAGGTGGAAAAGTATGCCATAAAGGAGTTAAAATATTTTAACGGTGACGCCGGAGACTCATTAAGTTCTCACAAGGGACACAAATTTTCAACATATGATCAAGATAATGATAATAGAAAAGCAGATTGTGCTGCAAGTTATACAGGAGCTTGGTGGTTTGATAAATGCTATTATAGGTAAGATTTATTTTTATGTATTTGCCTTACAGTTATTAATTAATTTGTTTTTTGCTTATGCATTTCAAGTCATTTAAATGGACCCTACAAGCCAAGCGCAGACAAATATGGCATACACTGGAATTCTTGGCGAGGTGGATATTATTCATTAAAATTTGTGGAAATGATGATACGTTCCAAACTATGAAATATTTTTTAAACTATTAGTAATTTTTATAATTATCAAATAAATAAACATTTATATTCAAACTAAATAAAATTAAACAACTCAAACTAATTAAAAAAAAAACAAAAATTATATGGACCCTCCTTTATGAATTACCAATAAAACGGGCTTTAACGACCACCTTCACTGAAAATTAAAATTCTAATTTACTGATTTGCAAATATTGGCCCATAATCATAGTCAAAAATAAAGTATACTTTAGGATAAAGTATGCTTTAGTTCATACTTAAAGTACATACTAAAGCATACTTTATCCTAAAGTACACTTTATTTTTGACTATGATTATGGGCCATTATGTTTGCCGTATTGAATCTCGTGCGTCAAGTCTTAAAACTTTTATTTCAGTTCAGGATCCGCCATTTTGAAATCTGATTTTATGTTCGAATTTTAAATATCTCTTGCTGATAATAAATAAATATAACTACCCAGGTAATAATGGTATCGTAGATGAATATATGATTATATATAGGATTGTATATGATATATGTTATTTGTATGCTAAAATATATGACCATAAATGGGCAAATTTTTTTATTATCATATATGTACGGATTCGAAATTTTAATGTATATGTTCGTATATATTCATATGTGCTCGTATGGGATACATATATGCTGATTAGAGTGTACCTTAAAAATAGATTTGTCATTACACAGCCAGTTTTATTAGAAGTGGTTCCAAATGAAAGAAATCAATTTTTTTTAGGAAAGCGTTAACAAGTGCCTTCAGTCGGCCGAAAATTACCCATTTTTGAAAAAAGTGCATTCTGTATTATTCAAAATTCCCAAAATTCGATGTTTACAAAAAAATTTATTTTTTATTTCATTTATTCATTTAATATACTCAAAATTATTCAGATATGCAATTCTGACTTCATCGGATATCATTAACCCACTTTAGCCTGCCATCAAAAATTAACAACGAATTTGATAAAAATCCAAAATCGTATTTTTGTTTAAATTAATTTTAAAGATTTTTTGCAATGCCTAATTCGGACACGTCGTTTGTTATTTTCATGAACTACCCAGTGCAGAAAAGGTGACAGCAGCTAACTCTCTGCATTACTTTAACATAATTAATAAGGACTTACTAATAACTAGTTAGTTAATTTTCCCATTATTTTAATTCAAAAAATAATGCGTTACCCATAAGTACCTATTTTAAATTTTTTTTTTAAATATAAAGTAATGCCCCGGTTAAAAATCAACAAATATGCCATATGCCACTATATAGGATTCATATGTCTTTATAAGAGTTCATATATTATCATATATATAAACATTACCTCAATTTTTGTTAATGTACACATATGACCATGTATGGAAATGTATAGACATGTATGATTATATATGTAAATATTACCTAAATTTTCGTTGGTGCACACATATAAATATATATCATTCCTCATATGAACCTATAAGAATGGTGTAGGACATGTATCAAGCATGTGTTTCCATGTATGGATCCATATATGACGATTTTTAACAGGAAATCTAAAACTTTTTTGAAAATCTATTTTTAAATTCATTATTTGTTCACTTCTAGTAGTAAGTACATATATAACTACTTAGTTCTGATTTTTTGAAAGCTTGAATGTAATGACAATGAAAGCAAGTAGTCATAATTTAAATTATGTTTTCTGATTTTTTTTTACCCCTATATAATTTTGCTCGGATTTAGCTTTTTCCCAATAAATGATAAATTGTAAAAATATATTCTTCAATTACAAGTATTTTTTACTTTTATTTTAAATTAAACTTTAAATAGTTATAAGAAAAATTTGAAAGGATTATAATAATTAAAAAACATGTTTTTTTTATTATAAAGAGGTTTCGGTCAAAAATAGTCATAATAGAAAAATCACATAACGTTCGAACTAAACGAAATTTTGCAATGAGGGTTGGATGCATGAATGTGTCTTAATGTGGACATTAATATTAAAAAATATGAAACAAAACGCTTCAATAAATTCGCCAACTCTACATCAGGTGGCGAGCAACAACTGTTCTAAGACTTATCTACTCGCGCAATTACAGTGTTGCCATGTTTGAAGCCCTTCATCTTTCACCACCCTTCATCTTTCACCACCCTTCATCTCTCTATTATCCCCTTTCCAAAGAAAGCAACACATTAATTAGTAGGAAAAATTTCCTGAGTGTTGCTTCTCTTTTTTAAAAAAAAAAAAAAAAAGGAAAATGTAAGCCAAAAGTCCTTTTTCGTGTATGGCTTATTTTGTAGAATTCAAATGTGTTTGGATCATGTTAAATTTTTTTATTAATTTGAAAATAAAAGAAACGCTATTCTTAAGTGAGAATTGTTTCAAAATTAACCGTGATTGGAAATCAGATTAAGAATCGAAAGAGCAAAAGCTATTAGACAATTATTTCTGTTTTAAGAAGAAGTCTTTGGAGTATAAACAGCGAAAAATTCAGCCGTTTAAAAAAACGGCCCAATGTGTTTTTCTCTTCGCAAAACGATACTGAAATCGGTACTTAAATTGAAAAATGTTGGCGATAACGTTATATGGTGTTTCTACAAGCAAGATTTCTCTGCATCATATGGAAGATGTCATCCAAATTGCAGGTGAATTTCATTGGATCTCAAATACGTTTGCGTATATTTGAAACTAACTCAATTGGCTGCCAATATAGAGGTAGCGAATTTCAACATCTTTATGTTCAACAGAACTGAATGTCAGATTTTGTTATTCACTTCCACACAGACTATGAGAAAATTTATCTAATTTGCGCCCAGCATACAGGCGGAACATTTAAATGAGTTTCGATGGTCGAGAGCTTCCACTACAACCTTACTTTTAGATTAACTATTTTATTGATTTTTTAAAAGGCATCTAATTGGCACCCACTATAAAGACTAGAAATTTAATAATCTTAAAGTTCACGTAAACTAAATGCTACATTTTTTCAATTCCGGACTTATTATTTAAAAAGTTTTATAATTTTAATCTACACTTAGGGATCTTCTGCTTTAAAAATATGTAGTTGTTTAGATTGTAATACAGTTTCCTTATTTTTAATGTAAATGTCAGTCATTTGTAGAACAAATTAAATTTTTGTACTAACTTAGGTGTTCATTTAAAAAAACAAACCACATCAAATGACTGTTTTATGATTTTACATTCATTTTTTGTTTTTTTTTTTTTTTTTTTTTTTTTTTAAATAAATGTTTGTTTATTTTTTACTACCAATTTACTATAATTTATAGTCATTTTTTGAACATTAGAAAACAAATGAAAATGTTAGTTGAATTTAATGAAATGTAAGTCGTCCTTTCTTTAAATGAAATTTCATTTGGTTCTAACTACATTTGCAGTGATCTTTACCTTCATAGTATTCTAAGTGAACCTAACCATCAGTAATGAATTTGAAAGACTTTTAGTTTACAATAACTGAAATTAAGATTTTGTATTTTCACTTTCAGACTGACTATTTGAAATATAACCTAATTGACGCCCTAGCTATAAGTTGGAATATAACTTTTTGGGCTTTCTTCGGTTTTTATTTTAGACGTTGCAGACCTGAACATTGTTTAACAATATGGGGTACAATTGCACTCAAAATTGATTAACAAAAGATTTTAATTTATAAAGTGTTTGTGCACAAATATTTGTTTATTTTCCATTTTTTTCAATTATAAATAGTATGCTCATAGAAATAAACCTGCACTCGGCTAAAATAAGCAAACACGTTTACTGAATATTTGTAGTCTAAAAAGAGCAAACAAAAACTGTTATATAAACAAAATTTTTGCTATATTTACCATAAATTTAGTCGAATGCAGAAACAGAAATTTGCAATACAAAAAATTGTAGATTGCCGATTTTAGATGGGCTGATTTTTATTAACAATATTAAAAAAACAAGATAGAAATAAACTTTGTCTACTAATATTTAACAAATTTTTTGTTGATTTTAGAAGATTAATTTATTACTTTCAATTAACTAAAATTTAGCTCAAATATAATTAAATAATTGTAAATGCAACAGATTTATTTTTAATTTATAACGAGCTTTCAACCTCCGTATATTTACAAAAATAAAGCAAATCAAACACATTAGCTAGGTGGATACTAGTATTTCGATCTGGCTAAAGATCTCATCAGAACCCGAAGTTTTAGAAAAGTTAGAGCCTCCATAATAGGCAGAACTTTAACAAAAAACCTATTAATAATCCATTTTGCTCCATTCTTGACTTCTTAGTAATCAAACACGTGGTTAGGTTATTTTTGGTATTCCTATCTTACTAATATTTAGCCAAAAACTTAGCAGTTTTTTCTGCAACGTAGTTTTGAACTAATTTCTAGTACTTTCAGCAAAAATGTTTACTAATTTTTTTCTATTAGAGTAGTGTAACAAATAATAAAACAACTAAATTGGTTTCAATTTTGCATGCATTGCAAAAAAAAAAAGCAAATAAACCAACAATATTTTACTCTGTGGCATGTTTTAAATCATCATAATAATCATTTACAACACAGACAGCATTCCTTACAACATTTTGTTGCACATTTGACTTTCTTTTTTTCATAAGCAATTTTTTGTTTGTTAAATTTTTGTTTGGTTTCTTTGTAGTCGTATCATCTCAGTAGTAAGTGAGCGCTACATTCCCATATATGATCAAATATAGGGGAAGTATGGGTAATAGGGCATATAAGAAAATGTTGTAATATATTTCATCAATTTTATGACGGACAATTAATGAAGCTCAACTTTCAGTTAACAATTAATGAAGCTCAACTTTCTTAGTATACAGTACACTGAACACAGTTTCTGGTAACTATTCACCATACTTGGAGTCTAATGTGGAACACGTAAGAGGGTAATGTGGGATTCTGATTTAATTTTAATTTAATTTATTTAATTTTAAATTATTTTTCCAATATTAAACTTTATACACATAAACAAACAAAAAAAAAACTTCAAAATTTAAATTTTTACATGTCGAATAACTGAAAAAAAAACGATTCCCGATTTGAGCCCCTTTTGCACAGAAGTAAATTAGGGAGTCTGTCTAGTAAAGTTGGTATTGTAAACATCAAACAAAATTTTTATAATTAAGCCAAAAAAAAAAATATTTTAAATAAAAAAAACACTGTTTAAAATCGGGTTCCCACATTATACGCATATTCTACATAACCCGAAATTACTCAAACAAAAGTTGTATTGTACAATTGTACTTATTTTTTTCACAGATTTATTTAATTAAGTTTTTTTGTTGTCATTGTTGTCAAATATGATATTGTTTATTATGGCAATATTATACAAGTTGTTTTCATTAAAAATATTTTTTTTGCAAACACTTGCACTTGTTTACGTTTCAAATTGTTTCAATCTTTTTTTAATTTTTGTGTAACTGATAACTGGTATTATGAACAGTAAAAACTTTACAACAGCAATATAAAAATTTATGCGAATTATGAAAAAAAAAAAAAAATACTAACAAAAACTGAAATTGACAAGACTGGTTCAATTATAAAGTTTTATTGATTTTTGATAAAAACAATCATGAATTTACTGATTTTCAACAATGTTTGTTGACTTTTTGATTTTTTTTTTTTTTTTTTTGAACAAATTTTACAAAAAACTAAATTTGAGAAAAATTTTATAATAAACAAATTTTGTTGAATTTTACCTATCAAACAAAACAATGATTCTATCAATTTGCAAAACAATTTATGTTGACTTTTTTATAACAGAATTATATGAATTTTTGAATAAATTTCCATTGCTTTTAATTTATTGATAAATTTTTTTCTAACAAAAACTGAATTTTTAAAATTTTTTTATTATCAAATTTTGTTTAAAATTAAACAATTATTAAAGATTTTAAAAAAATTTTAATAAATATTTGAGAAAAAAATGACGTCTTGAATTGATCATTTTTATTGCAGTTAGTGGTAACATTTTTCTAAATTAAACAAATTTTTTCACTTTAATCAAATTTTGTACAATTTTACTAATTACAATTTTTTTTGGGTTTTCAACCTTTTGAATATTATATATTTAATTAGTATATTGTTCTAAGTCAGTTATCGTTTTCTATTGCGGACAACTGAGGATTTGGGTGATGACAATGAAATCATTGTATTGTCTATCAAGCAAATGATCAAACTTTTTGAAAAATATAAATTTAATAAAAAAATTTAATTTAAAAATCTATTTAAAATATTGAAGAAGTTTTTTATTTAATTTAATAATTTTTTTTAATTTATTAGTTTTAAACAATGTTTACTGATTTTAAACAACTTCTAATAGTTTTTTTTTTTGTAAATTTAACAAAATTTTATCTCTTATTCAATTTTAAAATCATTTAATTTACAAATTTATCCTTGTTCACAAAAAGACAATTGACAATTTTAACATTTATCAAATTTTGTTTAATTTTACATATTTTAAACAACTTTTTTTGTTCTGAAACATATCGGGTTAGATTTTTATTATAACTATTATTAAATCAGTTTGATAAATTTGAAAATTTTTTTGTTTTAACTTTAATAAAATTTTGTTTATTATTACTATTAACTATTTTAAGAGCGGGTCCGATATGGATAATATTTCTAAAAAAAACATGGGTTTATTTGGAAATTATTTATGGAAATGTTTTAAGTCTCCCAAAAATGAATCTAATATTTGATATTTAAAAATTAAGATAGCGGGTGTTATATCAAGCTTAAAGAAAATTAGATTAATTAAAAGAAAATTCATCTGAAATATAAGACTCTCTAGTTTCAAAAATTGGATATCCGATCCATATTTAGCGACCCTCAAAACAAACCGATAAAAAAATTTCAACGAAACTGATTGATATTTTCAATTTATAACGAGCTTTCAACCTCCGTATATTTACAAGAATAAAGCAAATCAAACATATTAGCTAGGTTGGTGGATACTAGTATTTCGATCTGGCTAAAGATCTCATCAGAACCCGAAGTTTTAGAAAAGCTAGAGCTAGGCAGAACTTTAACAAAATTCTATTAATAATCAATTTTGCTCCATTCTTGTCTTCTTAGTACTCAAGCACGTGGTTAGGTCTGTTCCTAACAAGCATCAAGACGTTACGTTTCCAAAAAATTATCCGCCATATTGGATCTGCTACTTTGAGTAGTTTAAATTTGAGTTCAGATTCGTTATTAACGACCTCCAAAATTTTCCGAGAAAATATTTAATACGTAACCAAAAACATTTCAAAAAAATAATGCGCTGTAATGGCTCCGCTATTTAAAATTTTTAAAATGTGATTTCAAATTTGTATCCAGTAGCCTCTAAACCTTTTCGGCAAAATATTTGATACGAATCCGATGACGTTTAAAAAAATTCCTCTGCTATATTAGATTTGCCATGTGGAATTTTTTAAAAAAAAAGCAACCTCAGATTCGTATTAAGATACTTCGCTCACTTAAAGAAATAATCATCCGACATGTTGGATCCATGGTTATATGATGGTTCTGAAGTATCAGTCCTCCACAACGGCACCTGTAGCAACACTTTCACAACAAATGCTGGGGTAAAACAAGGTTGCCCTTTTTCGCCACTACTCTTTACTATAGTACTGGACGAAATAATGAGAGAAGTGTGTTCCATCAAGAGAGGGATAACTTGGACATTTAGCAGTCATCTCGAAGATCTTGACTTTGCGGATGGTATATGTTTGTTATCACATAAGATCAGTGATATGCAATCAAAGTTAGACCACCTCCAAGAACTAGCAAAGAAAGTTGGCCTAGAAATCAACGTCGCGAAAACAAAGGCTATAAGAATAAATAACAATAGCTCACATCATATTTTATTGAACAACCAACGCATCGAACAACATCAGGCGGAACAAAAGACGACGTAGCCAATCGAATCAACCGAGCAAGAGCAGCATTCGGTAGACTAAACGCGGTCTGGCGCTCAACACAAATATCTAAGAAGACCACACTGAGGATATGCAAAGCGTGTGTCAAATCCATTTTACTTTATGGTTGTGAAACCTGGTTGGTATCCATAGGCACGACCAGAAAACTTCAAGTGTGTTTAAATAAATGTCTTCGTATTATTCATAAAATATTTTGGCCAGCCACTATACGCAACCAAGATCTTTGGCAACTAGCGAACGAAGAAGAAATTGGCAAACAAATAAAAAGAAGAAAATGGAGGTGGATAGGCCACACTCTGAGAAAAGATGCCACAAATATAACAAGAATGGCACTAAAATGGAATCCCCAAGGTTCTAGAAAACGTGGCCGTCCAAACAACACATCGAGACGATCAGTGAAAAACGAACTTGAACGATATGGTTTCACGTGGGACGATGCCGCAGTTGAAGCTAGAGACAGATTACGTTGGAGAAATCAACATGTTGAAGCCCTATGCTCCATTGAGGAGTAAAGAAGGACAAAGAAGATGTTGGATCCCTCATTTTGAATTTTGATAATCTAATGTTTTAAAAATTAGTTCAAAGTTACGTTGCAGGAAAAAATGCTAAAATAAGTTGATTTTTTTATAAATATAAGTAACAAAAATAAATCTGTAGCGTCTAGAAAAATTTAGTTATATTCGAGCTAAATTTGAGTTACTTGCATGTAGCAAATTAATCTGCTAAAATATGCAAAATAAAAAGTTGCTAACTATTAATAGACAAGAAAAAAAAATAATCACAAAGTAATGTGAAATTTTCGAATTTTTCTTTATGCAAATAACAGTGTGATATCAGTAATTTTTGTTGTTGATTTTAGCAAAAAAGGATTTTTAATATTACAGTTTTTGTTTGTTATTTTTAGTCTAAAATTATTTAGTAAGAGTTTTTGCTAATTTTAGCAGAGTAAATTGCTATTTTCAATTAACTAAAATTCAACTAGAATATAACTAAAAATTTGTCAATTTAATAGTTTTATTTTTGATGTTCTTATTTTATTTATATTTAGCAAAAAAAATGTTCTAAGTTTAGCAGTTTCTCTACAACGTAATTTTTAACTTCTTTAAGTAGCTTTCTATGCTATTTTTATTTTTTATTTGCATGAGTGTATGTAATTTGAAAATTTAACATATTATAAATTTATTTTTGCTATTCTTGTTTACTTAAATTTTACAAATTTATAATAATGAAAACTAGTTAAAATGAAAGTACCATTTTTTTTTTGAATTTTTCTTCTATTTTTGCAAAAAAATAACTATTTGTGGAAAAAAATTAGTATTTTTAGAAAAAACATAGTAAATCCGAAAAAAAATTACTATTAAAAAAATTTTCTTTTTTGCAAATTTTGTTCACTAAAAGTTTGAAAATTTTTGTAAAACAGAGTAATTGAAATGAAAATTACGTTTTTTGTAATAAACTATTTTGTGTTTATAAAAATAAAAGTCCCAATTTTTGTAAAGAATTTACTATTTTTGAAAAAAAAAAAAAAACGTTTGAAAAAAATTAATATTTAATATGTTTATAATCTTTAACTTCAAGCTCATATATTAGTTCTCATGTAGTGAGTGAACTAGTTTATATGAATGTTTGATGTTTTGCATGGGATTGTCATTTCTTTCAAAATGTGTTCTGATGATGGGAACCTAGAAAATTCCCGAAATAAATCTATCAACACATTCCTGAAAGTGGTCAATTAATAAGTTTGAAAACAAAAACACTATAGATTATTTGGTAGGACAATATCCTAATAAAGAAATATAGGGTATGGCCTAGAACATGAATAATTTTCATTTTCATTGCACAATTAAAGGTCGAAAAAAACATAATTTTTATTTTTAATAAAAATTATATCAAACTAAAAAAAAATATTGCTATTTCTGTTAAAAATTTACTATTTTTAAAAAACTATGGTTTCAAATTGTTTTTAACTCTTCTTTACAGCTTTTACTGTCTACCTTTATATAAATAAAATTGTTTTCTAGTTTACTTTTTTTTTTAATTAATATTCGCATTTATAATTATACATATTTTTTTATATCTTTAAGGAAATTCAATATGTGGGGAATGTATACATTTGTTTTATCATTATTTGGTTGCAACTATAGAGGCTGGTTTTGTTTGTAAAATAACTAAAACAAATATAGTATTGGAAAAAATTAGTTCATTAGGTAAGAAAAACTTAAGTGGATTTTTTTATATTGGAATTGTTTGTAAAAAAATAGTAGTAATAACATAAAACGAATGCTTACAAATTAACGGTATGACTGAGTTTTACTAACACACATTTTTTCGGTGTAGTTATACAAATTTTGTACATGCAGGAAAAATACACTTTTGAATATGTTTACAGGCAATTATTTATATGTTTACAATGATTTAAATTTTTAAATCTAAACAAAGATATATTTGTAATTTTAAAATGTTTAGATATTATGTTTGGGACAAGCAAACATATATATAATAAACATACATATATTTGCAGCCAAACATATATATATTTGGCAGTAGACGGTTTTTACTTTTTCCAAAAATCTATATCGCTCATTTACTTCAAGAACGTAACAACTCAAAAAACATGATTTTTGAGTTAATGACGCAGAATTATTCGTTATACCACGTCTTATTGTGTAAAAAAGTCATACTGATATCTTGTATCTCACCTCGTGAGAGAAATTATGGCGTTATTTTTTTCCTTCAAGATAGGAGTAAATTGAAAAAAAATTAAATTAAAAATCAAAATTTTTGAGTTATGACGTTATTGCAGTAAATGAGCGATATGTGGTACAGGCAAGAATAATTATATTTGCAAGCAAACATGTTATATTAGAAACATGGGCAAAGGAAATATTTTCCAAACAAATGTATATCACCAGCAATTATATTTCCAGCAGTGCGTTTTTCAGCGTGTAGTTTCTGATATAAAGGGTCCGCCATCTAACGTTTTTTTTCAACTAGTGCTTATTTCGTGAATGGTAACACTTAGCTCATGTCTGATTTGACAGATAATTAGTTTTATCCTTCCGCTGAACGAATATGGTTGTGTATACGCTTGAACAACGCTGGGAAATATTGCGACATTACTTTGAAAATCATGGTAATGTTGCAGAATGTGTGCGAAAATTGCGTACGGATTTTGGAAGAAGAGAAGCACCGTCAGCTCCGTATGTTCGTTATCTTGTGAAGAAAGTGAAAGAAACTGGCATCCTCATCGATAAACCAAAGCGTGAAAAGCCAAAAACAGTGCGTACACCCGAGAATATTGCTGCTGTGGCAGAAAGTGTGCGTGAAGGGCCATCAACATCAATTCACCGTCGTTCTCAACAATTGAACATTTCGGAGACATCATTGAGACAAATTTTGCATAAAGATCTTGGTATGACGCCATACAAAGTCCAATTGGTTCAGGAGTTGAAGCCAACCGACCAGCCAATGCGTTTTCGCTTCGCTAAGTGGGCCTGCGATCGACTTACAGAAAATTGTTGAAATACAGCTGCACACAATCGATAATGTGCTTAAAAATTGGACCGATCGTGTAGGCTACTGCATGGCTAGCCGAGGCAGCCATTTGAATGAAATTATTTTCCATTATTAACCGGAAGGATTGTACTTTCAAATAAAAAAAAAATTTGAGAAAATATTCAGTAGTTTTTTTTTATAGCATTTTCAAAAAGTTATTTGGCGGACCCTTTATTTAAACTATTTTTGGACAGTCATTGATCTGTTAAAAGAGTTAAATATCTAGCGGCTAAAAAAGGGTAAGAAAAAACTATATGATTTTTTAATAAATCGATCGATCTCAAAAGAACAACCCCGTGACTGGTTAAATAAGATCAGTCTATCAGTATCTACCCCGTAACCAGTTCCGTTACAAAGTGCATTTCAACCACTTCTATGACAACCACAAGTTAAAGTGTGCGGCACCTATCATATAAAAGCACCAATGACGGACCAATCACGTGACATGTCCTGTGACCGGCTGCTTTCCTACTAGGCAGTAACTAAATAGAATACCAAGAGCTTCTGGGTGATCTATCCCCAATGGGCCTTTATGCTACCTAACCTTCTCTTGAATTAATGACATAAAATATTAGTTCATCAGGGTCTCAAACTTCAACCTTCAGTTTCAAATGACCACTATAACTAGAAATTCTTAAGTGTTGTCTTAACTACAACTACAAAACTTCAATGTAACATACATTAACGGATGCATTTGTGTACAATAAATTAACAAGTTTAACTGCAAACGAGTACAAAAAAAAAAAAATTATACAAATAATGACGGTATTGTACACTGTAAACACACTTTAAATAACTACTAGTTGTTATGTATTGAGTTTGTGATAATAACTTTTGTAATCAAACAATAACCATCACCACCATAATAGCACAGTGGGATATATCACAACATTTTTGGAAATAACTCGGCCATTTCTTAATTAGTGATTCGAATGCAATGAAATTTGTCATTTGGAAATAATGACGTAATATAGGGCTAAAGCTTTGACTTTGAATCCCACAGGCGGTAATATGACTCCAAAAGTAGGGCACCTGTTGCTTAAAATTTTTTTAGTGCAAAATTTTTGGAAATAACTCGGTCATTTCTTACTTAGTGATTCGAATGCAATCAAATTTGGAACAGGTATTAGCGACGTAGTACAGGGCTAAAGCTTTGACTTTCAATCTCACAGACCCACCGCAGGCTGCAATATAACCACCCAAAGTAGGCCACTTGTTGCTTAAACGTTTTTTAGTACTTGACATATTTTTGGTTCTTAATCCTAATAGTTAGGAAGATAACAACGGCGCTTTTTGTTAAAATGTAAACTTTTACTTTTCAATAAAATATTTTTTAATTGATGAGTCATTAAACAAAAAAAAAAAAAATCGATTCGATTTTAGTCGTTTTTAGAATGGTGAGCACATCGGTATTCGAAGTTCCAATGAAATATGTGCTGTATAGAGTTTTTCGAAATTCGGTGTAGCACTCGTTCTATTACATCTCAAAGTTCGGCATTTTTAGCAAAACTAAGAAAAATACACGTGCAAACTACTCTACCTTTTTAAGTATTTTTCCGATTTTTATAAATTGTATCTCATATGAAAGATTGGATCTTCTGCTAAATAACAAATATCTAAAAGTAGAAGATCCCTTTAAGATAAGATATTTCAAATCGAATAAAATCTTGAAATGTTAGAGTAGTTTAAAAATGCTTTGATATAAATAACGAACTTTGAATCGCTATTCAACGCAAACTACACCGAATTTTTAAAAACTTAATACAGAACATATATTATGGGAACGTTGAATAGTGATGTGTTTGTTTTCAATGATACCCGTAGCCACATATTCAAAGACCGCATCGAAAATATTTGAAATGACTCATATATGATTGAATGATTTTTTGGACTTAAATATAATTTTAAAGCAACAAATGTGAAATTGATGTCAATATTTAAGATTTGCTGTAACATTTTTTTTTTAAAGAGAAGAAAAACGCAGGAAATTTTTCCTATTTATTAAAGGTGTTATGATACTTGCTATTTTTTGTATTGGATTTTTTTAGGATTGACTGAAAGAAACAACAAATGCGAGAAAGAACAAGAAATACTTTTTTGTTATTTCAAAATAAAATGTAAACAAAACAAACAATATTGCCCACGTTTTGTTACCACAAAAACCGTCAAAAAAAGCTAAAAATCGCAAAACAAAAAAGTTAAAACCCGCTACTTTCGATCAAAAACAAAAAAAGTTGGCAGCAGTGCTAACATTTAATCTGGAATTGTCAATTTTAAGTTAAACATTTTTATATTTTTTTTTGACAGTCTAAGATTATTTATCGATAACACAAGAATATTTGTTTGACATTTCAAGATTTTAAATGGTATAATCATACTCTTTACACATAGTCACTTTTCCTATGCAAATATATTTGCACTGTTCTCCAATATAGAAAAAATACAAAAAATAGCAAGTATCATAACACCTTAATGCGTTGCTTTCTTTGGAGGGGATTAGTGGAGGGATAAAAGGTGTGGTAATATGAAGGGCTTCAAACATAGCAACACTGTAATTGCGCTAGATGATAAGTCTTAGAACAGCTGTTGCTAGCCACCTGATGGAGAGAACTTATTGAAGCTTTTTGGTGCATATCCCTGATTCATTATATTTTACTTCGGTGGGTTTAAGTGAAATGGCCCATACCGTTGCCGATATAACTGAAATACCAACATCCTTGAAATACCGTTACCGAAATAACTAAAATACAGTTATAGCTAAAATACTGTTACCAAAATAATTGAAATAGCGTTATCCTTAAAATACCGTTACCGAAATAATCTGACAAGATCAGAAAAAATAATTTTTTCGCAAATTTTCATCATAAACTTGCCAGTCATTGGAATTTGGGCATAATGGGGCTAAAACTATCGGTGTGCATTGATATTACCTGAATAACTAAAATAACGTTCCATTAAAATGCCGTTACCGAAATAACTGAAATCCCGGCAATCTTAAAATAACGCTAGGGAAATGACTAAAATACCGTTACCGCTAAAATACCATTCCCGAAATAATTAAAATACAGTAAACACTAAAAAACCGTTACCGCGCTAACTAAAAAATAGTTATTCCCTAAAATACCGTTACCGGAATAAAATAAAATAGCATTACCATCGAATCGGTTATCATCCATGATTTTTACTTCAAACGAATGTATTTTTTGATTGGAACGAGATATTCCATTATTTTTTTTTTTGGCCTTGATTTGGTCCCACTATTTGCAAAAAACTGGACCTGATTCGGATCAAATTTGGAATTTCACATTTTAAAATGGAAATATTTCGGGAATTATAACAAATATAAGAATGTTTTAATTAAGCCTCTAGCAGTATATTTACAAATATGTAATCTTTGTAAAAATCGGATAAAAAACAAAAAATTGCTAGCACTCCAAATTTTATTTCCAAAAATTTTGTGATATATCCCACTGTGCATAGTAGTACTTTCATGGAGTGGGATGCAATGGAAAATATGACTACAGAATATCAACTACCTACATTGCATATCCAAAGTACATGATCATGTTGATAATTGTGCTCATACTTAAGATGATGATACACTACTAACTCTTATTGCAGCATATCATCATCATCATCACATCATCATTATTATCATCAGACACTTCATTTTGTATTGATGTAGCATCTTAGATTGTAGTAACAACAGCAAACACATAATAAAAGCCCGAGTAAAAGAATTTATTTAATGTCTCATGTTTTTTTTAATCTAGAAATATATTATAATATGAGATTATATATGGTGTCATGAGTAGCCATATATTTTGTTATATGTTTCTTGTGTGATAAAATATATAACGATATGTTTTTATATATAAACATTTATCAAGGTAGATTTTGACCATATATGCTATATATATATATATAATTTTATATGTAATCATGTTTTTTAATCTAAAAATATATTATAATATGAGATTATATATGGTGTCAGAGTAGCCATGTATTTTGTTATATGTTTCTTGTGTGATAAAATATATAACAATATGTTTTTATATATAAACATTTATCAAGGTAGATTTTGACCATATATGCTATATACATATATATATATATATATATATATATATATATAATTTTATATGTAATCATATATGGTGACATATAAGCTATATATTTTTAGATATAATAATATATATTTTCTATTTTTATAATATTTGTTTGTGCGATATACGATATGCTTATATATGGTACCATATCAAATGATATAATATATAATTATAACACATATTACATACATATGACACAAGATTAACAATATAATTTGAAATATGATTGTATTTGGTCCAACATCATTCATATTTTCCATGTGTATATATAATCATATATTGCCACGTATAATCCCATACATACATGCGCTTGATGACTATTTTTTCATGGGATTTAAGTAGATCCAAAATATTCTTAAAATATGTTATTCGATCTACCAAAAATTACAAATCTTTTTGTATCTAATTGGATCCAACTAGCTTTAAATTATTCCCATGGAATATTTTCCGATCTATCAGTATCTTAATTAAATATTATTGAACACCCAATTTTGGGATAAATTTTGATCTAATTTAATTTAGATATATATTTGAGGGATATAATTCGATATTTCTTTATAACCCAAATTTTGAGATAAACTTGGATATTAATAAATATCGATCTATATAAAATCAGATATGATTTAATATTTGAGAATTAATTTTTTTTTGATGGGGAGTACAATATTATGCAAATTTCTTGTCTCTAATTAACAACAGCCACTTAAAACATCTTAAAAGTTACAAACAATGAAAATTTAAATTTTTTTCATTTTGTTTTTTGAGATTGTTTAAGAAAACAAAACATTAATAAAGTTATAAACAACCGCGTAGTAGCGAAAAAAATCAAATAAAACTAAATATTTCATTGAATGCGTTTAACAAGCATTCAAAAGTGGAGATACAGACAATTAAACAACCCAGTCTAACTAATAACCAAAACTATTGAAAAGATTCATAAATCTCAACACTTCTTGATTGTTTTGTTATGGAAATGATCATCATTATTATTTTATTATGTTAGTTTAATTGACAGACATTAACGATAGCAATGGTGCAGTACATCTCGATTATTATTATTGTGGGAAAAATATTCTCCACGGTTTCATCTGACACCTACCCACAGATACACACATATCTTGGCAAGCGAGGTCTTCAAAAAGCTGCACGCAGAGAAAAAATATGATTGAACATGATTGGCTACAAAAAATTGTCATATTATGATCTTAACAATCACAAACATGATTCTGGCTGATCATATTATAATCACTGTAAATGATTTTATCATCATCTAGAATCATAATATGATTCCCACAATGTTACGTGTTTCAATCCTAGCATGATGCTCTTTTTTATGCGTGTGAGTCCCAGATGTCAATAGAGTTACTTCTTTAGTTCTGTACATTCGCAGAGCCAATTATGTTACTGTTACTTACAAGGTAGGCATTCCGACCCGAACCCGCAGATTTTAATGAACTTTGGATATGTTGCAGAGATGCCAATAGGGATTGAAAAATTAAAAATTTCGGGATTCATAATTTTGAAAATCCCAATTCCGATATCCCGGGTATTTTCGGATTTGTTGGAAATCTTCGGGTTTTCGGTATTTTTCGGAATTCTGGTATTTGTTTGTGTCAACAAAAAATTCGATAACCTCAACAAAACCATTCAGCTGTCAATTAATTCCATTGTCGGTACGAAAATGTTTTCGCCGTGCACCTTTCGCAGAAGAATTTCGGCAATTTTGATGGTAAAAATGTTCTGAAGACAATTTGTGTTCACCGATTTTAAAAAACGATTTTTTGTGTTTAAAATGCACATTTTTGAACTTCTGAGAAAACTTTTTGCTAGTCACCTAATTTATTTGAGATTCTTTTTTTTTAATTCAACAAACCGAAAATCCACTGGTGTGACATAGTTTTGCCTGCCACGGTCCAAGGAATTTTTTTTTTTTTGTTAAAGAGAAGCAACACTCAAGAAATTTTTCCTATTTGCTAATGTGCTGCTTTCTTTGAAAAGGGTATAGAGAAAATATGAAAGGTGGGGATAGAGGAAATATGAAAGGTGGGGAAAGATGAAGAGCTTCAAACATTTCAACACTGTAATGATAAGTCTTAGAACAGTTGTTGCTCGCCGCCTGATGGAGAGTTGGCGAACTTATTGAAGCTTTTTAGTGCATAGCCGTGATTCATTATATTTTACTTCGGTCTGGTTAAGTGACATGGGAACACCGAAGATGGGCTACAATACACATGAGGGATAGAAAACTCATACATATTTATTTTTTTTTAATTGATGTTGCCGTCGCCGGGGATCGAACCCGGGACCATCTGTGTAACAGTCTAATGAAATTTTTCAGTAAATCAATTTTTTCAGTAAATAAACTTTTCTTCATTTTTGAAACTTCTCCACTAAAACATTCGAATATCAAAAATGCTTTAATCGATTTTGTTCTGGTCATTAGAAGAAGCTACGTGTCAAATTTTGAGATTCTAGCTTTGCTAGTTTAGGAGATATACAAAACGCCCCTTTTTCGGAGAAACATGCTTATTAAGAAATAGGGCTTTGTTAACAAATAACACGAGGAACCGTATATGCATATAATGATTTTTTTCAATGATCAATATCCTAATAAACAGCAATGGCAAGTTGAACTAGTTCTGTGACAAATCCTGATTTCCCAACACGGGATAGGTCCTTCGAGAGAAATTGACTTCTGTTTCAACGTATCAATCGTCTCATTTATCTTCGTTTTACTTCGTGTCGTAAATATAAGGGATACATTTTTTGCGTTATGTTTAGTGTTAACAAATATCATGTTAAATATCATGGTAACTCTGTATGACCTTCTTATATATTGTAGGGCATCATGAAAAATAAGGTGCATTTGGAAAAGTTTTATTTAAACAGAAGTTTTTTTTTAAGTAGTAATATATTGATCTCAAATCTTTTGTTTTAAGCTATTTGTAAATAACAATAGAGTATGAACACTTAATGTTTTCATTTCTTAACTGGTGTTTGGGTCAAGGTCATTACTTTGAAAACCAAATCCGCAACATTATATGCAACAAACAAAAAATGTTTAACCCTCAAACCCACCTAAGATTTTTTGTAATGAAATGTATACCAATAGTTCGGCATGAAAAATAAACAATAAACAAATTCTTTTTTCGTTGCCCATTTTAGGCGATATGAGTCAAAATAGGTTTAAAGCGAATCTTAAAAACTAATTTATAAAAATGAATAGGTTTAGAAATAAATTATTCCTCTAACCCCCCGTTGTCACATACAAGTACAACTTACAAGTTCGAAAAACTCAAGACACACACTTTTTTACTAATACAATTACAATTTTGTCACTTGCGACTCAACGTACAACGAAATTTTGAAGGCAGTAAATTTTTGGCACTTGCTACAAGTTAGACGTCAAAATGAAAGAACAGTGTTGCCTAGTATTACTGGTACTTAGTGAATTTTAGTAAGAGGGAATAATAATTATGATTAATTTAAGTAACTTGCAGGTCATAGTATAGACACTCGAGCATTTTGCATGGTTTTTCGATAGTTTCGATGATAATACGTATTTTCAACTTGCGACGGTTTACTTAGATGTGACATTGGGGTGTTACCAAGATATAGCTACAGTCCAAAAATTACCCTTTTTGGGGTTTTACTTAAGAATATATGACGATTTTCGTATTTTGAAAAACGCAAAATTGAGCGAAAACGCACATAATCTTCAACGTATATTGATTAAACTTAAAGCCTTTGCTAATACTACTACTCATTTCGTCTTCCGACATTGTGAATATTTCGCCTAATAAGATAATTGGCTTTATAAGTAGCTTGAATCTTTAGTGAACTCTAGGCAGCTCAAAATACCTACATGGTCGCAATGCATAGTGCCATACACCCAGAAAGAGTATTGGGTGGAATACTGTCGAAACCATTCAAATTTATTTGATGTGCAGTTATTTTACCAATAATCGATTAATAACCAATAATCGATTAATAAATCAAAAATACTGTACTGGAAATTAAACAGAGGGAAACGGAATTAAAAAACAATCCATTTATCCCATTATTGGTATTTCCAATCAACTTTTCAACTAAAATTAGTTTATTAATTGTGTACGGTGGGGTTTCTATCCAACTCAGTCCCTCTCAATCTGCAATCTGTTTATTTGTTCGTAAACTCGCACCGTTGCAAAAATTTAAAACTTTAAATTAATTTTCATCATGTTTTTGAATAATAATTTAATAAAATGATTATGTATTTAAAATTTTAACGATAAAATAAGCAAGTTAAAAATTTTGAGGGGCATGGGAAGTATAGTCTCTCTATTTGTATAGACTCTTTGATAGAAGCCACCATTTATTTTGTGATAATACAAGAGAATTGGTATCATCTATAAACTTTTGCTTTTTAAATTGTCGATAGTTAAAAGTGGTTACTGCAAATATGGGGGATGGGGTCTTTCACAGAGGTGCACTTGTGCGGAAAGCTTTCTGTCTGTTATCCACTTGGGGATATCAAGAAGCGATTTCTTTGTCGAACTTCCCAAGCAGCTCACTACTTCTGGTCTTACACCAAGTATCCCCTGGGAATGCGGGGCAAGCTAACACCGTCTCAGTTAATTAGGTGACAGCTGTCGCTAAAGCTCAACTGTTTTCATGTCGCTTTTTTCGGCTGCCTAGAGGTTGTTGGCAACTCTAGGATCGGACAAGGTGGCCCAACCAGTCGCATTGTCCTAAACAACAATTATTACTGAAACCACAACTTATATGTGGCCCTTTGTTCCTCTTAAGGAACCATAGGACATTATATATATATATACTGCAAATATGGTATCGCAATTAAATATGTAACTAAATTAGAGGTTCAGGAGTAGAAGCAACTAATGATATGTAATGGTAAACGAAATTGAGAAAATGTTTTCCTAACAAAATATTTAAATTAAAATTTAACACTCAACATTTCGAAGTGTTTGTGGTGTGATGGGTAGAGAGTTTGTCTTGTACTCCAAACTTCCGAGTTCACATCTCGGAAAAGACAAACACAAAAAGTTTTTTTTAAGTAAATTGAAATATTAAAATGTTTAAAAAGCAAATAAAGCTATAAAAATTAAAAGTGATTGTGGTGCAATCCTGTAGGACAGAGGACTATTAGTCTGAAGACCACGGTTCAATACCAGAAAAATTAAAATTTTTTTTTTAATTTCAACAAACTTTAGTGGAACGTAATACTATTTATTTGAAATATAATATTGAGTTAGGCAACTTAATATTAGTTTTCACGACTAAAAATATAATTTAACATTATGATAGTTGTCGTAACCGCCAGAATTCGACTGGCAACAAATTCGGTGGCCACAACTAAGACTGTTTTGTGGGTGTAGGTTTTCTAGTTAAGACGATGTCCTTTACAGGTATCCTATTGAAATCCTGTACGTCCTGGGGCCAAAATTAAAGCGTTTTTGAAAATTCTAAGTTACAATCTTACTTTGTGTTTCTTGTCAACATACATATCGCACTTGATCAACAAGAGGGTATTAACTCAAAATTTTAAAATTTTCAGTAGAGTCAAAAAACTGTTTATGGCCACATTTTAACAGAATTTAAAAATTCAAACATATCATAATAAGCAAATTCCATTTGAAAATATATATACATTGTTTTTGTTTTAAATTTTACCACTCATTGCAAAAAAAATCAATTTTTTGAGTTAATACCATTTTTTTGAAATTTTATCGATTTAAATTTATAGAATAAAACAAATTTTATCAACAAAACAGTATCAACTCAAAATACAACCAAATATAAATAAAACAGTTTGATTATTTTTAACATAAAAAAAGGCTCAAATCAAAATAATACCTTTTTTATGAAAATATACGATTCATTTCTATTTGAACGTTTGTATTAACTCCTCGAAATAATACCTTTTTGTTGAAATAAAGGTAATCACTACATTATCATGAAAATGGTCTCAAAAGTGGGTTTCGAGATGAAAGAGTAATCGGAATACGTTGAAATTTCAATTTGTTGTTAGTTGATTTCTTGAAAAAGTGATATTTTAAAAATTTTGAGTTAATACCCTCTTGTTGATCAAGTGCGATATGTTATCTAGATTTTTGAAAATTGTGTTCATTTCCAAATATTAATTTTTTGAAATTTAACGAAATTTTAAATTTAATGCATTCTGGCTCCCAAACCGTGCCATGAACACAAACAATTTCTTCACAAAATATTTTGCAAAATTTCCTTTTCTTTTTAATTTCTTATTATAAAACACTCATTTGAAGCACTTATGGCCAATTTAAAATACCCCGCCTGGAGGCAGGCTTGCCGGTGAGAGGGTTAAAAAAAATCCGTCAATAGTTACTGAGGTATTTAATTATTTATTAAAAAAGTGTTAAAGCTAATAAACAATGTTTCGTAGAATAAAAAACATAATCAAATTTAAATTTTTTATGGATGTTTTTGGTTTTAAGTAAAGAAAATCCATTAATTAAAATTTCCAATAATAAATTATTAAATTTTTATGTTTGCTATAACGTTGTTTATTAATTAATTTAGATTTTTTTTTTAATATTTTTTTTAACCTATACATTTTGTCTTACTTCATACACTATTTTAACCATTTAAGTCTTTGAACAATTTTTTTTTTTAAATTTTGTCTTAAACAAGTTGTCTGTTTTGCCATTTCTAGAGTATTAATCAAAAATTTTTGTTTGATTTGTTTTAATTGAAATTATAAAAATTATCAAACAAAATGCCACAATTATAAGGTGTATTTCAATATGACAAGATTAATTGTAAAAGTTATTAATCAAAAATATACGGGAAAAATATTTTAAACAACTATTGCGAATTATTTTTTTTTATGTTCCATAAAAGTATCATAATATGATGTAATATATAAAGGATGATAACTTAGTGATTTTTTGTAAAAGTTGATTTTCAGAAAAATTCGCATAAAAGCCGAATGATTTATAGTATCGGAAAAGCTCAAAACCCCTTTCGATTAATTAGACATTAAAATGCGTTATTTTTTAGTTTTATCTAACTATAATTCATTAATCCTTTCACTACCAACTTTTTGTTTGTGGGGTTTCCAGATTTTCCTTGAAAATGCAGATTTTTCTTTCATTGTTTAAATTATGCAAAGACTTGCGTAATTTTGCCAAGTTTTACGTTAAATAAAGCAACAGCTTGGTAATTTTTCCTGAGTTTTTTAACAGTTTTATTTTATTTATTTTTATGAAAATTTTTTATATATATTGTTGATCTTTTAAAATTGCATTTGATTTCGAATTGTCAGGTTTGAGATCATAATTAAATGTTGCTATTACCCAGTAAAATAGTAAAATCCAAATACCTGGTTGCAGAACAACTTATATTGTATTATAACAGGTTCTTTTTATATGGAGTTTGTCCTATTTGCCTCCAAACAAGAACAGGTTGCTCTAGAACCGGTTCTAGAACCAGTTATAAAACCGGTTCTGGGTCAGTGACACCTTACATTTCGACTCACAGGAACCTGTTCTAGAACCGGTTCCATGTAACCGGTGGTAAAAGAAGTTGTTCTAGAACAGGTTCATAGGTAATTTGTTCTAACAAATTTTGCTGGGTACAAATATAAAACACTAATGTAAAGAAGATGAAAAAAAAAATTTGGGGATCTGCGCTAGAGGGAGTGCCGCACTTTCGAGATAAGCGACTATTTCATCTTCAGCCTCATTCTATTCCACCACCCACAAGAAACTCAAGGTTTTGATCAGGTATACATATGTATATATATTAACCAACCACAGAAAATCAAAGATGTTACTTGATTACCCGAACAACATGAGTTATTTTCGTCTTTTCTTACAAGTTTTGTCAACAGCTTTAAATCTTAAAGCTTTTATTTGGCAGGGTTGCCAGTTCAACTGCTAATGTTACCCTTACTGGGAACGAATTGGGACTCCGGCATTTTTATTTCAATGTTTTTTTGAATATATTTTAAGCTCTAGAGTCTATTACTATTTTAGATTATATGGCACTATGCACCGCGACCAACTTAGGTCTTTTGTGCTGCCTAAAGTTACCCTAAAGATTCAAGCTACCTATAAAGCCAATAATCCTATTAGGCAAAATCTTCATAATGTCCGAAGGGGAGACAAAGCGATTGCCAAGAAACTTGTCACGCCTTTCACATAGCTTCGGACATTCGCAAAGAACATGCTCTGATGTCTCAACTACCAGTTCGCAAAACCTACACTCATCCGTGTCCGAAAGACCCCTTTTGCGCAGGTGGTATCTGAGATTGCAGTGTCCAGTCAGGTAAGACACCAGGGTTCTCAAGTCATCCCTCCCGAGGGACAAGAGTCTCCTCGATCCTGCACTGGAAAAAGAAATTAATCTCTTAGCCTGTCGTTGGCCAAGAGAGTTTTCCCAATAGAGAGAGAATTCTGATTCCCTCCACGACCCGAGCTTCTCCCTAACATACCCCAAAGGTATACCACAGAATGGTTCAGGGCCAATAAAGGGCCTTCGGGCCCCGCAATTAGCAAGACAATCTGCCCTCTCGTTGCCCTCATGCCCCTCGTGACCAGGAACCCACTCTTAGCCTGTCGTTGGCCAAGAGAGTTTTCCCAATAGAGAGAGAATTCTGACTCCCTCCACGACCCGAGCTTCTCCCTAACATACCCCAAAGGTATACCACAGAATGGTTCAGGGCCAATAAAGCGCCTTCGGGCCCCGCAATTAGCAAGACAATCTGCCCTCTCGTTGCCCTCATGCCCCTCGTGACCAGGAACCCACCCTAAGGTAAGCGAGTTGCGCTTGCCAAGTCGGTTAAGAGCCAGAATGCATTCCATGACCAGACCAGATGACACCTCATAGGACATTAAAGCCCTTAATGCCGCCTGACTGTCAGAAAGAATGTAGATGCGAAATCTAATAGTGCCCCTTCGTAGACACTCCTCCGCGCAGACACAGATAGCAAAAATCTCTGCCTGAAAATGGAGGGGTATCTACCCATAGGTAAGGCCCGTTGGAAACCTGGTCCATAGACACCCGCACCAGTGTCACCATTCGCATGCTTTGAGCCATCTGTGAACTATATCTGAGAACCCCGCTCTGGCTCCCAGGATCCAGGTCCACATGGCCCTGTCGAACAGCATCACTTTAAAGTTCCTATCAAAGATGTACTCCGGTGACCTCCTATCCGTAACCTTTGTAATCGGGTCATCAATTAGGATTCTAGCGATCCTCATGTCACCGAATTCTCTAAGTCTGGAGGATCCTATGCAGGCAGCTTCCATTACAGAAATATGCAATGTTGGTATCCCCAGCATAACCTCCATGGCATCCGTCGGGCAGGTTCCGCCTGCCCCCGTTATGCCAATACACATAAGACGGTAGATCCTCTTGAGAGCATCCCTTGCCCCTACCTGTTCAACCTTTGGCCACCATGCCAGGGCAGCATAGGTGATCATAGGTTTAACAATTACTATTTAAACTACAACTTGTTCTACATTTAATTTATCTAATTTACTTTTCTTTTTAAATCTATTATTTTACCTATTTCCTTAGTTAAATCATTTTTGAACATATTTTGTTTTTATGACATTATTAATTAAAATTTTAACGTTCTTTTTTACGGCTGGCATTTACAAATTATTAATAATTTTATTTTTTATATGATTTAATATTTGTTAATTTATGACAAATTTTTCAAAATATGTATATAATTTTGTCTTTATAATAGCCTCTAGTTAAAAGAAGGCATATTGACATAGTTTTTTTAAGGTAACTTAATATGATTTAAAAAAATTAATTTTTAACGACTTTTTTGTGATGTTGTTCATTTTAAATGATAGACTTTTACTAATACAATTTTGAAAGTCTGATTTATTGATGGAAATTTAGTCACAAAAAAAAAGATGAATATATTTTTTGTTACGAAAAAAAAGTCATTTGTAGTAAATCTTGGGAAAAACCAAATGGTCTATGTTTTTGCGTTTTACACACAAATTTTCTTAACTATACACAAAATAAACTAGCAAAAATTTTGCCAAGACTTACATAAAAATTTCCAGCGATAACTTTATTTATATAATTATATTTAAACTTTATTAAACAAGAAACGTGAAATGGACTTTGAATAAAAATACTGTAAAATCTTCTCAAAAACTTTTGCCTAAGTTTCCGCATGATTTTTAAAAATGTATTTGCTGTTATACTTTGTGAAAAAAAAAACTTGGGCAAATTTTAATTTTTGTTTTTTAAAAGTGCAAAATTTGTTTTGGCAAAAACTTAGGTAAAACTCTTACGCAATTTATATTCTTTTTTAATATTTCTTTTTTTTATAATGATTATGTTAATAAATATGTTTTTTTTTTTCTAAATTTACCAAGTTGTTCACAACTAAAAATTTTAAATCTTCATGATCTTTATTAACAAAAAGTTTTAAAACAGTTTTCTTAATTCGATTTCAACCAGTTTATTGTTTCAAATTTCCGTCTGCTTTTAAAATGTGTTTTTTTTTTCTTAAGCAAAATATCTTTAAGCCATAATTATTTATGATAGTTAAACATCATTCTAAAAGTATAGTTCGAAAACAAATTTTAAAACCAAATAAGAAAATTTAATTTGATTACACATTCCACGGTTAACGGTTATTTTTTTTATAGATTTTTTAAAATTATTGTTCTTCTAATAAAAAAACAGCCTGAGGTTAAAATTTTTTGTTAAGTTTGGTTTAAAATCTATTATAGCGCATTTACACTAACACAAAATTTGTTTTTAATAAAGATGATGATTTTTCCAAATTTTGTCTATATTTTTCTGTTTCACAATTTTAGTGTAGATTTACTGAATTTCGATATTGTAAACAAATACACAACTTTTCCTTCAAAATTACCTATTTTTTGTTTTTTTTTTTTTGCGATTTTAATCGACTTAAATTTTTGTTCGCTTTTTGTAATTTTTGACGTTTATACAGTCAACCATTTTATACATTCAACCGATTTTGCTCATTTTAAGTAAAAAAAAAGTTGCTTCTAGTATCAGCAAACTATTTTATTCAACAGATATACGGATATCGCGTTTCATGTTAATCAAGAATGTATATAGTTTCTGGGTCCCCAGACTTTTCTCGAAGTGCTTCAAAGAATAACAAACTGATATATTTTCTTCTGCACTGTGGGATGGAGGCACATAAAAAAAATTTCTAATTGAAAATCACTCAGATTCGTTATATATAAATTTTGAATTATTTTTACAATCCTTTAGCAAATTTTCTTGAGTCCTCCAATATCATTAAAAAAAAAAAAAATTAAAAAACAATAATTTCATAGAAAAAATAAATTTCGCGAAAAATTTTTTGCGGAAAACATGATTTCCGAAATAGATCTATCAACACATTCCTGAAAGGGTCAAATAATACATTTGAAAACAAAATACTCCATAGATTATTTGTTAGGACAATATCCTAATAAAGAAATATAGAGTATGGCCTCGAACTTGAATAATTCTCGTTTTCATTGCACAATTAAAGGTCGAAAAAAACATAATTTTTATTTTTAATAAAAATTATATTTAACTTGTATAAAAGACAAAGTACAGTCAAGCTTACTCCCCCTGTTTTTTTTTTATAAACGAAACAAAAAATCAAAAGGAGGAAAAAAACAAAAAACGTGTATTGAATACCCACCAAAGGTGAACCTTGCACATAACAAACAAGTTTTCAATTTATTTTTTGATCAATGGTGATAATCTTTAACTTTGAGCTCACATATTAGTTCTCATGTAGTGAGTAAACTAATTTATATGAATGTTTAATGTTTGGCATGGGATTGTTAGCTCTTTCAAAACGTGTTCTGATGATGGGAACCTAGAAAATTCCCGAAATAGATCTATCAACACATTCCTGAAAGGGTCAAATAATAAATTTGAAAACAAAAAACTATAAATTATTTGTTAGGACAATATCCTAATAAAGAAATATAGAGTATGGCCTTGAACTTGAATAATTTTCCTTTTCATTAAAGGTCGGAAAAAAACATAATTTTTATTTTTAGTAAAAATTATATCAAACTTGGAAAACAATATTTGATTTGGAAAATTATCCGATTCTGAAACTTTCTCTTAAAATAAGAGAGAGCTTATTATTATTTTAAAATAAGAGAGAGCTTAATGAATATTTAAAAAATTAGTTTAGAGTGTAAGAAGTACAAAAATTAGTTACTAAAATTTACATTGCAGACTAACTTTAAACCTTTTACCAAAAATGTTTGTAGTATATGAGCGCATAAAATTGCAATTTATTAAAATATAGATTTGTATTAAATTTAATTACAACTTTGATATAGATGTAATGTCTAGTCTAAACACCTTAGTACAGAAGAAAATATTTAGTTCAGTCTACTGCTACCATTAAATAGATCTTCATAAAGTTTTTATTTTGTAAAGATTTATCACTTGAATAAATGAGAAATAATAAAATGAAATTTTTTGTGGTATGTACAGCGGCAACAATCCTAAGATGCTGAAGCTGATGGGGCAGCCTAAGCAGATGCTTGTAGTAAATTATATATTGTACTTATGTATTGTACAACAAAGTACGTACTATATAAGACGATCAAGATAAAAAGATATAAATATTTTTTAAGTTAAAAACAACAAAAAAAAATTACATTTAATCTTCAAGTACAACTTCCAATTATAGTTAAAAAATTTTACTTCAGAGTAGTAGAACTAAAAATTAAAAAAAAAAATGTTTAAGGAGCAGTAAAGATAGTTGGAGTGAAAAATATCAAGGTTGTTGTCGAAAGAATACAACGTTATTGAGCGATTTTCAGTTATAACAATCCTTGTATAAAAATACGAAAAAATGTTTAAATAACACAAAACTTTTGTAAAATAAACGAAAATTTGTTTATTTTACGAAAGTTTTTGTTGTTTTGACATTTTATCGTATTTTGAGCATTTAATATTATTGAGTGTGAATTATTGTGAATGATTTGAGAAGTTCATTTCCATGTCTAATTACATCTACTGTGAATGATTAAAAATATGCTGAGCTATTTCTATTCTATTTCTAACAGATTTCCGTTCTCTCTAGTGTAAAAGAATTGTTGTATCAAATACATTCAGTTTGAATTAATTTCTTTATAATTCTTAATCAAATAAGAGAAGTATTTGTTCATTTCTTTTCATTCACTAAAAATTTGTTTATCTTACGAAAGTTTTTGTTGTTTTGACATGTTTTCGTATTTTGAGCATTGAATATTATTGAGTGTGAGTGTGAATTATTGTGAATGATTTGAGAAGTTTATTTCCATGTCCAATTACATCTACTGTGAATGATAAAAAATATGCTGAGCTATTTTTATTCTATTTCTAACAGATTTTCGTTCTCTCTAGTGTACAAGAATTATTTATTTGATTCGTCCAGTTTGATCCTCTTTTCAAAGTGAATTAATTTCTTTATAATTCTTAATCAAATAAGAGATGTATTTGCTCATTTTCTTTTCATTCACAAAAAATTTGTTTATTTTACGAAAATTTTTGTTGTTTTGACATTTTTTCGTATTTTTAGCATTGAATATTATTGAGTGTAAGAGCGCATTATTGTGAATGATATGAGCATTCAGAGAAGTTTTTTTCCATGTCCAACTACATCTACTGTGAATGATTAAAACTATGCTGAGCAGTGATGCAAAACGTGGCGCAATAGGGCCATTTGTAACACTTTTGAATGCTCGATGGCCCTGTGGTACTTTTTTATCTATTTTGGCCCTTTAAGCTCAAAATTTAGCTAACTACTTTAAACCGTTTAGTTCAGACTTTTATGAAATTTGCCTGATTTTTTTTATTCGATGAGAGCATATGCTAGTTCCTTAGAGAATGAAAAACGGGGAGTTGTTTAATTTTTTATAAAAATCGCATTCAAAATCATATATTTTCGTATCAGGAGGTTTTAAAATTATTGAATGCAGGACTACTACATTGTCCAAATTTTTAAAAGAAGTGCCGCAATTCATTTTTTATTAAAAAATGTGTTTTTGTAGGCTTTTTAAAAATGTTATGTTATCGCAAGAGCGGAAATAATTTATGAGAATTCATAAAATATGTTAAACTTTATTGTCAGAGGGGTTTGTCTTGCATTTTTAAAAAAGCATTAAAATGACGAACTCTAATTAACAAATTAATATTATTTTTATTTAAGTAAAAATCTAATAATCGAATTTTTTAAAAAATATGGCCCTACAGGGCTGATAAATGGGATTTTCAAATAGTACCAACCAGCATAAAAAATAGTACTTTTTCGACCCTCATAGTACTAAATACAAGTTTTTATTATAAATTAACGTTTTTAAAATTTATTTGTATAGAAAAACAAAATTTTGTTGATTTTAGTTACAGAATTTATAAAAATTATCAGACTATTTCTTAAATTCACCTTTTTTTGCAATTAAATCTATTTCATTACTCATTCGATTTTAGAATCACAATGCAAATTTGAAGATGTTGGCAATGGCCTTTTTTCAATTGTACTTTTTTAAGATATTTATTTTTCACTTTTCGAACACTTTTTTTTTTTTACTCGAACTCAAATAAAATCATCTTTAATCAGTTCCATTTACAACGATTGGATCCAAATAAATACAATTAATAAATGTTAATTTATGAATGGGTAATTGAATTAAATGTTGAATCTTGAAGTTTCTCTGAAGTTTCTAAAAATAGAACTGTTGTGTTGTTGGAGTTGTACTTCTGAGCTTATGTATGCAAGAACAAAAACGCCGTGTATTGAATAAAACTAGTTTTAATCACAACAAAACTCGACCTGACGATAGATCAGTGCGCTAAAGCACTATGTCTAACGTGTAGTGCGAGTGCATGTGGCATTAGAAATCAGTTTATCAATACCACGGTCAGTGATTGCACAGAAAATTTCATATAGACGCAATCGAACAAATAAAAACATAACAAATATTACATTATTCAAAAAACAGGGTCACTGACGAAGCTTCAATACCAGAAACTGCGCAGTCTGATTCAGGAAAATTGAAAAATTTACAATGTAGTTATGATTTTTAGAAAATACACTCATTCTTCTCTACCACGTCTTTTATAATAAAAAATAAATAAAATTGCATATTAATTATAGTATTAATTGAAATTGTGTGAAAAAGACGTTAAAATTCAAACTCAATCTTTAATTTTTATTTATATGTAAATAGTACTAAAAGAGTCAAAGGAGTACCATGGTACTTTTCCGGATCAAATAGTACCAAAAAAAGTACTATAGTACTAACTTTATCATCCCTGTGGCCCTATCAATGGTATTTTGCCCCTTTTAAATTGTCAATTTGGCCCAAAACAAAAAAACTCAAATTTTTATTCTATTTCTAACAGTTTGTTTGATTCGTCCAGTTTGTGCCACTTTTCAAAGTGAATTAATTTCTTTATAATTCTCAATCAAATAACAGATGTATTTGTTCATTTTCTTTTCATTCAATAAAAATATATTTAATTTTAATAAACTCGTTTTATTTTTAACAATACTTTTTTAAAGTTTATTGAACTCTGAACTCTTGAAAAAATTTAAAATTCATAATAAATCCCATGTTTTAAAAACATTCACACCACAAAATATACAACTTAATAGAGGTGTTAAACCATACGTTTAAACTGTCATTGACATTTTGGACTTTCGTTTTTTTTTTTTGTCTTCTCACCAAACATGTGACCAAGTGGTCATAAAACAAAAATTGCGTGTGCATGTTGCAAGACAACAAGTTGTAAATAACCTTAAATATCATTTAATGATTAATTTGAAGAAAATGCAACCAATTTTCATTTAAAAAAAATGAAAGAAATTGTTGGTTGTATATTAAATAAAAAAAAAAAAAAAAAACCGAAAGGGCTGCAACTACACTACGGGAAATGGGACTGGTTGCAGATGACAGATTCCAAGGTGGCAAGGACCAGTCCTGGGTAGAACTTTTATATACCACTTTAATACGACGTTGTCCTAGTCGGTAACCAATTGACATATATTAGACTCTTGGGACGTGTTAGGTGATATATCAAAATTGGTTTTTTATATAAATTAACACAGAAGAACTAAGAATTTAAACGCTCTACCGTGTGGGCAAATGTTGCTAGTACATATTGGCTGGCTAACAGAAAAGTTATATTTTTGGCGTGTGTGCTGAAATAAAAAAACAAAACAAGATAACTTTTTTGTTAGCCAGCCAATAAACACAAACATAAGATCATACACTGAAAGAATAATTTCTTATGACATTAATAAAAGAATTTCATATAGTATTTTTTGTAGATTCAATAAAGAATTTCATTATATACAAGAAATTCTATTAATATTATGAAATTTTTCATATTTTTTTTTTTTTTATAAAATTTAATAGTTTCATAAAAACAATTCATTCGATTTTATAAACTATCTCCTCATATAGTTAATGAAAATTTTCTTTAGAGCTTTGAAGTTGTTTTAAGGACAAACAATTTATATTATTTTGTAAATTTTCATAATTTCATTAATTCCCATGTCTTCAATGCATAAAGTGCTTTATTAATTCGATGAATTCTTTTTTGATTTTGGACTTATATGCAATTGATTTATAAATTATATAATTCTTATTATTTTAAACGAGCTTAAAATCATTTATTTATTAATTATAATTCTGTATTTCCAATATTTCGTCTCCACATTGGGTGACTTCTTCAGTGAACAATTATTACAAATTGATTCATAAATTCATTGATTTAATGAAAATACATTTTTTAAAACATCAGTTTAGAGTTTCATTAATTTAATGAAACTTTTAGATATTATACATTTTTTTTTGAATAAAATCTATTAACGCTTCATGTCGGAATGATGCATTAGTTTATGAAAATTTTCATTATTTAAACAAAGCATTCCATAAACATTGAGATTAGTGAAACCTGTTTCATAGAATCTATGAAAAGTTTTAATGAACGAGTTCCAGTGACAATTTTCATTAAAACTATGAAGAAATTAATTAATGAAGTGAAGATAATGCTCTTAGTGTACGGTACAGTGTTTGCCTTGTAAGTAGATATTAAACTCTTAGGTTTTTCAATTTATTTTAAAATCTATTTTTACACACACCACCTAATTCGTCACAAAATGTCTAAAATTTGTAAATTTACCACCTCCTATGACAACCACCCCCTATTAACTCAAAAGGTACTGCACATACGGAATTTTCTTGGAGGAATTTTAATGAATTATTTCACTAAACTAATGAAGATTTCTTCACGATGTGAATGAAAGTTTTCTTCAACTTCAAAATATTTTAATGAAACTTTTTCATTATGGGTATGAAATTTTTAATAAATGAAATGTTTAATAAAATTTTATGAAAAACTGCATTAATTTAATGAAAAGTTTCAATGGACGAGTTCCAGTGACAGATAACTCTCTCAGTGTGCATTTGCTCATTAAGCGGAAGTTAAACTTTAGTTTTTATTAATTTATTTGAAAATATATTTTTATACCCACTACCTAACACGTCACAAGGTGTCTAAAATGTGTCAATGAAACCTTTGTGCTACAACGTAATTTTGAAGTGACGGGTCTCTTTTATATAAAAAGTCCGACGAAGCATCAGCCCCTGGGTCTTTGGGACATGACCTGCCAGTCATCTGGGACCGGTCCTTTTCCCGTAGGGATTTATATTGTTATATTTTTTTAAAAAGGATTTTTTTAGTAGCAAATTATTTCAAGTTTTCTTATCTCTATTGTGATTTTTGTATCTTTTGATTGAAATAAACTTTAAATTGGCCGATTAAGGCCATACTTTGCGTGCCATTATTATACCGCCTCGTTGACTACTGAAATTTTAGAATTTTGCAATTTGTATTCAAATTAAACTTTGATATAAGTAGTGTCCGACCGATGACTTCGGTCGGTTTTTTTTTTTTTGAAGCATTATGGACAAATTTGACAAGTAGAAAAATGTTTATTGGAAAAGTGAATTCAATATTCGGTCGCCGAACATTCCGCTAAATCGAAAAATAACTTCGGCGATTGATTATAGCTAAACTTTGGGTTTTTCTTCCATGTTTTATTCAGAATTGAATTAAAACGGCTCAACAAATATGTTTTCAACATCAAAATTAGTTCTCATTTTCTCCAAATGCCAAAAAAAAACGGTTCAAATATTGTTTTTTTGTCCGAAGTCTTCGGTCGGACAGTAGATATAAGTGTTTTTTCCATTAGGGCTCTAGGTTGAGCGCCATTTTCTACGACATAATTAAACTTTCAGACATAATTTTAAATATATTGTACTTTTTAAGCAAATATAATATAATTAACACTTAAATAAAAAAGCGTTAAGTACAGTTAGTTTTACCTTGGGTTGATCGCCATTTTCAAATAGAATCTGTAAATGTGTAAATTAAATTATAATTGCCATATTAGAGTTTTTCTAATAGCACTCTCCGTTTGGTGCCATTTTCTATCACACAGGTAGACTATTCATTTTATAATTATTCCCCATCAAAATGAAATTATTTGTTCGATAAAAATCTAAAAAACTTAAATTATTGTCTCTCCATTAGAACCTTGCGTTGGGCGCCATTTTTAATTAAAGTCTTTAAATAAGGAAATTATTATGAAATAAATTTTTTGATCTTTTTGTATCTTTCATGTTTTAATATGTCAATAATAATTAATTTTTGTCACTAACTTTAAAATTGAACTTTCGTTCTATGGTTTTCATTCACGTATTCTAAGATCATCTAAAATATTTTCTATTTAACAATTTTAATCAAAATTTGCAATAACATTTTATTGAAAGAAAAGTTTCACTTTCAATTATTAAAATGAATAGTTTCACTTGTATCGTTTTTAATTTTAAAAAGCAATTATTGGTTCATCATAAACAATGATACGACATCAACTTCATCATCCACATGATGTATCACATCATATGACCAACAAAAAACAGCAACAATTACTAATATTAACATGTATAAAAAATAAAATTGTATGCAACTTCAAGATAAATGCAATTTAAAAATTTAAATCATAAATTTACTTTTTCTTTATTACAATAACTAAAAAAAAAAAAACAGAAAAAACTAGTTTCCATGTAACAACAAAATGTTTAAACATTTTAAGCAGCAATAAAAACAACAAATTTAGTTAGCATTGTTAATTTAACAAAAAAATAGTCAAATATTTAAAAAAAAAAAAATACTAAAAACCAAAAATTTGATGCCAGCGTTATACGCAGAGAAAAAAACTAAAATCGAGTTTCATTTAAAATATTTGTAAATCCAATTAAAAGTTTAGTTGAATTCGGTATTTGCAACTGATTTAGTGTCAATAAAGATTTTAGTCATATCTACACTGCGTTGCATAACTATAATTACAAATGATTTTTGCTATTTTTTCTAATATTAAAAACATTTTTTTAAAACTGATAACCGTTTTCAAGAGTGTGATAACTGATCTCTTATTGTTTAAAATTTAAGAGACTACTTAATTGATGTAAGAGAAAAATTGTTAAATAATATTTTGTTAGTGTTTCATAACTTTAATAACATATAACGGTAAACCAAGAAGAAAAGCAAATAAAGAAAAATTCAAGAATTAGTTTTGTTTTCTTATGCAATTTTTTATCAATTTGCAATAATTTTTATAATTTGCAATTAAAAGTGGAAATTTCGGGAAATTGCAAAAAAAAAAAAATAAACCGTTCACATGTGGTTGCCACAAATTTTGCGATTATTTGCAGTGTGCTTATGGTAAAAATAAAACAGGCGGTCCAAAAAAAAGCTTTCTGATCGGGACCGGCGTAAAATAATCAACTGTTCCAGCAACTCAATGAAGAATCTCAATCCGACAATTGATGAATGTAAGGTAAACGTGTCCAAATCAAGCATAAGTAGGCGCTTAAAGTATTCCCAGAGAATTACTTGCCAAAAGCTGATGTCTGTGCCAAGGTTATTACCCCGCCACAAAATTGCTTGACTTGAATTCGCTAAAAGAAATTTATAAACCTACTGCAGAAAAGTAAGTGAATAATCGCTGTTTTTGGTAGGACTAGAGTCCCTCTATACTACTCTTTGGTACTCAACCAACCAAAGAGTAAAAAATTGGGTTTTTTAAGAGAAGTTAAGGTTGTGTTGACAAAAATTAGGCTTGAAGGTAAAAAACTGTCTTTGAAGGTGGTAAAATTGGGGTTTAAGCAGTGTTGCCAAATAATTTCTTTTAAAATATCCTTAATCACAAAGCAAAAATGATAAAATCTGTTATATCATAAGAAAAAGAATATGCTAAAAATCTGCTTAACTAAAAAATCAAAAAGTCATGCAATATTTATTATGCTAAAAAATATGCTAAATTACCACACAAATAATGTGCCCAAAAACTTCTGAGTCGAAATATCGAAGTTGTTGATGTAAATGCCGCGTTTTTTACTACATTTTCGTGTTAAAAAAACTTTTTGCAGTTTTTTAACTAGTTAACGTTTAATGGCATAAACAAATTTTAAAAATATTTGTTTTTTAAATTTTATAAAACACTATTTTGATTAAAAAAAAAATATATACCGAAAAGCTATTAGTTTTTTGTTTTTATATACATCGAGATTATTTTTATGTTATTTTCAATTTATAACGAGCTTTCAACCTCCATATATTTACAAAAATAAAGCAAATCAAACATATTAGCTAGGTTGATACTAGTAGCAAAACAAAACATAATAAAAAGCATTTGGCATATTTATTTAAATGTTATTAGGGTTGTGATTGGGGGTTTATATTATAAATAAAAATTTCATTATTTTTACCGACTCTGGCAATTTTATTTATTATTTATTTTGTTTATTTTTCAAAAATATGGCAGCCTCCCAAGAAAAAGCTTTCAACAAAATGTTGCAACTATATACATTTTTTGATGCAAAAGTTGCTACTGGACTCAGTTTAAAGAGAAAATGTTGGTTACTGAATTGGGCACAGCTCAACTTTATTTCGAGAGGCACGTGAGGTATTACCTCTCTTAAAAATAGTTGCTCTATGATAGGACTGTTTAAACATAAATCTCTTTTAAGGGTATTTTTTTTTCTGATGAGAAAAATCGCCGGACGAGAAGGTTTTAACAGCTATTGGAGAGACCTACGTAAGGAACAACGATATTTCTCAAAAATAAATTTCGAAGGCGGATCCTTAATGTTTTTGGAGCGGTTGTTTCGACAGTATGCATGAATGAATTCTTCTGAGTACATTACAGCATTAGAAGAGAAATTGGTGCCATATATTGAAAATAGTAACGGAAAATTTATTTTCCAACAAGTCAATGCTTCACTCAGTACATGTGAGCAAAGAGTATATACACAAATAGAGAAGCTACCGTACACAGCGTTTTTTATGCATACCAACTCAATTCGGGCGAGGTAATGAAAACATATTTTTACACTAAAAAATAATTGCAACATGTTGATACAAAATTGTTGCTTAAAACACTCACTTTTATTTTACTTATATTTTTTTATTTTCTATTAAAAGTGAATATATTTTAATGTTATCTCGTTTATTTTATCGTTAAAATTTTAAATAAATAAACATTTCATTAAATTATTATTCAAAAACATGATAAAAATTAATTTAAACTTTTAAATTTCTGCAACATGTTTTCAATTGCTCGGTGCGAGTTTACGAACAAATAAAAAGATGGCAGATTGAGAGAGAGTGAGGTGGATAGAAACCCACTGAAGCAAGTCGTGAGACGATGGAATGGCTATCATCAAAAATATAAGAATATTGGCATGTTCTTTAAATCAAAACACCATAGAGAATATTTGGGGAGTATTAACGAGTCGAGTTTAAACAGAAAAATTCAATATGAAAGCGTTTTTCATCTAAACGAAGCAGTTATTGATGCGTGCAGATCTATAACGGAAGAACTTCGAATAAATCTGGTAGACAATAAGTCTGATCGAATTCGAGCTGATTCAAAACTGTTACTTTACTTTGCATTTTTCCATTGGCTTTACTTGTATGCCGCTTAAACTCTTTTACTTTAATGTGCAATTATAGTTTTGCAACGCAGTGTATTAACATTTTAATTGAATATTGTTCTTAAAATCAAACAATTTTTTAGTAGATACTATTAAAACTTTAATTAATATTTGCAAAAATCTCACCAAAATTTAAAAAATATTGCAAAAAATAAAAAAAAATTTCGTAAACATTTTTAATTTTTGCTATTTTTTAATATTGGTGATTCTTTAAATATTTTCTCGATTTTTTAATTTTTTGGAGAGTGTTTTAAATTTTGGCGATATTTTCAAACATTAGCAATTTTCTTCAAGTTTATCCATTTATTTTAACTGAAAAAATTTAGTGAAATTAACGAGTAATTTTAGTTTTGCAACGCAGTGTATTAACATTTTAATTGAATATTGTTCTTAAAATCAAACAATTTTTTAGTATATACTATTAAAACTTTAATTAATATTTGCAAAAAATCGCCAAAATTTAAAAAAATATTGCTAATAAAAAAAAAATCGTAAACATTTTTAATTTTTGCCATTTTTTAATTTTGGTGATTCTTTAAATATTTTTGTCAATTTTTAAATTTTTTGGGGAGTGTTTTAAATTTTGGCGATATTTTCAAATATTAGCAATTTTCTTCAAGTTTATCCATTTTTTTTTTAATTTTAGTAATTTTTTAAAATTTATAATTTTTTTAAACTAATCTACTTTTTTTTAACTGAAAAAATTTAGTGAAATTAACGAGTAATTTTAGTTTTGTAACGCGGTGTATTAACATTTTAATTGAATATTGTTTTTAAAATCAAACAGTTTTTTAGTAGATACTATTAAAACTTTAATTAATATTTGCAAAAAATCACAAAAATTTAAAAAAAGTTGCTAAAAATTAAAAAAAAAAAAAATAGAAAACAATTTTAATTTTTGTAATTTTTTTTAACTGGTGATTTTTTAAATTTTTTCTGGCGATTTCTAAAATTTTTGGGGAGTGTTAGAAATTTATAGTTGACCTGTTGTTTTAAGGAGTTTTTTTAAATTTTGGCAATATTTAACAATTTTAATGAAAATGAAAAATTATTCCAGTTCGAGGTCATACTCTATATTTCTTTGTTAGGATATTGTCCTAACAAATAATCTATAGAGTTTTTGTTTTCAAATTTATTAATTGACTACTTTCAGGAATGTGATGATAGATCAATTTCGGTAATTTTCTAGGTTCCCATCATCAGAACACGATTTGAAAGAAGTGACAATCCCATGCAAAACATCAAACATTCATATAAACTAGTTTTCTCACTAAATGAGAACTAATATATGAGCTCGAAGTTAAAGATTATCACCATTGACAAAAAAAAAACCTAATTTCTTTTTTTAATAAAAATTATATCAAACTTGTATTAACAATTTTCTTTAAATTAATTGATTTTTTTTTTAATTTTTTTAAAATTTTGTTTTTTTTTTTTTTAATTAATAATTTTTTCACTTTGTTTTATTATGGGTTATGAAAACTGGAAATTTTGTACGCACAAAATTCATTTTCAATTCAACATTTGCAATTCCACTTTTAATCAAAAGTGAGTTTCAAATCAAACAAAAGTTCAATTTAAAATTTTATTGACAATCATTTTTTGCTGTGTAGTTTAGCATCATTTTTAATAGTCTTCCATGATATGAGGTATAATAAGTTGCGTTTTTTTTTTATAAAGACAAATCTTTTTTGTCTTAGGCTTAGGTTGTATATGGGAACCATCCACCACTCACTGAACGTTTGTACAATATTCGTCAGTTAAAAAGAGTCAGGTGAGTTTTTTAGATGCTGATGTTGTTTAGCAATTTGGCAAGTGGCTAGACAAACGTAGATTATTTATTTCATAAAAAAAAATCCAAATTATAAAAAAATGTTGAATAAAATAAACAAACAACAAACTTTAAATAAAAAACACCAGTAACACACTTTGACGTAAAAAAGTGTATATAAAAAAAATTTATATAAAAAAATGTATATATAAAAAGTAGTTTTAGGTGATGCAGATGCAACAACATATTGAATTTTTAGTACTTTAACAGAAATGGGTTAAAATGGGCACGTATAGGCAATTTAAAAGGCAAACGCTAAAGAATTGTACCTTAAATTGTCCCACGTTGGGCACCAAATTGAGTATTAGTTTCATAACTACATTTCTTTATAAATGAGAAGTCTATTGCACTTAAATGAACTATCCCGTGACTTGTTAAAATAAAACTTTTGGAAAAACTAGTACAATTTGCCATTGCTATGGGCTAAGTGGTGGCCCCAAATGACCTATTTTAGATCATTTTACTGCATTTCAATTATATATTTCTATGAAGTGTTTGCATCTTTCCTTTTTATTTTTTATTTATTTTCTTGCAGTGTTTTTTTTTGGTATTATGGGTATTCTTTTGTATTCAAATACACATGCAAAAAATATAAGTTTACTGTTAGTCATAGCCAACGTACATAGACCCATTATATTAGACTTTATTTTATTTTAAAGTTTCCCTATTGAAGTAAAAATTCTAAAAAAAAAGACTAATGGGTTAATTGGCCTGAAAGGACTTATGTTTTGGCCGGTCAACCTAGGACATATCACTGCATTTCAGCTATATATAGTTTTATAGCGTTTTTTTCTTTTCCGATTTTTATTTTCTTGTAGTGTTTATTTTTATTTATTAATATTTCAACACACGCAACAAATATAACTTTGCTGTTAGTTAGATTTTTTTTTTAAAGAGAAGCAACACTCAGGAAATTCTTCCTATTAATTAATGTGTTGCTTTCTTTGGAAAGGGGATAGTGGAGAGATGAAAGGTGGTGAAAGATGAAGGGCTTCAAACATGGCAACACTGTAATTGCGCGAGTAGATAAGTCTTAGAACAGTTGTTGCTCGCCACCTGATGTAGAGTTGGCGAATTTATTGAAGCTTTTTGTTTCATAGCCCAGATTCATTATTTTACTTCGGTGGGGTTAAGTGCTATGGGAACACCGAAGGTGAGCGCAGCGATACATATAAGTGATAGAAAACTCATACATGTTATTTTTCTAAATTGATGTTGTCGTCACCGGGAATCGAACCCGGGACCATCTGTGTAACAGTTCAACGGGCTAACCATTACACCACAGCGCCCACTGAAGAAGATTTTTTTTTGAGTTCTTAGATTTTTTTATTTACTTCAAAATCTATTTATCACTCTATATATTTATCTATTTACTTCAAAATCGATTTATCTATTTATCACCTAACATATCACAAGGTCTCTAAAAGATGCCATTTCATGACAACGCCATTTTTAAGAGGACGGTATCATTCATAGAAATGTTTCGACCTAGAGCCTCTATAACCTTGGGTCTTTTTGCCCGCAGAAACTCTGCGGCCAAAATTACTGTTCCATTTTTTGTATTTTTTTAACCTTTTTTCTATTTAAGCACACACACAAAATATATAAGTTTGCTGTTAGCCAGCCAATATGTTGAACAGATGATTTTTTTTAATTTACTCGAAAATATATTATTACACACATCACCTAACACGTCACATGGTGTCTAAAACGTCTAAATATAATAGCCATGCAGTATGATACTGACGACAACGTAATATTTTTTTTACAATAATTCTTAGTTGTCTTTTAATTTATTAGAAAGCTTAGTGTTAGAAAATCTATTAAATCTATATTTAGTTTGCTGTTAGTCAGCCAATATATAGCCCAGATGATTTTTTTGTCAAATTACTTGAAAATATATTTTTACACACACCACCGAACACGTCACATGGTGTCTAAAACGTCTAAATATAACTTTGAGATTATATGGGTGCGGAACACTGTGGTTTAGCGGGGAACGAAATGGCTAATGAATTGGCTAGGGGAGGATCTTCCCTGGAGTTAGTCACGTTGGGGAACGCTAGACCTTTTCGAGCTCTCAAGGCGGAGCTGTGGATTGGGCTGACACCATGCATAGCACCATCTGGGAGATTGCGGGTGTTGGCAGGCCAACGGGGATTGTCTGTGGCAACTCGGACAGGGAAAGGACGAGGGAAATTCTGAATCTTAGTAGGAAAGAACTGAGTCTTTTGATGGAAATCCTCACGGGACACTCGACACTGAGGACCCATCGAAACCGTATGGGTAGAGCGGACTCGGGAGTGTGTAGGGCCTGTGGGGAGGACGAGGAGACCTTGGAACACTATCTCTGTGAATGCCCGGCATTTGCCGGTATCTGGGTCGAAATACTGTCCAGTGACCCAATATCCACATTGGGGGATCTTAGGGGCATATGATGGAAGAGGTTGAGGAATTTCGTCAGTGCGACGGAGTTCCTGGGGTAGGAAATAGACATGGGACCGATTTCTAGAGCGCACAGCAAGCCGACATTCTGGCTTAAGTGTAAGTTCTCAGGGACTTGAGTCGGATTAGGGAAGCATTTTCTCCGAATCCTCTTTTTGACCTAATCTAACCAAACACGTGACAAGATGTCTAAAATGTGCCAATGAATCTCCTACCATGCCAACGCGATTATAAAGTGATCTTCCATTTAAAAATTCCCTTTCATGTAATAAGTTCGACCAAGGGCCGGTTATTGTCATCTTGAAACTTTTTAACCATGAAAAGTGTGTATTAAAATTCCAAAATTGGTGCATTTTGCAATTTAAAATCATATATTAGAGTAAAGTCTGTCTGTAAAGTCTGCGGTTGTTCCATGAGAACTTTGCGTTGGGCGCCAACTTTTAATCCCACAATTACCTCTTTAAGTTAAGAAAATAAAACATGGTTCGACTATTATTTTAGTTTAAAAGCTAATAAACGGGTACACTTTTTATACAATTTACTTAGTTCCTTTAGTTTGCTCTTCTCTGCTTTCAACTGTATTGCATGATATGAAATAAAGTAAGTTTCACTTTTTTTATACATCTAATGCTAAATCCAAAAGATGCCGTTTATGTTAAATTTTTTTTGTTTTATAAAAAACTTTTTATTTGTTAAGTGTTAGTATAAAATTGCATTTTGAAATTTGAGCAAAATAACAACAACAAAAAAAAATTATTTTATAGTTTATCTTATTGTATCTAAACATAGAGCTTCCTTGAGAAGTAGTAGAGCAAGTTTTGTTTTAGTATTTGTCGTTTTTTTTTTTTTTTTTTTGCAATCATGTGAATTTGCAATTGTTTCTTAACTGTGCTGAAGTTAAGGTGTTTGGTATCTTTTACACATAAGACAGCAGTTAGAAAAAAATTAAAAACAAAATATTTAACAATTTTCTTATAAAAATATTTCGAATAAGTGAAGACTTTCACGCCTTCTTATGGAAGCAAAATAAAAACGAAATAAAAAATATTGCACAAACTGGCTATTTATTGCAACAGCATGATTAAAAGTGATAAAGAATTTAAATAATCGTTAATTTTTAAAAAAGGAATGCAAATTTGTTTTAAGAAAGCTTCTTTTAAATTAAAGCTTTTAGCGGAATTTAAAATATTATTATTTTGAAAGCGCTGAAATTGGTTTCAAATCACTCTTTTTTATGTAAATTTTTGAAAATTCTTAAGGTAATTAAAGGATATTGTTTTGAAAGTACATTTAACTTTAATTTAACGAGATCTCCCTCACTCACTGTTTACTATTCCATACACTATTATGTCAAAACAACTAAAGCTTTAGTAAAATTAACACATTTTCGTTTATTTTACAAAATTTTTTGGATATGTTTTTACATTTTTACATTTTCTCGCGTTTTTATGTATCGATTACTATTAGAGTAACCAGTAACCGAATACTCGATTACTCATTACATATTATTCGTCAAAATTTTAACACTACAAATTTAAAACCAAATCTTTAAAAAGTGTTGGTTCACATTCACCTAAGAAATATAATTCAACATCATCTACTAAAGTGCAGTTGTATTCAAAGGCTGTTTTTTTATGGAATACACTTCCATTCCATTCATACATTCAGTCGTTCGTTCAGTTTTTGTGTGTGTAAAATATTTTAGAGTGCAGTGATTTAACCTGTATGATATGAAGGTAGTTTAGTTTTTTTTTGCTTAATCTACCGTTAGTAACTTGGTAAAAAAAAATGGCTAAAACAACCACATTAAGTTTAAGGAATCTTCTCTAGTAAAAAAAAACTACCAAAGTAACTAGTTTTTTATGAAAACAAATAAAATTTCTTACGAAAAAAAAATTGCATACAAAATTGTATATGACTTTCACAGGCCTTAAATTACATATTTATTATTTTCATTTTAATGAGATTTTTTGTTTCGTTGAATTTTTTTCTCAAACTAGATCTGTTGAGAAAAGATCATTTGCAATATGATAAACTTGTCAACGGAAAGAAAACAGAAAAAATGGTAATAATGTGGAAAAAGTTTGCATATTGTTTATCTGTGCAGGTAAAGTGGGCGGTTTAAGGTGGGTGAATTCGGCCTGAAGGTATTACAAATTTGCTTAAAGTTGAAAAAACTGTAAATAATGACTTAAGACTTTAGTCTATTATTTAAACACACAGAAAAAAATTTAGCTATTTGCCAACTAAAATTCGGTTACTACGACTCAAATTCTGTTATTACGAATTTCAGACAGTTGTCACAACTTTATGTTAGTCTTCACAACAAAGTTCGCCTAATTCAACAGAATTTTAGATGCAACACCCAAAATTTTCAGAAATCGTTTGTAAATATCGTTGTACAAACGGAATTTATAAGTTGTTACTATTAATATACACTTTTCAATTCGGTTGGCACTTTTTTTCTCTGTGTGAACAGGTTAATAAGATGAAGAAGAAAATGAAGAAAAATTATTATAACTAAAAATGGTTAACAACTAACTCTTGTGTTGGGCGCCATAATGTATAGGAAGATAAATTGATTAAAGTGTAAAATTTAAAAACAATTCTGGTAAGTTTAGCAACAACACTATGTTACTTAGTTTTCAGTTAACTAAATAGTGACCCCAGTTAGGAGCCAAAATCAGAAAATCTGATGATATCGGTGACACGTCCCAATATAATGAAAGCTACTGGTCACTTAAAGATGAACCCAAAAAACAGATTCGGTAGTAGCAAACGTATTTGTTGCCAACCCAATGTTTCGATTGTGATAAAAACTATTTGATTAAAACACCAGAAATTTTGACACGACAATAGAATATCCATTGCTCAACAGAAATTCGGTGATAGCTACAAAAAAAAAAACAGATTCGGTAGTAGCAAACGCATTTGCTGTCAACTCAATGTTTCGGTTGTAATAAATATCCTTTGATTAAAACAACAGAAATTTTGACACTACAATAGAATATCAATTGCCTCAACAGAAATTTGGTGATAGCAACCAAAAAATTCCATAGCTACAACCAAACCATTCGATTGGCTACAAATACGGCTGCCACTACCGATCATGTTTTTTGGATGTGGCGTTGTCATAGAAGGGGGATCAACTGACACCTTGTAACGTATTAGGTAATGTGTTTAAAAGTAAATTTTCAAATAAACTAAAAACTAATAAATTAAAAACAAAAACTACTAGGCTTCAGTACATCATTCATATTAATCTATGCATAAATATACGAAACTACTGCCAAAGCAACGAAAACTTTTGTAAAATAACAAAAATAGGGTTTTTGTTAAAGTTCTGCCTATTATATAGGCTCTAGCTTTTCTAAAACTTCGGGTTCTGATGAGATCTTTAGCCAGATCGAAATACTAGTATCAACCTAGCTAATATGTTTGATTTGCTTTATTTTTGTAAATATACGGAGGTTGAAAGCTCGTTATGAATTGAAAATAACATAAAAATAATCTCGATGTATATAAAAACAAAAAACTAATATAACTGTAACAAATTTTCATTAATTTGCAAACGATTTTTTATTATCAGTGTAGGGCTCTATCACTGAACATTATGTAACGAGGTAAACATTCTAACGTCTGGGCTATTGCTATTGCATATTGTCTGTCTAAGAGCAAACTTATATTTTTTGCGTGTGTTTTTAAATACAAAATTATAAAATAATACAAAACAAACTCTAAAAACGGAAAAGGAAAAAGAACTAATACTACAAAAACAAAATGTAAATATGCTGAGATATGCCCTAGACTTACCAGTCACAGGATATATCCTTTGAATTCAAAGATAAGGTTTACAGACGACACACAAGACAGGTGCAAAGGTGGAAGGAACCGATACTTGGTCGGAAGTTTGAAACGCAACGAATACTTTTAACATGCCGTTGTCAATAGGCAAATTTATGACGTGTTAGATGATGTCTCTAAAAATTGATTTTTGTATAATTTAAAATAATTTGAATTTAAAAAAGTCTCCTAAGCCTTAACATTCATGAATATAAATAGAAAAAGTTCTATTTAAAATAAAATGAAAAATTACATCAAATTTCAATATTTTTAAATAAAAAGAAAAAACTAAAAATAAAAATGAGTGAAATACAAAACTAAGAAAACAAAAAAGTTTTTAAATCTAAAATAATCAAATGTCTTAATTTTTTAAAAAACGCTTAAACGAGATAAGTAAAATATAAAAACTGCTCAAAAATGATATTTGCGGTTTAAAAAGGTGCGAAAATTAAACAATTCCCTAAAGCAAAATAAACAAACTCCTAAAGCAAAATAAACCAAAAATGGACTAAAGTTTCGTTAGAAAATGGACTATAACTACCCCTATGGGGAATGGGACAGGTTCTGCGTGTGCCACAGGATCGGTCCCTTCGTGCCAGAGACCGGTCCTCTGCTAAACCCTACCCTATGTAAACAACTGGCAACTTCAACAATTGCTTGTCATAGGAGGTGGTCATTTGTCCTGCTTTAAACCACATAGTGGCATGCCACAGGACTAACCAAAGATGGGCATACCACAAGACTGTCGCAAAATGGCCATGTCGTATAAAATAAACGAAAAATAAACAGCTTCCAATGTGTAAAATTCTGGCCAACTGGCTTTTTTGTGTTAATAAGCATTCTGGTTAAGTGGTATGTCCTCCCTTTACCAGTCACAGGATTGGTAATTTTAGGACAATTGACACTGCTTAACCCACTTCAGTATTAAATTATACCAGTACTGTGATAAGTCCTTCTTTAACCAGTCACTTTTAGGTCAATTGACTCCTCATTCCCCATAGGGACAGAATACGTCTTGGCCTTATTTTTTAGGTAAAATGTACTCTTTAAAATTATATGCATATATGAGATATGGCATTTTAAGATATGGGCATTTGAACTTAAGACCCTCAAAAATTAGCTTAAACACTTTCATGAAAAAAGTTGATATCCTCAAAAATTATGATTTTCTTTTAAAAAGTACAAAAATATGCAAAAAAAAAAATAGATTGTTATCAAAAATATGATTTTTAAAATAAAAATATGCAATAAAGAGCAAAATATGCTCTAACAAATCGTCGCCAGAATCCGTCCATTGTTCTGAAACCGATAAATATCTTATCTAGTTTTCCATACGACGCACAGGAAAAAACATGATACAGCATATTTCTGGTTGCCCTGGTCATTACTTATACAACGACGTCATAATTTAAATAATGCGCATTGAAAAATAGTTATGGAATTTTTTCGCATGTCACGGGATTAGTTATCTCAGTCAAATTGTGATACTGCTTAACCCACAGCAATGTCATAATTTACTAGTTCTGTGATAAATTTAGCTTGAACCAGTCACGGGATAGGTTTTTTGAGAGTAATTAACTCCTCATTTCCCGTGGGGTATGTAGAGAGACAGAATATACTATTTTAGTATAAAAAACTTTTGAAGTGTATATTCTTTAAAAATTAATTGATTTCAATAATGATTACGGAACTGAAAGAATACAACTTGGAGTGAGAGACTGTCAGATTTTTAGAATCCACTAGGATTAACTATATGTGTATATCTGACAAATGAATTGGCGTTATCAATATTTGCAGGAGTTAAAGATTATAGGTTTGTTTTTCACCTTAATGTATTTAGAGTTACCCTGTCACTATGTAGAATAACAAACTTTAATAACTCAGGTATATCTTTAGTAAAGCGTAACTTTTAATATATGAACGGATGTGGATAATATTTAGAGATATTATAGAATATTGGTTGTAGGAAAGATGTAACAGTTTTAGATATTTTGAGTCATCCTGTTGAAGACAAAGAAAACTTCAAAGATACACAAGGCAAAAACCATTTAAAAAAAATATTTTTTTAAAAAATATACCCATTTTAAAAATATTTACATGGACAGGTTGGCCTCCCACCTCATGATATTAAGAGTCACCCTGTTATTACTTAAAGTGACCAAACTCACTATGTTACAAAATACTTATACAGAGAAAAATACCTTCAAATATGAACTGATTTTTAGAACTAATTTTTAGGTTTTATAAAAAATAAGTTGAGAAAAATTTCTTTTAGTCGGACCAGTTTTTATAAGTTTTTCCTAAAAGTAATTTTTCTATAAAAAAATTCTTTAAATCAAAATAAAAATTTTTTAAAATTTTTATTTAATTTTTTTATAATATTACAAATTTTGTGTTTGCAAAAAATATAGTTCATATCAATTAACAAAGATCCGTTAATTGATTGTATGCGGCTGCAATAGATTTTTTTTCCTCAAACATGTAATCTTTTTTTCAAATACAATTCTTAAACGATACTATGTGTCTATTTTTAATTTGTTGTAATTTTATAATTTATTATAGTGAACCAATTTTTTTTAATTTTGTTTTTTTTTTTGCAAAAACTAAATACTTTACTTAATAACGTGCAATATTGTTTATTGTCACATGTCACGTTAGATATTTTGTATTGTTTAAAGCAGACTTAATACAGTCTCAGACTGTTAACTAAATGTTGTCATAGTCGCGCGGCGGAGTGCATAAACCACCAAACTAACAGTTATGTATCTGGAGCTGTTAAGCGCATGCGCAACTGTAACAATTGAAATAATAACAAAAACAACAGTTTTTGTTTTAATAATGTGAATGAAACAGGGATGGAAAATTCGAAAATGGATTCGAAAAAATTAAAAAAGAAGTATTTTTTTATACCCTTCAACCCACCGTGCATATTACATATAAGTTTGTCATACCGTTTCTAACTTAAAAAAATAAAAGATGTGACTCCAGGAAGTATGAATATTAGGGCGGGTCGATTTAAAAATCGCTCAACGTTCAAGGAAAATCGTATTCTAGGGATCAAAATAAGAAACTTTGCCGAAGGAACCATACCTCTAAAACGAATTCTGATTTGAAAAAGCCCACTTTGATATTTCAGAAAGTAGGAGGAATCTCTCCAAGATTATGGGAGCTACTTCTTCTCCGGGAGACGCGCTAGCAGATTAATGCATAAATCATCATTCTAGGTGACCGTTAAGGGGTTAAAATTTAAGTTGAAAGAGAGCCTTTTTAACAGTGTTTTTATAGCAAAATGTACAAATCTCGGGATAGAGATATTTCAGAAAGTAGGAGGAGTCTTTCCAAGATTGGGGTCTCTATTTCTTCTCCGGAAGACGCTCTAGCAGATGCATGTGTAAATTATATTCGATTGGGGTTGGATTCGGTTGGGACACTCTAAATGGGTCAAAAGTCGGGACATCAGAATTCGTTTTAGAGGTATGGTTCCTTCGGCAAAGTTTCTTATTTTGCTCCCTAGAATACGATTTTCCTTGACCGTTGAGCGATTTTTTTGCCTCCATACAAATCGACCCGGCCTAATGAATATTCTTGATCTGCATAAATAGCGAAGTGTTAAACGCGAAATATTTCTGTAAAACAGAAGCGGAATTGCTTCATCACCTCCAAAAAGCATCAAAATATATATTTTTTCCAATATATTTTAGTACTTTATATCAAAATAAAAAAACTTTATTTTTTAGGATTTTTTTTTTTGAAAATAAATAATATTTTCCGCGAAAAATTTTTTTCCCGAATTTTTTTTTTTACGAAATTGTTATATTTGCGAAATTTCTTTTCCGAATTTTTTTTTTTTGAATTTGTTTTCAAAAAAGAGTTTTTTCTCTCAATGGATGGCGAGTATATAAAATTCAACTTTAATGTTCCAGTTGTTTTAATAAACAGTTATTTAAATTATGACGTCAATTAAAAGTAATGACAATTTACCAATTAAAAAAAAAACCCTGAAAAATATATCGACTGAAATATAAATATTTTAGCGAAATGGGTATTTTTTAGCGAAATGGGTTTTCAGGGATTTTATGCCTCGAAACTGTAATTAGAAAATCTTTATGAAGAAGCAAATTTCTGAAAAGCTCACACTCAATGCTGTGTTATATTGAATTTCGAAATCTTATTACTTTTTTTAAGAATTTTAAATTACTTTTTTAGCCTATAAGAATTATTTGCTGTTCTCAAACTAATGACTCATTTAGTTTTAAATATTTTTAGAATTTTTGTCTAAATTAAAAACATATTAAAAAAAAAAAAATAATAATAAGTAAGCGATTTTTAAAAACTTACTAAAGTTTCCATCCCTGCTATGAATTGTTTTTTTTTGTGGCGTTTATTTGTATTAATGTGACTGCTGCACCACCAGCATAACCACCGACAGACTGCCAGTCTTATCTAACAACTTCAATCGATCATTGAACTTAAAGAATTTGACTGTTAGCTAGATTTAGCGGTTAAATGTTGTTTGCCTTGAATGAGGTGCAACAAAAGCAAACAAACAATCAGACATTGATTGCAAATATTGCACTCAGTACAATATAATTAAATTTATTTAAAAACAATTTAAATTAAAGTAATTTTTTATGCAAAATACTAAAGTTTTGTAATCTGATAAAAAAAAAATGTACTCGATTTATGAAATATTATCTTAGTTTTAGATAAAAATGAACTTGAAATGGCCCCGAAGACATTTTTTTTTTTTTTAAGTAAATAAAATTTTATTTTACAAAAAGTTTACTTCAATCAGACACTAAATTTATTTCAAAAATTTTAAATTCAAGTAATTTTTTATACAAAATAATTAAGTCTTGAAACAATAAAAAAAATTTACTAGATTTTAGGAATATTAACTTAATTTGAGTAAAAATTTTACTTGAAATGGCACTAAAGACAATTGAAACTTAAATTTAATAAAATTGGAATTTAAATAAATTTTACTTTAATTGTAACCTAACTTTCCAAATTCTAGGACAGATTGCTATTGAAAATCAGAAAATATATTGCAGTATGAAAATGCGGGTTCTAGCACAGCCAAAGGAGCAGTCGGAACTTACACAAGGAAATTTATCAGGTTATCAGTAAATGGAGAAACTTATTGAACGATTATTATGAAGTTAATGTTCTCTCATCAATTAATAGCCAACAGGCTTTGATAAAATATGGAGTAGTGATAGAGAACACAAAACAAATATTTTGATCTTAACTGTTTTTAACCGAAAAAGTTTCAGAAAAAAATCGCCAAAATTGAAAACATCTCTAAAGTTAAAAAAATAGCTTAAATTAAAAAATATTGCCAAAATTGATTAATAAAAAAAAATACCGACTGTTTTTGAGAAATTTTATTTAGGTGATTTTGAGAATTTTTTAAATATTGGGGCTTATTGTGAATTTTGGCGCTTTTTGCCAATTACAGCAATTTTTAAGATTTTTCCCAATTTTTGTAATTTTTTCAATTTAAACTAAAATTTTAATAGTATCTACTAAAGATTGGTTTGAAATTAAAAACATTGTTCAATTAAGTTTTTAATAGATATGATTAAAATCAATTAAACAGTTACATTGATATTTCAATTTCCATAATAGGGTCGAATTCAATTAAACAATTGTAGTATTATTAGTGTTAAGTGAATAATTTTGAATATCATATCTTTTGATATACTCTAAAAGTAATTTGTTGCGTTTAGACTGGAAAGTTAATCAAGTCAAAATTGGCTTAATCGCTTAATTTCAGTGGTTATCACTCTAAACGCAGCATTATAATCGGAGCTTTTCTTTCTTATTAATTTTTTTTTTCTTATTAAATACGTCAAAATCAAAGTTTTTTTTTTTTTTTTTTTAACTGGTAAAAATTTAAACATTTTAATAAAGCTAAAAAAATGTTCCTACAATCTGGCATTTCAGAACATTGAGAATTAAATATGAAAAAGTACGAGATCTTTAGTTTTACACACAGCAAAATAAAGTGACTACCGAATTGAAAATTTGTATTTTGGTGGATACAAGCAATAATTCCGGTTAGTTCAACCATATCCAAATTATTAATATTTTTGGAGTTGCAACTAAAATTCAGTTGTTTTTGTAAAAACCAGTATTTTCAGTTGCAGTAACTGATTTCAGTTGTAGTAACCAATTTTTAGGTGGCAAAGTGCAAAATGTTTCTCGGCGCTTAGAAAAATGTATTACAAAACTGAGCTTTTCTATATTTTTTTTTACAATTTATGACAGCACAAATTTTTTTCTTTCTAAGCTTAAACACAAATGGTGCATAAGACTGTGGCCATGAAAAATAAAAAATTAAGAAAAAAAAAAACGCATTTTACCATTCTTCTAATAATGTATGGTTTTAAGGAGATTTTATTTTTAAAAAGCTTATATTTTACTAAAATTATTTTATAGTATATAGTTACTAGTAACGTTTTTTTTTTTGGAAAAAATATAGATGGTAAGATATGTTCACTTTCAAAGCTCAGATTCTCAGTAAAAATATCTCTAACAGAAAGCTCTAAATCCGATCATTCTTTATTGATAAAATGTAGAATAAAAGATTATTACAAAATTTGAGCTTTTACTTTAAGCTAAATGTATTAGAACCTCAGCTTTTTTTATTTGATTAAAAACGGCAAAATTGGAAATTTTTGTTATAGAAAAATGATTTACAAACCAAATTTCTATAATCTGAGATTTTGAGTATATTAAATGTAAAATATAAAAAAAATATTTAACAAAATTTATCTTTTACTATAGTACAAATGTATTAGACTCTAAACTTTTTTAATTTAGTAGACACAGCAAAATTAGAGCTTTTTGTGATCGAAAAATGTCTTATAAACTGAGCTTTTTATTACAGCTAACAAAATTTTTATAACATGTGATTATGAGTACATTAAAACTGAATAAGAATTAAAGCTTTTTACCATTGTAAAAATTAATCAGAATCTATTATTTTTTAAGATAAATTGTTAAAATTTTGTTTTTTTTTCATAAAACAACTTTTAGATTCTAAAAATTCTGTGTTTAAAATGGTAATATTAATTCAAAAGATTTTTTTTTATGAATTTCTTTAAAATTTTGGACAAAAATTAAAGCTTTTCACCATTGTAAAAACTAATCAGAATCTATTAAATTTTAAGATAAATTGTTAAACTTTTGTTTTTTTTTTCATAAAACAACTTTTAGATTCTAAAAATTCCAGGGACCGTAACGGTTATAAGTGATATCAAAAAAGTTCCTTTATAACAGTTATTTTGTGGCTTAAAAAGAAAAAAAAACATCCAAAAAAGTTATTTCGCCTTCATTAAATAAAACTCTTTTGAGGAGTTTTATTTTTTCCGTCTTAAATAAAACTCATTTGAGGAGTTTTATTTTAAAAATCATTTGAGGAGTTTTATTTTAAAACTCATTTGAGGAGTTTTATTTTTTCTGTCAGAGAATAAAACTCATTTTATGTAAATTGACACTCAAAGCTTGCCGTTTGCCAGATCATTACAATTTGTAAGGCAGTGTAATCTAATCACTTACATTGCAATTGAAACAATCGTCATTAAAATGAAAACATGTGGGATTTTAGTTTGTTATTGTTTGATTCCTATTATTAAATGGTTGTTGTTTTATTTCTTATATATGTAGATACGGAACAAGAAAGCGAAGGAAGTGATAATGAGGATGAAAAAAAGCTTTCTATGAAATCGACAATTCGATTGATAAACCTCTTTTTGAGTTCTGGGAGGCTAAAAGAATACACTATCCGTACTTGTATACATTGGCAAAAACTATACAGTGTGTACCTGCAACCCAGGTAAGCGTGGAAAGAGCATTATCTGCTCTTAAATTGGTATTAAGCGACCTGCGTTCAAATCTTTCCTAAGAAAATTTGGAAAAAGTTATGCTCGTTAAATTAAAAAAATACACACATTATAGCAAATAAAGTCAATAAAAAAGGAAGAAAATAAACAACATGAGTTTTATTTTAGACGGAAAAATAAAACTCCTTAAATGATTTTCAAAATAAAACTCCTCAAATGAGCTTTATTTTCGGACGGGAAAAATAAAACTCCTCAAAAGAGTTTTATTTCAGACGGAAAAAATAAAACTCCTCAAAAGAGTTTTATTTAATGAAGGCGAAATAAAACTCTCTTCTTGAGAGTTTCATCCGATCTTTTATTTTTTCGTTGAAAAATAACTCTTAACTGTGGAGTTGAGATCGTTTTCTGAAGATCACCATAGATTCTGAAAGAGCACTTCAATACGAATCAATTGTTATATAATAGTATACGTCTCCGTTGACTCTTACATAGAGAGTTTTTGAGTTAAAGTTTTCTGGATAACTGTTATTTTCGGTCTCTGAAAAATTCTTTGTTTAAAATGTTAATATCAAATCAAAAGATTTTTTTTTTTTATGAATTTCTTTAAAATTTTGTTTTTGTTTAAACAACAACCAGTTTCTTATACTAACATAGATTTTTTTTTTCTCCCAATTAAAAATCCATTTAACATTAGTATTAAAATATTTACAAAGCAAATAACTAATTCAATAAAACCGGATCAAAATTGTTGAATAACAATAGAAGAACAAATATCAACAAAATAACAGCAGTAACCTTAGATCAAGGTTATAATTTCTCAAAACAAACAAAAATTAATTTCAAAAGACAAACAACTTAACAAATAGAATGAGAGACAATGTCATTTGTATAAAAAAAAATTCTAAAACTACCAGTTTTTTAAAATTTAATTTTTTAACAATGACAGTTCAACATTTGTGTTGATAACACAGGGGTTCAAAAGTTACAAAATTTGGTTTTAAAAAATATTTAAGAACTGATTTAAAAATGAATTTTCAATATAAATTTTATTTCCGTTTTTATAAATCATTATACAAAATTTTCAAAATAAATACCTTAAGGGTTTTATTTTAATAAATGGGGTCAAAATTGATTAACTAACCACAAATTTGTTACCCTGTGTTTATACTTGTTTAAACAAAAATTAACGATTATTTTTTATAAATTATAGAGTAGATTTGTTAAATTTTTAAAATTTAATTTAAACGATAAGTATTTTTGTTCATTCAAAAACAATTTATTTCAAAGTGTTACTTTTTGAATACTTGACTATCGAAAATTGTATGTGTTAAAGTTACTATTTAATAAATTATTAACTACTGGTTTAGTTTTTAAACAAAACTTAACGTTTTATATTCAACATAATTAATCATTTTCTAATATTATTGAAAAAATGTTTAATGGACATTATGAATTTTTTTTAAACTATTTTTGTTATTTTTTTTTTTATCATTTTTACAAAATCATTGTTTGATTTGATCTTAATGACTTTAACTATATTTTTATGTTATTTTGTAAATTTTTTTTTATATCTTTTTTATCTTGATTTTTGTCTTTTCTTACAATTTTTATAACTAAAACATAAAAAAAGCGTTAGGCGATGAACAGTTTCAAAAAGTTTAGATCTAAAGACATTTTTATATAAGTAAAAGACACGGGGTTTAAAATTGATGGAACTATATCATTTCGAAAGCTTTTATTCTTGTAAAAAGCTCATATTTAGAGACATTTGTAATTATACTTAAAAGCTCCCACTCAGAAACTTCCAGCGGTACAAAAAATCAAGCACTGGTATACAACTGGCTAAACGAGGCATTGTAAATAAACTACTGGCAGAACAGTTGTTTAAGATGCTTTACCAGCGTTTCTAAAAAGTGTTTTGCCAATATTTGTTTTACAATAATTTCAGTGGTCTACCTAGCCAACGTTGGGAAAAAGTGTTTCCCCAGTGCTATCCAGTAAGAAACTACCAAAGGCTCAAAAGTCTAACTACTTGTAAAAATAATGGTGCTTTGTTTGAGAAAATGTGTAGTCGGAGGGTTCCTAGTTCGAATCCGATTTCAGTAAAACATTTTTTTTTATGATTTTTTTATACTTTTTAATATTTTTTTCATATAAAATTGATTTTTTTGTTTCTGGAAACGCTCTTTTAAGACCAACTTTTTTTTTGTTTCCAGAACGTTGGCAAGTTGTTTCTATCAAACCTTATGTCTGTGCTGACGAATATCAGCATCCAGCTGTTACCCAGCAGTTACCATTTACTTGCGTTTTAAGCTATCAATTATTATATTTCTTGTTAGCTTATTGGCAAGAGCTATCGGCTGCCAATCTGGCGGCCAGGGTTCGAATACCGGCGGGACCAAACAAATTATACATGAACTTGTTTTAAATTTTATTTTGCAAAAAAAAATTTTAGACCACCTTTTTTTTAGCAACATTTTGCCAACGTTGGAAATTTTGTTTCCAACGTACTTGTCCGACACTTTTTAAACAGACGGACCTCTTGTCTTGTTGCCAGCACTTGTACTCCTTGCTAAAGTGCCTAGCCAGCGGTGGTCCGTTTATCTTTTTCTGACTGGGCTTATTATCGGCGAAATTTTTGTAATAGTAAAAAGCTCATAATATGAAACATTTTTCATATTTTGAGATGCTTTTATATTTGTTAAAAGCTCATTTTTAAACACATTTTTTTATACTTAAAAGCTTTTTTTCAGAGGAATTTTTATAATAGTAAAAAGCTGATAATCTGAAACATTTTTCCTATAGAAATAAATACATGAGATATTTTAAATAATTTAAGCTCTAATTTTTAAATAAAAGACTTAATATCGCTTAATTTTATATCGACAATAACATATTTGAATTTCAGATCATTTTACCATGAGAAAAATCTCAAATTAGCAGACATTCTTAAAATAGTCAGAAGCTAATATTAAATACAACTTTATTATAGAAAAGCTTTAACAATAAGTTTGAGACATTTTTACTATTTGATTAATTAAAATCCCAGATTCTTACACATTTTTCTATAGATGAAAAATTTTTTTCTATAAAAGCTCAAATTTCTCGAAAGTTTCACTTTAGTAAAAAGCTCAAAATCTGGTAGATTGATAAAAAATATCTTCTAATAAAATAATCAAAAGCTCAGATTAGCAAACATTTTTTACATACATATTTATTTTTGAAAAAAGCTAAAAAGCGAAAAAGCTCTAATTTGAGTAAAAGCTTTAAACAATTTAAGATATTTGTACTATTAGATTCTAAGCTTTTTATAAAATTTTTTTACTGGTATATCATTATTCATAAAATGTCTTTGAATTAAGGACAATTTTACTAAACCAAAATGCTTAGAACTTTATTATAATATTTAATACAACTTTAGCATAGAAAAGCTCAAATTTGATTTACAACTTTAATACTACAGTTAAGACATTTTAACCATAGTATAAGCTTAGATTTTTTATTTGTTGAGGTATTTGTACTATACAAATATATAAGATGTTTTTACTATAAAATGACTTTAAAATAAAAAGCTCAGTTCATTATAACTAGTTCACCATTGATATAAAAAAAGTCTTTGCATTAAGAAAAATTTTACTAAAATAAAAAGCTTAGAACTTTATTATAGAAAAAACTAATATTTTGAGACATTTTAATTATGGCAAAACGCTTAAATTCTGAGACATATTTAATACAATAATAAAAATTTCAGATTCTCATATGTATTCACTCAAAAGGCTTTTAATACAACGTAAGTTGTTAAGGAAATCAATTAAAAATATAGTATAGCCTGACGCTAGTCGCTTTAAATGTGTCCCTTTTGATTCCAGACTTAAGCTCCATATCTATATATAATCTACTTTTCATTTGACTGCAAATATATAAAAAAAAAACTCTAAGCATTCCAGTTCAAAATGCAACAATTTGGTCCCCAGTCTTAAGAAAAAAAAACAAAAACTCAGTTTATAACAAATAAATTACGGTTTTTATCTATGTTACCAGCAGCAGCATAAGACGCAGTCAGCAGCATTAACCATCAAACACAGTTTGTACCATAGAGTAGTGTTTGGAAGCAGTTAGTAGCAGTTTATTGCCACAGGGTCATGTGGTATATAATATTGTTGTATATAAGCAGACATAGTTGTAGATGAAGAAAATCGGTTTATAATGCGGTTTGCGGTATAAATCATTAATATTACTTTTTCATTATCTTCTTGTCGCTTTTAGTATTTTTTTTTTTTTTCATAAAACAAAAGAGTTCATATCATTATCCATGATCAATGATTGAAATGATCATTAATGCATGAACAAACTATTTATGTTTTTTTTGTATGAAATAAATAAGTAATTTACACCTTTAACAATAAGTTTTGGATATTTAGTAATCAATTTACATATTTTTTTGGTTAATTTATAATTAATTACCTAATTACTCAATTATGATAAACGTAGATAAACTATTACAAAATAAATCGCATTTTGCTACACTCAAAGAAATAAACCTGTAAAAAAAGCAACAAAAAAAAACTACTAAAAATTAGTTAAAAACGACCTTGCAGAAAAAACTTCTAAATTAGCAGATTTTTTTACTAAATATTAGTAATATGAGAATAGCAAAACTAAATCTGTTTAATTTACAAATATTAAGTTATATTTGAGCTAAATTTTAGTTAATTGAAAATAACAAAGTAATCTGCTGAAATCAGCAAAAACATTTACTAAATATTAGTAGACAAAAGAAATCATAAAAAAATGTGAAATTTAAAAAAAAAAATTTTAGTTTTTTTTTAATGCAAATAAAAGTCTTATGAAATCAGCAATCTACAATTTTTTAGAAAAAATTTCTGTTGATTTTAGCAAAATAAACTGTTATATGCATTCTACTAAAATATAGCAAAAATTTTGTTAGCATTACAGTTTTTGTTTGCTATTTTGAGTCTACAAATATTTAGTAAAAGTTTTTGCCAATTTTACAGAGTGAAATGCTATTTTCAATTAACTAATATTCACATCAAATATAACAAAAATTTTGTAAAGTTAACAGATTTATTTTGCTGTTCTTATTTTATTAATATTTAGCAAAAAATTTACTAAATTTCGCAGTTTTTTCTGCAAGATCATCTGTAAATAATTTTTAGTAGCTTTTTATGCTATGTTTACAGGTTTATTTCTATGAGTGTACACATTGGAATTTGGGGTGAAAAACTCTTTTTCTAGGGCTTTAAAAGTTCACCAACGATTTTTGTTCAGAGGGATTAGTGGACTAACTTTTTTTTACAACGAATTTGTAAACTAACTCATTGGTTAGCTAGTTGATTTTTTTTTAAAGATATATTTTGGGTGGTCAGACATTTTTGAATATGAAAAAATTATCAGAATAAAAATATAATGAATTTCAACGAAATTTATGTTTTTAACAGATAAATACAAAAGCTTTTTCTATTTTGACACTCATAGAGAGTGTATATTATAATTCAATGAGAAATAGAGCTTTTTGTATGGGTTAAGATACTTAATATAGCTTTTATCAAAAAGGCTAAGAATAGCTTTAGCAAAGGAATAGATTTAGCAAAAAAAAGTTTTTATATTACTATAAAAGTTAGTGCTTTTAACTTTTTTAATCAGAACAGTTACAATTTAGCTAGTTTTCACAGAATTTGAGATCTTTACTGCAAATACAGTTAAAAAAGCATAAATGTCCCGAAATTTGAGAAGAAATTGCAAAAATTTAAATTGAATTGCTTTCAACCACAGCAAAAAATATTTTCACAATTTAAGCTTTTTACTATTCTAAATAACTCTAACTAATAAGCAACAATGGACAATTTTTAAAACTTAGCCTTCTGTCATGGAAATAGATTCTGCAATTTTTCTAATAAAATTCCAAAAAATCTGAGCTTTTTACTTAAGTAAATATGTGATTAAATCTGAGCTTTTTACTTAAACTTTATAAGTAAGGAGCGGGGCTTTTAAGTACAGCCAAAACTATTTAAAAAAAAAAACTATTTAAAATTTTAAAACTAAACTAAAAATCGACTTACAATTCAAGCTTAGAAAATTGCTGAGAAGTCAATTCATTGTTGGAAGTATGATTTTCTTAGGATTTTTATAGTTAATCAGGAATTCAAAGTCAAAGCCTGAAATATAAGTATAAATTTCCCCAATTTCGTCCCATAAAAATCTAAAATTTTACTCTAAATAATTCTTAAAATGAAAATATTTTGCATTAAAGCTTTTCAAAGAAGTATTAAAAAGTTTAAAGTCACTGTAGTAAAAATAAAAGCTTTTAAAATGCCTTTTTTCTAAAGAGCTTACAAAATAATAAAACAAAAATCTTTAAATCATTGTTCTAAAAGTTGCTAAATAAAAGCCTTTCACCATTATAAAAATGTTCAGACCTTTTCTATAAACAAAATTTCTAAGGATCCAAGCGTTTGACAAAACATAGCCCTGAATCAAAAATTAAAGCTTTTCCCTATAAGTAAAACATCTGTAAGTGAAAATGTTTTAGTATATTATTGCTTTTGACTGAGAAATAATTTCTCTAAGACGAAGCTTTTTACCTAAAATATAATCAGAGCTTTAGCTGATACAAAAATTCCACTATTACTTTAGTAAAAATAGCTGAGTGTCGAAGGTTTTGACTATAGTAATATAACAAGATCGGTACAAAGGTTTTATCTACTCGCAATTAGAGCCGTTCTTTGCTTTTCTTAAAATCTAACTTTATTCTCTTAGTGCAAATTTGAGCTGTGTTAACATTTTTTGTTAAATCCTTTGAGTATAGAATTATAATAAGATCCGAGTCAAAGCTCTTTTCTTCTAGTAATTAAAGATTTTCTTTGCTGGTAAACTTTCTTAAAATTCAAGTTTATTTATTAAGTAAAATGCCAATACAAATTGTAGCTTTTTGTTAAAGCTTTTGAATATAATAGTATTATAAGATCAAGTAAAATAATATAATAGTATAACAAGATCAAGTAAAATAATATCATAGTAGTGTAAGGAATCAAAGCTATTATCGCCTCATAGGTAGAGCTTTCTTTGGTGGTAAACTTTACTTAATAAAATATATATTATATCAATATCGGAACCAAATATTTTATCTACTTGTTATTAGAGTTTATCGTAGCTTACAAAATGTCCTTAAAATCTCTTTTAATTTCAGTAGTAAAATGGCAAAGAAAATCAAAGATTTTGGTTGCATTAGTAATCTTCATTAATTAACTACTATTTAAATCGTTTTATCCATCAATATTATCCAAACATGACATTTTTGCCACACATTTCTATCATTTCTTCACCAACATATAATAATATTTTTATTTATAAAGCTTCCGTCTTAAAAATTTTATTTTTAGTTTTTCTTATCCAACTTTTCCTTTTTAACGTAAATTTTTCCTTAAAACGTATCATGCAATAATTGCATTTTAACTAATTTTGGTATCAATTTGTTTCTTTGCACAACTACTTCATTTTCGTTAAAATTAAAATTTCTTTTTCTTTTAGAAAAAAAGAAGAAAACTTGAAGAAAAACCTGTTGCTGCTGCTCATTTTCTTGCATATGACTTAAGGTCAGGAAAAATGAAGAAGAAAAAGACTTGACAACTTTTTTTTGAGCATATTTACCGGTTTTATATCTTTTCTATGGAGTTTATAGTTTTTCCTTTTTATAAGAAGTTTTTCCACTTCATAAACTAAATTTTATAGCAAAGAAATATTATGAGAAAAACATGTTTTCTTTCTGTTGTAATATGCTTCCTGATACAACATCTTCTTCATTGGCATCTGCGACAACGGGTACACCATTATCTTTAACACTTGTTAACAAGGAAAAATGATGGCAATAAAAAGTTTTAAATGTATATTTTTTCTATATTCATGGTTGTCAGTTAAACAAACAAATTTATGTTTTAATGTTAAAAGGGAGACAAGTTAAAGTTTAAATAGATAATGAAAAAATATTGAAGAAAAATGCACTTATATTAATGTAATTTTAAAAAGCTCAGTGTCTGATATTTTTGCTTATACTAAAAAGCTCAGATCCTAAATTTTGTTTTACTTAATTAGACATTAGAGCAAAACTAGAAAAAACTCAGATTGTAAGATATTTTTACTGCAGTAAAAATCTCTGATTCTAATGTATTTTTACCAAAGTTAAAAGCTATGACCATTATAGCTTTTGATACTAATTATACTATTCTAACACATTATTACAACAGTAAAAAGCTTTGGTCGCAAGATATTTTTTCTGTAGTAGAAAGCTCAGATTGTAAGATATTTTTACTGTGGTTAAAAGCTTGGATTTTGATGTATCTTTACCAAAGTTAAAAGCTCTAACAATTAAAGTTTTTGACAATAGTAGTACGTCTTTTTAACATGGCATTTTAACTTGAGCAAAAAGCTCAAAGTCGAAGACAATATTTTACTGAACAAAGACTTTTGGATATGTGGGCATTTTTATCACAGAAAAAAGGTCTGATTCAGAGACTATTTAAAAATTTTCAGATTCTGTGTCGTTTTTAATAATTCATTTTTCCTGACCTTAAGTCATATGGAAGAAAATGAGCAACAGTAACAGGGTTTTCTTTAATTATTTTTTTTTTATCTAAAACAAATAAATTTTAATTTGAACGAAAATGAAGTAGTTGTGCAAAAGAAAAAAATGTATTCCAAATTAATTAAATGCAATTATTGCATGATATTTTTTAAGGAAAAATTTACGTTAAATAGGAAAAGTTGGATAAGAAAAATTAAATATAAAATTTTTAAGACGGAAGTTTTAAAAATAAAAAAATTATCGTATTTAGGTGAAGAAATGATAGAAATATCTGACAAAAATGTCATGTTTACATAACAATGATGGATAAAATAATTTAAATAGTAGTAAATTAATGACAATTAATTCAAAAAACCTGGATGCTGAGAATTTTTGCTTTAGTAAAATATTTTTCAACATTTGTACCTTAATACGAAAAAAATTAGTAAATATGTTTGCTAAATTTTACGTTGCAGAAAAAACTTCTCAAATCAGCACATTGTTTTTGCTTAATATTAGTAAGTTAGGAATAGCAAAAATAAATCTGAAATTTTTAAAGTTTGTTTTTTTTATTAATACGAATAAAAATCGGCCTTTCTGAAATCAGCAACGTACAATTTTTTAGCAAAATTTTTTTTTGTTGATTTTACAAACAAAAATATACTGTTATTAGTATTCTACTAAATTTAAGGTAAATATAGCAAACACTTTAGTGATATTACAGCTTTGTTTGCTGTTTTTAGTTAGCATACAAATATTTAGTAAATGTTTTTTTGCCAATTTTAGCAAAATAAATTACCTTTTCCAGTTAACTAAAACTCAACTCGAATATAAAAAAAATTTGTAAAAAAATAGTTCCAAAAAAAAATCTGCTAATTTTAACAGTTTTTTCTGCAAAGTAATTTCTAACTAAGTTTTAGTAGCTTTTTCTGCTATTTCTACAGGTTTATTTCTATGAGTTTACTATAGTGAATAAGCTCAGAGACATTTTTATTAAAGCTGAAAGTTCAGAGACACTTTTAATTATAGTAAAAAGCTTAGCTTGTGATAAACTTCCGCTTCTATGAGTTTACTATAATGAATAAGCTCAGAGACATTTTTTTTAAAGCTGAAAGTTCAGAGTCACTTTTAATTATAGTAAAAAGCTAAGCTTGTGATAAACTTCCGCTATAGCAAACAGCTAAGATTTAAACAATTTTATTAGAGTTAACCGTTCTGAAACATTTTTACTATAGTTGAAAAATCGGATTCTGAGATAATTTTAATAAAACTAAAAGTTTAGAAAAAGTTTTACTAAATAAAAAGAACAGATTCTGAGATATTTTACTACATTAAAAAGCTTAGATTCTGAGAAATTTTTATTAAGGCAAAAAACTCATATTCTGAGACATTTTTATTGTAGTAAAAAGCTCAGATATTGAGACATTTTTATTGTAGTACAAAAGCTCAGATTTAGAGATATTTTTACTATAGCAAAAAGCTCAGTTTCAGAAACATTTTGACTATACAAAAAAGCTTAGATTGTGATTTTGCTATAGTAAAAACCTCAGATTCGGAGACAATTTTACTATAGGAAAAATTTCAGATTCAGAGACAATTTAACTGTAGTAAAAGCTCAGATTCTGAGACAATTTAACTGTAATAAAAATCTTAGATTCGGAGACAATTTCAGTATAGTAAAAAGTTTAGATTCGGAGACAATTTTAGTATAGTAAAAAGCTCAGATTCTGAAATAATTTTACTATAGTAAAAATCTTAGATTCGGAGACAATTTTAGTATAGTAAAAAGTTTAGATTCGGAGTAAAAATCTTAGATTCGGAGACAATTTAACTGTAGCAAAAAGCTCATATTCTGAGACAATTTTACTATAGTAAAACGCTCAGATTCTGAGATAATTTTACTATAGTATGAAGCTCAGATTCTGAGACAATTTTACTATAGTAAAAAGCTCAGATTCTGAGACAATTTTACTATAGTAAAAAGCTCAGATTCTGAGACAATTTTACTATAGTAAAAAGCTCAGATTCTGAGACAATTTTACTATAATAAAAAGCTCAGATTCTGAGACAATTTTACTATAGTAAAAATCTCAAATTCTCAGACAATTTTATCATAGTAAAAAGCTCAGATTCTTATACAGTTTTACTATATTAAAAAGCTCAAATTCTGAGACATTTTTGCTACGTTAAAATTCAGAGATATTTTGGTTATAATAAAAAGCTTTCATTATGCATTACTTTTGAATTGCAAATATGCTCTTACCTATTATATATAATTATTTTGTATCCTCATCTTTCAAGTTTTCATGTTTGTATAAATATATTTGAACTATTTCTTTCCTCAATACCATATTTTTGCGTTATAACTATATTTTAATCATATCTATTCATGTCATTAGGTTTATATTTTAGCTTATTTATATAATATAATTAGTTATAATATATACTATATTTGGTTTTATTATTTAAAAAATAATATAATCAAATACATTTTCTTTTTACATTTTCCATTTCTTTTTAAGCTATTTTCCTTAAACCTATTTTTATTTCTTTTGGAATTTCAATTTTTCTTTTTCTTGATTTTATATAAACATGCATGTTTATGTCTTGATTGGCCATAATAAATGCAACTTGGTTTATGGTTTGTAACCAAAATATAAAACAAGTTGTTTTCAAACTGACCATATAAACGCATAAACACCAGGAAATGTTGCATAGAGAAGAAAAAAAGGCTTAAAAGATTTAAAAGAAAGTGTTTTGTGAACAACAATCATGGGAATCAAATATATTTGGCAGAAATTTAAATTGCAAATATTTCTTAACAAAAATCAACTTACCATTTAAAGCCAGTTTAATGGTCATTAATAAAAAAATCTGTAAAAAAAATAAACAAAATAAAAATTTATTAAAATTTGTTAAATCTTTATAAAGAAACCAAAATTAAGATATAAAAATTTGCATAAATTTGTTTGGGTACATTTGTTAAAAATTTGTTAAATCCTCCTGAATAAAAAATACATTAAATCGTAAAAAATCCTCTAACTTTAATTAAAATTCATAACTTGTTTTATCTCAAATATAAATTTGCGCTTTTACGTTTAAATTTTATTAAAACAAATAAATAATTTCATTTGTACGTTTTTATTATTAAAACCTTTTTTATTTTACTTGTTATTCAATATTTTATGGTTGGCAATAATTAAAAAAAAAAAAATTATAAATGTTTAAAATTTTGTAAAAAAAATTGTTTTTTTTTAACCTGTGAAATTTCTTGTTTGGAATATTAATTTGATGTATCAAATTGCTAAAATACATACAAAACTAAAACAATGTAAAATGTTTATGTATTTTTAAATGGATTATTAGAGTAATCCGATTTTTCAAGGTGATTTATCAGTTTTGTTTAAATAAATTAATGAAATATTTAAAAAAAAATTTTTTGTAAATATCAAAAATATCAACGTAAATTATTTAATTTATAATAAAACTTTGATAATTTTTTTTGTTATAGCTTAAATTTTTAATATTTTGCTTGAAAAAGCTTATATTTGTTGAATACTGTAAAAAGCTTAAATTCTAATGCAGCTTTACTTTTGAAAAAGCTTTATATCTGAAAGAATTTCACTGTTATAAAAAGCTTTATATTTAAAATACCCACTGTACAAAGGGTAATGACATATCATTACTTTTCTCACTACCAGTAACGACACTAGCTTACTGTCTGCATTTCTTTAACACAAATAATAAGGACTTACTAATACGTATTGAATTTTCGCATTATTTCAATACAAAAAATAATGCGTTGCTCATAAGTACTTATTTTTACCATTTTTTTAAACATAAAGTAAAGATCTAAAAAAATTGTGAAAATCTATTTATAGACTCATTATTTTTTTACTTTTAGTAAGTACATATACGAGTACAACTACTTATATTTGCTTTTTCGTAAGCTGGAAAGTAATGCCATTTTGTGCAAGCAAGCCATTTGTGTTTTTATCTATTAAGTATAACATGTCAAGATAATTCAGATGGTAGAGCGTTTGACTGTCAACCTGGAGGCATGTAGGAAAAAACACATATTTTTCTATTTATTGCTCGACATTCCCATATAAAAGTAATGAGATTTATAATGACAATCGTATAATATATCTTAAATAATATTACTATTATTTGTTTTGTTTGTTTTTGCCACATACTAACTAGAAGGAAAAGCTCAGTTTTTTCAAGACATTTTTACTTAAGTTGAAAGCTTAGATTGCACTATACTTAGTGTTTTTTTTTTCAACAGCTTTAATATCAAATATATTTTTGTTTAAAGCTTTTTTTCTAAGATATTTTAACTACTATAAAAAGCTTAGATTATAAAATAAGTTAAAAACTTTATGAGAATATATAGCATATTATCAGACTATTGTCAAAAGCTCAGTTTTTTTTTAAGTTTAAAATCTAAAACATTTTAATTAAAATTAAATTTAATTAAAATTAAACTTTTGAGTTACTGCTTTAAGACAAATATTGTAAAAAGCTTAGATTTTAAAACATTACTTTTACTTAAACTTCCAGTTTTGAAATATTTTTGATATTATTAAGAGCTTTTATTCATAGTATTAGATAGTCGCAAAGCGATAGTCAAAGTGCAATACGGTAGCCCAAATGTAATACGATATGTGAAATAATCGAAGTATTATAAACTAAAGGGTTCGCCATCTAACGTTTTTTTTTTTTCAACTAGTGCTTATTTCGTGAATGGTAACACTTAGCTCATGTCTGATTTGATAAATAATTAGTTTTATCCTTCCGCTGAACGAATATGGTTGTGTATACGCTTGAACAACGCTGAGAAATATTGCGACATAACTTTGAAAATCATGGTAATGTTGCAGAATGTGTGAGCAAGGAGTAGCCGTTACAGTCAATGGCGATCGTTATCGGGCCATGTTGAACGAAATTTTGTTCACAAAAATTGAAGAGGAGGATATTGGCAACATTTGGTTTCAACTGCGACACAGCCGAAGCTACACTCGATGTTTTGCGACCTGTTTTTGAAGATCGCATTATCAGCCGCAGAGCTGATGTTGTTTGGCCACCTCGGAGCTGCGATTTGACTATTATTTTTGGGACTATTATTTGTGGGGTGCCGTCAAAGGTAAGTGTTACGCCAACAAGCCAGAGACAATTGACGCTTTAAAGGACAATATTCGTGAAGCCATTGGTGAAATACAGCTGCACACAATCGATAATGTGCTTAAAAATTGGACCGATCGTGTAGGCTACTGCATGGCCAGCCGAGGCAGCTATTTGAATGAAATTATTTTCCATTATTAACCGGAAGGATTGTACTTTGAGAAAATATTCAGTAGTTTTTTTTATAGCATTTTCAAAAAAAAAAAGTTATTTGGCGGAAACTTTATTATTATAAACTCGGAGTTTATAATAATATGGTTTTAGCGAAAGACGATAATCTGAATTTAGGGCGATAATCACAGTGTAAAACGATAGATAGTCAAAGTTTAAACGATACTCAAAATTTAAAACGATAGCCAAAGTTTAAAACGATAGTCAAAGTTTAAAACGATATTAGAGTATACAAAGATAATCGAAGTTCAAGATATTCAAACTTTATAGAGATAGTTTAATTGAAAGATAGGGTATAAGATAAAGTTGTATGTATTAGAAGATAGTCAGAAAATAAGCCGATAGTCTTGACTTAAGACGATAGTCCTAACTTTAGACGATAATCTTAACTTTAGACGATAGTATTAACTAACGTACACATTTAGCATTGAATGAGCTTAAAAAAATGTGTTTGTAACAAATTTTCAGTTTCTCAAAATATACTTCCAACTCCTACTCTGCAACTGAGGAAACTTCTCTTGCTACTACATAACTGCCAAACTACGCATATAATGCTAATAATCATCAAGATCATCATGAAGATGTTGAAAGCTACAACTAAATGTATAAATTCAAGCTGTAAAATGTCATAGTCTGAAAATAAGATGATAATTTTGACTTAAGACGATAGATAGTCCTAATCTTAACTTTAGACGATAGTATTGACTAACGTACTCATTTAGGATTGAATGAGCTTAAAAAAATGTGCCAGTAAAAAATTTTCAGTTTTTCAAAATATACTTCCAACTCCAACTCTGGAACTGAGGAAACTTCTCTTGCTACTACATAACTGCCAAACTACGCATATAATGCTAATAATCATCAAGATCATCATGACGATGTTGAAAGCTACAACTAAATGGATGAATTCAAGCTGTAAAATGTCATAGTCAGAAAATAAGATTATAATTTTGACTTAAAACGATAGCCCCAATCTTAACTTTAGACGATAGTATTGACTAACGTACACATTTAGGATTGAATGAGCTTAAAAAAATGTGCCAGTAAAAAATTTTCAGTTTTTCAAAATATACTTCCAACTCCAACTCTGCAACTGAGGAAACTTCTCTTGCTACTACATACCTGCTAAACTACGCACATTATGCTAATAATCATCAAGATCATCACGACGATGTTGAAAGTTACAACTAAATGGATGAATCCAAGCTGAAAAAAGCACAACATACAACTTTGTTTAGAATGTTAAGTGTAGTTCAGTCAAGATTTTGTGTGTTCATCTAAGGAAGGTTGTTAAATTGTATTTATTTCCACTTGACTGGGAATACAAGAAATCTGAAATTTTCAAGCATGAGTTTTCTAAACAAGTTGGTGGTGGTGCTGGTTTAATGGTTTTAAATACTCGTTCATAAAGTGTGTAGAGTATAGTCGAAACCCAAGAAAACTTAATAAGTAAATGTATTTAATTAAGATTTGTTGGTTTGGGATGGTTTTTAAATGCAGTTGCCTGCAACTGGTAACAACAGCACTGCATGATGTGTAGGTTGTTAACAACACTTTGACTTTTGCTACTTCTTCTTTATTTTATTGCTACTCGCAGTTGTTCGGGTTGATGTTTTTTATTTTTTTTAATACAAAATCAAGAAAAGACCTTGTCAAGGCTATTTTAAGTAAAAATATGTAAGATTGATAAATATAAAACAGAAATGTTGTTGTAAGACAACCCAGTGTAAAACATTTATGGTTATAAATTGTTGCAATAGTACTAACAAAGAAGAACCACTGAAGGGTTGCCCCTTCGATTGCCGTACAATTTCGATATGTCATAAAGGGGACAACATAAATAAGAATTGGTCCTGAACCATTCTGTGGAATACCTGCGGGGTATGTTAGGGAAAGGCTCAGGGCATGGAGAGTCTGAATTCTCTGGTTACTGGGAAAACTCTCCTGGTCAGCGCCAGGCAAAAAGATTGATCTCTTTTTCCAGTGGAGGGTCGAGGCGACTCTTGTCGCTTGAAAGGGGGGGGGGGGGGGGTTTGAGGACCCTGGCGTCATACTTAACTGGACACTGTAATCTCAGATACCATCTGCACAAGAAGGGTCAATCGGACACGGATATGTGTAGGTTTTGTGAGATGGTGTCTGAGACCTCGGAGCATGTTCTCTGCGAATGTCCCAGGCTTTGTGATAGGAGACTTAGGTTTCTAGGTGATCGCTTCATTTCGCCTTCCGACATCGCGAACATTTTGCCTAATAGGATAATTGGCTTTATAGGTAGCTTGAATCTGTAGGTAACTTTAGCCAGCACAAAACACCAACATTAGTCGCGGTGCATAGTGCCTTCTGATCTAATCTAATCTAAATAAGAATGTGTACGTTTTTAGCTGAAAAATTTATCGTTTAAGGATAAAAAAATTGTGGTAAAAAAATACACAAATTTCCCTTATTTTTTTAAAGCTTTTTTCAAAAAGAACTTTGGTATCAAATGAAAGGTATTTGGATGACCTCTCCATTGGTATACAAAAATTAGTAAACAGTTTTAACATAAAAAAGTTACGATCAATTTTGAAACAGATTTTTTCCTTTAAATATGATATGGGGCAGGTACACTTACAAGAACTTTTCCATAAAAGTTCAACGGTTATTTAAAAATTTAATGGGTAAAGTTGTTTCAATGGAATATACAGTTAAATTACCAAAGAAATATATTTTTTAACTTTATTGTCTGTTATTCAAAAAACAATAAAAACGGACTTTCGGTAATAGTTAAAATATTCAGTTAAAATTTTCTATTTAAAACAAAAAGTTGTTATACAAGGTGGCGCAAAAATAACCTTCCGATGTTTTTTGGCTGTAATTTAAAAAAAAAATTAAAAACTTTGATTCTTCTTGTGGATTATTTTTATTTGGTATTTTAATTTTTTTTTACATCAAGTCGAGAATATGATGTCATGTAAATGGCCGCCGCCACAGTTGATTGTCATTTGAGCCCTTTTTATGGCATTTTCCATCACTTTGGACAAAACTTCCGGCGATAGGTCTTCACATTCTAGACGGATATTGTCTTTAAGAGCTGCAAGAGTCTGAGGCTTGTTGACATATACCCGCGACTTCAAAAAGCCCCACAAAAAGAAGTCTGTAGCGGTCAAATCAGGCGATCGTGCTGGCCAGTGCAAATCGCCAAAACGGGAGATTAGGCGCCCGGGAAATGCATCCTTCAGCATATCGGTTGTGGCACGTGCAGTGTGTGCCGTTGCACCGTCCTGTTTGGAACCACATGTTTTCCAATCCCAATTCATCAAGTTGCGGCAAAAAGAACTCGTTGATCATTGCTCTGTAGCGCTCACCATTCACAGTAACCGTTTGGCCCGCGACGTCTTCGAAGAAAAAAGGTCCGATGACTCCTCCAGCGAAAACAGCACACCATACAGTGACTTTGAGCGGGTGTAATGGCTCTTCGTGGGTTACACGCGGATTTTCAGTGCCCCAGAAGCGTAAATTTTGCTTATTTACGTACCCGCTAAGATGGAAATGGGCCCCATCACTCATGATTATTTTTGATGATTATTTTTGGTCAAATAAATAGTCACCAATATTCCGCGTTCTGGAGCAGTGTAGCGTAACATTGTTTATTAACGTGTATTTCGCATGTGTTTACTACACAAATGTCAAACAGAACTGACATTAGGGGCCAATCGCAAAATTTATAGCATTTTCTAATAGGAGGATTACTTTTGCGCCACCTTGTATTATATTGAGTATTGAAATAAAGGAAAGCAATCTATTGTTTTTATTGATTTTGTCAATTAATTGTTCCACAGTTGAAAATAAACTAAAAAATACAATTGTTTTAAACGAAAAGGCAGTAGTCCTTTTTTAACTGATTTTCAGTTAATTTATGTGTGTACACAACACAGAGAAATAAAGTGACAACCGAATTGAAAAGTGTATTTTAATTGTAACAACTTATAAATGCAGTTAGTACAACGATATTTCCATTAGATTTCTGAATATTTTGAGAGTTGCAACTTAAATTCAGTTGAATTAACCGAACTTTGTTGTAAGAACTAATGTCGATATTTTTTTTTTTTTTAAAGACAAGCAACACTCAGGAAATTCTTCCTATTAGTTAATGTGTTGCTTTCTTTGGAAAGGGGATAGTGGAGAGATGAATGGTGGTGAAAGATGAAGGGCTTCAAACATGTCAACACTGTAATTGCGCGAGATGATAAGTCTTAGAACAGTTGTTGCTCGCCACCTGATGTAGAGTTGGCGAATTTATTGAAGCTTTTTGTTGCATAGCCCTGATTCATTATTTTACTTCGGTGGGGTTAAGTGACATGGGAACACCGAAGGTGGGCGCAGCGATACATATAAGTGATAGAAAACTCATACCTATTATTTTTCTAAATTGCTGTTGTCGTCACCGGGAATCGAACTCGGGACCATCTGTGTAACAGTCCAACGCGCTAACCATTACACTACAACGGAAAAAATATTGTGAGTGTAGTTTCTTATAAATTTGTTACTTTCGTTTCCTCTGTCTTATATCCGAATTTCATCGTATCTGAGGGGTTATTATGTAATTCGATTCTATTTTTTTTTTTTTTTCGAATTCGGAAATTGTAAAACTCGTGTAAGATGATATCCGTACTTAAAATCCCAACTTTTTTTACTCTTCGCATTCACTAGATCATTTGTTACTTTCGTTTCCTCTGCCTTATATCCGAATTTCATCGATATCTGAGAAGTTATTATGTAATTCGATTCAATTTTTTTTTTTCGAATTCGGAAATTGTAAAACTCGTGTAAAATGATATCCGTACTTAAAATTCAACCTTTTTTTACTCTTCGCATTTACTAGATCATTGTCCACACGTTTACAAATAGTTTACCCATTTAAAATTACTTTTTTATTACTTTATTTTCAATGTGAAAATTCTGTTCAAATCGAATTACATAATAACCCCCCTAGAGGAAAAACCAAATAGTCTTCTCTTGTAAGATTTTGCAATATATTTTAAAGAATAATTGATGGTAGTTTTAATATTATTGCTAACTACGCAATAGTTTGAGTTTATTGTTAAGAAATATTAAAAATATTTCACTGGAGGTAGTAAGAAGCAATAAATACCTACGTTTATAGAATTAATAATAATATTGATTGTATGTATAATTATTTATTACAAAAAAAAAAATATTAAATTAAATTTAACCATAATTCTCAGCTCTTTTAAAAACAATATGACCAAGGACACTATAAAGTTGAGGATGTGCAAAAATGAATGAGACCGAACCAAATGAGGTTATATTAGAGGAGGGTTAATCCGTATCAAACGAAACATCAAACAAAACATTTCGTTGTCGCAGGGATAAAGGCGTAAGATGCACAGAAGAACAACAACGTACTTTGAATGAGTAATAAGTAAAGCTTTCATCGAACTCACCATAAAAAGCTTTTACATATAATGGACATACGTAATATTAATAATACGGTGTAGCTCTTCTATGAATCGCACGCCTTTATCCCCGGGGTAACGAAATGTTTTGTTTGATGTTGTGTTTGAAACGAATTGTACCTCTTATTATATAATCTCCTTTCCAAAACAGTCATCAAACCACCGAAACATCGATACAACGAACCAAAAAAAAAGAGCAAAATAGGTCTCACGAGTTTGGGACAGCACTTTTTTCATTAGTTTAATTACAAATTTTCATTAATTTAATGCAAGTATTTAACAATGTCTATTTAATTTTAACTTAAACTTAATAGACCCCGCTTAAATCACAGCAATGGCAAATTGTGCTAGTTCCTGCTTTAAACAGTCACGGGATAGGTCCTTTGAGGGAAATTTACTCCTCATTCTCCGTATTGTAATGTAAAATAATCATAAATTTATTTTTCCTGAATCCCTAATCAGTTTACCAACATTTTCCAGCACATATTATTTTTGAGAAATTTGCGATTGAAAATAAAAAAATAATCAAATCTATACTTCTCAATTGCTTAATTTTATTTCGGGAGAATCAATTTTGGGTTAATTTTTGGAGCAGTGTAATTCAATACATTTCTACTGACACAATTTTAATAAACTGTGGCAATTCCTACAAATTTCCAGTTCATATAAATTAGAGGTGGGCATTCTAGTTCATAGTTCATTTCATTCATTTGCAAATATTGAACTAGATCGTTTTTTAGTTCATATGTTTGTTCGAACAAATTTTTTTTTTTCAATTATTCATATTGTTAATTTGGTCAACTATTTGTTTAACAAATCTGCACAGTATTAGCGAAAATTCCAAAATGAACGGTTAAAATCGAACTAGTTTACTTTTACCCGTTCATTTTTGATTTTCTCTCATATTTTGCAGATTTGTTAAACAAACCATTGATTAATACAACAATATAAATAATTGCAAAAAATTTTTAGAACCTACGAGCTAAAAGAACGAACTAGTTCAATAAATGCATATGAACGAAATGAACTATGAACTATGAACTAGAATGCCCAACTTTAATATAAATTTGGTTGCTTGGCAACTAAAGTTATACTAAATAAACAAAAAGTTGTCAATTTTTTTTTTTTAAAAAATATTACATCAAAGAATACATCTTTTCTAGACTGGAAATGTTTTCAACAAATATCAAAGATAAAATAACACCCGAAGAATTGCAAAAGTTACAACAAAATTGTTTGGCTACATTAAAGGCTGGAGAAATGCATAGTTTAAGAAATGATGCCAAATTAAGAGCGGTTAATAATACCAAAAGTTATGATGAGTTCAAGTGAGTATAAAATTTTAGTGATTCTGTTACAAGGTTTTAAAAAACATTTTGAACAAAATCTGCACAGAAAAAAATTATTGTCAATAAAATTTCAATGAAACTTTTCAAACTAAGTCCTGGTTCACACACGGCAATTTTACTTTAGCAATTTTTCTTCAATTCTCCTTTGAACTTGCTTTTGTGTTCACACAGGAAAAGTTTGTTTCAGCAATTTTCGTATATTAACCTGCAGTGTTGAAAATTGCGGATGACAAAACAAAACGGAATTGGAGTACGGGCAAGTCTGTACCCCCTATCATTCTCTTTCCCTCCCTCTTCTATAAACTCAAGAATTGCGCAAGTAAAATTGCCGTGTGTGAACCGAGACTAACTTTCAATTAAAAGTTTAATAATATCTATTAACCCTCTAACCAGCATAAGCTTTTTTGGGCTGAAATTTATTCCACTTGTTCGGCACGAGAAATAAATAATGTTTTGTTTTAGCGAAATTTTTTTTGTTGCCTATTTTAGGCGACATGGGTCAAAATAGGTTTAGAGGCTATCTCAAAAACTAACCTATAAAGTTTAAAAAGTTAAGGCATAAATTATTCTTCTTACAAAGATATAACAACAGTCCAAAAATTAGTCGTTTTGAGCTTTTAGATAAAAAAGATATGGCGATTTTCGTTTTTCGAAAAACGCGAAATCAAGCAAAAACGAACCTTAACTTTAATATATATTGACGAAACTTTGAAGCTTTGATAGTGTTACCAAATATAATATTTCTGCCAAATTTCATAAAAATCCGTCCACTCGTTTTCAAGATAAGATGATGTCCTTTATATGTATCCTTTTAAAGTCCTGTATGTCCTTGGAACAAACTTAGAGTATTTTCCAAAAGTTTAAGCTTTAATCTTCCTTTGTGTGGAATATGGATGGTTTCATGTTAACAGAAATGTGTTTTAAGGACTTTTCAAAATTGTGGTTGTTTCAAAATATTTATTTTTTGAAATTACTGAAAATTTTAACTATAACGCTTTCTCGCTTCCAAACCATGACATGTACACAAAACATTACTTCGCAAAATATGTGGATAACTTCGTTCTCTATCGATATAGCTTACATTTTTATAATAAAACACTTTTTTGGCGAACTTATGGCCAATTTAAAATACCCCGCCTAGAGGCGGGCTTGCCGGTTAAAGGGTTAAGACCTGATATTTTATCTCAACATAATCAAAATTTAAGGCTTAGTTATGAATGTCAAATTTTTATAAAAAAAAATCTGTGGTTAAAGTTAAACTATGGTTATTTTTTTTGAAAAGTCACCTGCCCTAAATGTTTAATTAAAAATTAATTTGGTGCATACAAAATTTACAGTTTTCGAAAAATTGTTATAGTTTAACATTTAAAAAAAATTGCCAAAATTAAAAATAATGCTTTTTTCAGTATTGGCGATTTTTTTAAATATTAGCGATTTTTTATTTTTATAGATATTTTTTAATCTTTAGGATTTTATATATTTTTTCCAATTTACGCTTTTTAAATTTTGGCGATTTTTTCAATTTAGGCGATTTTTAAATTTATGCGATTTTTTTATTTTTAACGATTTTTTTTTTATTTTGGTGATTTTTTTTTTACTTTTGCGATTTTTTTAAATTTTGGTTATTTTTTAAAATTAAATTAAATTTCTTTTAGTGATTAGCTCAAATTTCCAAAATTTTTGGCGATTGTTTGCAATTTAAAATACATTTGTTTGAAATTAAAAATAATATTCAATTACATTTTTAATAGATATGATTAAAATCTTAATTGAAACTAAATCAATTAGTTCTTTTTACTACAATTTCCTTAATAGGAACGAATTTAATTAAACTTTTAATTGACTTAACAAATATTTTAATTAAAAATAAATTTTAGTTTTTTCTGTGTGAGCTGTAGAAAAAATCGGTCTATTTTGATTGATTCATTTACAAAAATATTACCATTATTATTGAAAGAGTACTCTTTTTTTAAACATTTGAACATTTTACGAAAAAACTGTGAAAAACTCAAATAATTGCTTATACATTTTTCTGATTTTCAGAGATATAGTGGATGCTGCTCATTTAAAACCGATATCAAAACAAGATAAAATGAATTCAAAAACTAAAAATCGTTTATGGAATTCAGCAGCTAAAGAAATCGATAGCTAGTCTTTTGGATAAATTATAAACATTATTTATTATTTTTAAATAAATTTTACTAATAAATATCTACTAATAACCAAATTAATTCAAAATAGGAGTTATTTGTTGTAACACTAAACCCACTAAAATATTACCTTTTTTTAATTTTTTTGTTTGTTAAAATTGTTCTATTTAAGTAAAAATTAAAAAAAAAAACAGTAAATAAATGAGTCAATTGACATCAAAGGACCTAAACCGTGACCGGTTACCCGATGGCATATCACTGCAGTTCAACTATAATTTGTTTTTGTTGCGTTAAGATATTTTTCTTGTGCATTTGTTTTCACTTATTTTCTTCTGTTTGTTTTAAACACACACTCAAAAATATAACTTTGCTGTTAACCAGCCATTCTCGTATGTGATGAACTTCACTTTCGAAAAATTACTGGATTATTATTTCTTTCACAAAACACATACTCGACTAAAACTTGCATCAATCGATTCAGTTAAATTAGATATTTCAATTTATGACATTTAGCCTCATTTTCACAATGTCCCGTTAGCTACTAACTGGGACTCTAACTGACACATTTGTTGTTGTTTCCCATATAAATTCGCAATTTAACTGTTTGTTAAATTCTAACTGGACATTCAGTAATCAGCCCTAAATGGTAATTAAAATTAAAATGTGAAATTAAAATGTTCTGAAATTTTGATTTCGATCAAAAGTGAAATTCATCACTCCCGATTACGCACAAACAACAAGGAAAGTCGCCCTTTATGTTCTCTCCGTTATCACTTTTGAATATGAGATAAAGGAGAAACAATAAGGATTTGGAACACATTTTTTTAGCGGCCTAAAATCTTTTGTTTAGGTTCAGTATTATTTGAAATAAATTTTAACAAAAAAGAGGTACGAAATGAAATAATTTGAGACGCATTAACTATTTTATGAAATATGTTCGTTAACTTTTAAGTATTTTTCTTATTCAGAAAAATGTGTTTTAACTTTTAAGTGAGATGTAAACTGAAGTTTTGTTGGTTTATGCTAAAAATTCTGTATATTAATGCCTATTTAAATTCATCGAGGCGGTGTCTGAGGAACTGTTTGCCTTTTGTGTTACGTAATTTCCGTGCAAGCAGAACGTTCTGTGGTCAAGCCCCCTACCGTGTAGTAATTTTTTTATTTTTTTTTAAGAACCTATTTGCACGCACATAACCTAATGTGGTACAAGGTGTCTAAAATGTGTCAGTTGGCCCCCCCATATAACAATGCCGTGTTAAAGAAACCGGTATCTTTCATGTAAAAAGTCTGGACCAAAGAGCCTGTAGCGTTTACATATTTGCAGTGTTAGTCTTTTTCCATTTTTTCTGTATTTGCTTTCTTGTTGTGTTTTTTCGTGTTATATTATGTTTGCCTTTAAACACACATGAAAAAAAAAACTTTTCTGTTAGCCAGTCAACATGCAAAGGTGACTTTAGCTCAGAAGGTAGAGCGTTTGCTTTATAAGCCGAACGTTCTGAGATCAAGCCCTACTGCCGTGTAGTAGGTTTTTTAAATCTTTTAGTTTTTTTTACATTCAGTTTAAAAATCTGTTTTAACACATTACCTAATAAGTCGAAAAGTGTCAAAAATGGGTTATTTTCAAATTGGCACATGTTTGCGTGTCACCTGTTCCGTAGAAGGGTTACTCTAAAAACAGAAACAATTAAAAAGTCTTGTTTGATCTTTCAAATCGCTTAATGTAGCCGTTTAATATCTCTTTAAATTCGTGCAATGTTTAAGTAAAATACTTTCCACAACAACACTTTTTTAATTTATATAAATTTAAAATGAATTTCATTCTCTTACAGCTCTGGTAGATACTAATCTGACATTAAATACAAATTACTAAACAGTACAAAAATTAACTAAACATTACGTGCCATAAATTAACATTTCCCTTCTGTCAATCAATCAAATGATAAAGTACCAGTTTATTATTAAACAAAATTAAATAATCCGGGATTTCCAAAACTGCTGTTTTTTTCAATGATGTATGCTGTTTTACAATGAAATACTACCTCTGGTTTTACATTGAGTATCTAGATAACAACCTTTATTAAAATATTTAAAAACTGCAAATTAACTACTGTTAATAAACTGCATAAATAGTGTCTAAATAGGGTTTTAGTCCCTGCCCAGGCGCCATATGGTAAATACTGAGTTTCTGCTTGTTTGAAAATCTTGCTAAAGATTTAAAGATACTTGAATTTATTATAGGTTGATTTCTATCTACAAAAGTAAAAAGTTTTTTCTGCTAATTGCAAGAAAAAATATTGTAAAAAGGCAAAAAATAGCAAAACTACAAAAAAAAAAAATACTTTTTTTTTAAGAAAAACATTTAAAAAAGCAATTTAAAAATGCAGTTTTAAAGCTCAAAAATCTTACGAAAAAGCTGGTTTTAAGCCTAAAAATTAATAATCAAAAAAATGGCAAAATAAATAAATATGAGTAAAAATGGCAAAAAAAAAAGGCAAATTTATCTTCTCTGACAATAAGTTTATAAATTTGGTGCCAGATATGAAAAGTTTATTGGTTGGCAGCTTTACATTACCACGTCTATTATTGGTGTGGAGATATTATCTTAATATATTCAATTTTTAATTACCTGCCAATTGTAATTTTAATGATGGCCAAATAAAAAAGTGGTATTTTAAGTTTTTAAATTAGTATTTTAAAGAGTCAATCAATACAGCTCATGTTACAGCTTCAACCATAGATTTTATTTAATCACATTTTCAAGGACATTGTTTAAGGTAAAATATTTAAAAGCTACTTTATGTATGTTCTATAGAAGATATTCATCTGTTACCTTTCCAATATTTTCATTATTCCTTTGTTTTAAGTAATAAAAAATGTTTTTTTTGAAACCACATTCCCCATAATATGCCCATTTTACTATTTACTGCCACAAGAATTTCTGTTTTGTCTTCATGGCATAACATTAATCACGATCCATGAAGACAACAACGCAAAGATGAAAACGTCGTTGAACGACCAAGTAAATTAAAGTAGAATTAAGTCAAGCTTTGGTTAGAGGCAAAAATTAAAATTCTTCTGGCATAAACAATGAAAAACCATAAAGAAATTTTTATGTTTTGTATTCTTTTTGCAAAAAAAAAAAAAACTGATAAATTCATATATAATTAAGTTAAAATTATTGCATAACGTTTGAAAGATAAAACACAAAATAATAATAAAAGAAATGGAATAATAACCAGTATAATGGTGGTAATACATATAGAAATGATGGGCTATAATGATAAACAAAAGAGCTTTTAAAAGTAATTGGCAATAAACAGTGGGGTAAGTAAAAGACATTTTAAAAAAGTTTGGGGAATCCGAAATACAGTTTATGCCCCTTAGAATATACGATTTTACTATACTTCAAATATTTTAGAAGATAAGCTTTTTTTCAACAATAACAATGTTCATAAAACTTAGCTTTTTGCTAAAATGATGGTAACTTCAAATTTTATATTTTTTAACAATAAGAACTTTTTGAATTTTTAAGCTTTTTACTTTCAAAAATCTTATTTTATAATATGAGCTTTTTATTGCATATGGAAAAACGTTATACAAGAGGTGAGCTTTTTTTATCAGTGAAAGTGTTTTATTAAACGAGCTTTTAACTTAATTAAAATTAAGTAAAAATTTTATGTTTTCTTATAGGATGACCTTCTTTTCTAAGTCGTGACTTAAGTGACTTAAGTTGAAAAGACATAATTTTTTTCTATAACAAGAACTTATTAAAATTTATAAGCTTTTTGTTTAATTAAAAATTTCCTAAAATCTATGTTTAGTAAAATTAACACAGTCTTAATTATTTTGAAAAATTAAATTTAGTATCGTTTCAAACAGCAAAACATGTTCAGAGCTTAAGCTTATTATTTATGAATAGTAAAACTTATTAGAAATCTTTTAGAATCTTAGAATCTCAACTTAATAGGGTTATAAATCGGAGCTTTTTTTGAGCTTCCTTGAAATGTCTCAGAATTGGAGCCGACTTGCTTTTTGAAAAAGTTACTCTAAATCCAAACATTTTTATTGTATGCACAATTTTATCCGATTCAGGGTTTTTAACATAAAATATATATAGTTTGTAGTGTAGACTTGTCATTAGAATATAAAAAAAGCTTATCCCTGCAATAAAAATCTGAGCTTTTAAGAATATATACATTTCTTTGTATTTATTTTTTTTTTTTATATAGAAAAAGTGGTTTATAATAAACGTTTTTCTAGAACTTCCTTAGAATATAAAATATTTAAATTTACATAAATTCGAGCTTTAGCCCTTCGGCGTAAAAGCAGTTTAATTTAACATTAAAAAATTTTTTTTTTCAGAATCTGAAGTTCTGAAAAACATTAAAAATAGCTTTATTTTTAAAGCGACTATGTATAATTAATACGTTGCAGAATCTGGAGATTATTTGCAATTAAAATTCTATTTTGATTAAAAAAATTCTATGATTCCAAGCTTTTTTATGATTTACAAAAAAGTCTTTGGCTGTAAGCTTTTTAATGTTTCCTAAGTGTATTTCCATTTAATTTTTTTAGTAACTATATGTGAATGTATACTTTTTCTGTACTAAAACTTTATAAACAAGATGATTTTAAATGTCTTAGAATCTGAGATTTTTCCACAATTAATCAAATTTTTCTTCGAATCAGAGCTTTTCACCTTAAAAACTATTTTTGTGTCTGTGTTTTTTTCTAATACGTACACGTTTTGTGACTTGAGCCATTTATAATGATTGAACTTTTTACTATTAAAAAAAATTTCTCAATATTAAATATCAATATCTTATTTATATAGAAAAAGGTATCAACAGAATTAACAAAGTAAACAGATTTCTGATTAGAAATTATTATCTTTAATGCAGAGCTTTTACATAAAAGCTGCCCAAAGTAGTTGACAAATTTTGCAATCTAAAGTTTAAACTTATTTAAATTTTAGTTAATTAACTGTGGCTTAAGGTTCTTATAAATGACGGTATAGCTATAAGTTTTTTATAATCTATCTCTCATACAAAGCTTTCTGATTCGGAGCAGATCTTTTACATAAAAGCTTTCAATAGTAGTTGACAAATTTCACAATCTAAGTTTTAATTGATTTAAATTTGAATTAATTAACTGTGTTTTAAGGTTCTTAAGTTTTATATAATCCATCTCTCAAACAAAATTTTCTGATTTGGGGACTTTTTCTTTAGGATAATTATTATCTTTAATGCAGAGCTTTTACATAAAAGCTTTTCATAGAAGTTGAAAAATTCGCAAACTAAGTTTTTTTTTTTTAATTGATTTAAATTAGAATTAATTAACTTGGGTTTAAGGTTCTTATAAATGACAGTGGAGCTTTAAGTTTTTTAATAATAAGCTCAAGAAAGAAAAAAGCTCGGAATCTAAGCTTTTTTCTTTTTTGATTTTATTAACTGCTGTTCTGTAAACTAACAGCAGTTCTGGAATTTTAAAAATATTTGTCATTTTTCAACCCACTGTCTCAGCTTAAAAAGAGAGATATAGAGGTTTTACCCAGCAGTTATAACGATCAATTATGGTTGTAGTTTTTATTTTGCTATTTTTTTTTTCTTTTCTTATGATGACCGCCGATAATATAACTAAAGTATTTTACTAGTTACCGGTAAGCCTCGAAGAACGTGGTGCTTTAGGTCCATATTGATAAAACGCACTTAAAAAGTTCAGTTCTTTACTCAAAACCGGTGACAAATTTTGAATTACTTTTGTCATAATTTTGAGTTACATGAATTTTTTTACAGCCCTTCTAATCTTGTAAAACGAGTGCTATCTGCAGATTTTTATTTCCTAACTATGATCACGTAGTGCAGAAAAATTATTGTAAAAGCCACAGAGCACCACTTATAAAAAAATTCCTTAAGAAAAAAAAAAGATAAAAAACTTATTATAAGTAAAAGCGTTTTTTTTTAATTTTTTCTTTCCAACTTGGTGGCAAATCTAACGGCGTAAAATGCTAGTGCTGAACAATGCTAATATATACAAATGTGTTTAAAAAAGAAATGATTTTTTTGGGGTTTTGGCTTCAACGACTAGCAAAAATACGTGTTTTTTCGATGGACTTCACTATAAATAAAATCAAATTAAAAAGAGTTCAATGAACTTGTTAACCACAAAGATTTTGGATAGTTTAAAATGGAATATTATACCACTGCACAATGGTAAAATGTGGCCAAAACTAAAATCAATATGAAACAGTTTTTTTGGTTTATTGTTTTTATATATATCGAGATTATTTTTTATTTATTTATAACTAGCTTTCAACCTCCGTATATTTACAAAAAATAAACCAAAGTATATATATTAGCTAGGTTGATACATATATTACGATCTGGCTAAAGATCTCGTCAGAACCCGAAGTTTTAGAAAGGCTAGAGACTCCAGAATAGGCAGATCTTTAACAAAAAAAACCTATTAATCATCAATTTTGCTCTATTCTAGTCTTCTTGACAATCAAACACGTGATTAGGGTCTTTTCATAACAAGCATCATTACGTTACTAAGCTTTGAAGACCAAAAGTTTTCTATTTATATAAAAAAAATTTAATTTTACTCTGGAACAACGAATATTTTTTACAGGTTTTTGTTTTTATATGCGTCGAGTTGATTTTTATTTATTTATTACGAGCTTTCAACCACCGTATATTTACAAAAAATAAAGCAAAGTATATATATTAGCTAGGTTGATACATCTGGCTAAAGAACTTATTACATTTTTTTTTACTTTTAAAGACATTTTGATGCCAAACAAGAATTTATTAATACAAATAAAAAGAATCAGCCACCTTTGTTATTTTTTAAGAGAAGCAACACTCAGGAAATTCTTCCTATTAATTTATGTGTTGCTTTTTTTTGGAAAGGGGATAGTGGAGAGATGAAAGGTGGTGAAATATGAAGGGCTTCGAACATGGCAACACTGTAATTGCGCGAGATGATAATCCTTAGAACAGTTGTTGCTCGCCACCTGATGTAGAGTTGGCGAATTTATTGAAGCTTTTTGTTCATAGCCCTGATTCATTATTTTACTTCGGTGGGGTTAAGTGCTATGGGAACACCGAAGGTGGGCGCTGCGATACATATAAGTGATAGAAAACTCATACATATTATTTTTCTAAATTGATGTTGTCGTCACCGGGAATCGAACCCGGGACCATCTGTGTAACATTCCAACGCGCTAACCATTACACCACAAAGCCCATAACAAACAAACGCCCATTTTCAAACTACAAGGGTGGTCCCAAATTTAACCTACCTAACAAAGAAAACGACAAAGTTGGGAAAATTTTCTTTATTTCTAAACATAACCTCCTCTTAGCTCAATACACTTTTCCCAGCGATATTCAATAGCTTCGATACCCTGTTTATAGTAAGAACTGTTTGGCTCCTTAAAATATCCATCAACCGAAGATTACACCTCTTTATTGTTGGCAAATCTTTAACCACCGAGTAATTTTTAAGTTTGGAAATAGAAAATAATTCGAGGGAGCTAAATCTGGCGAACAAAATGTGTGATGAGGCAAGTCGAACTTAAATTCATTGATTTTGGTCATCTCTATTAAAACATACTCACGACGCTGATTTTGTTCTGTTGCGAGCAAACGCTGCAATCATTTTGAGCACAGCTTTCTCATCCCCAAATTTTCGGTTAACATGAGTTGTAAAGCACTTTTTGAAATGTTTTTCATTTCAGCCAGCCATTTTGTGGATTTTTTTAACCGTGTCTGGCGTGGACAACTGAATTGGTCTACTACGGAGTTATTCTTGGCACTCGTTTAAACTCTGTCACCAATATTTTATAGTCGTACACGAAGGAGCAGACTCCCTAAGAGTAGAATCTAGATCGGCTTTAATATTGGTTGAACTGAGACCTTTCAAATGAAAGTATTGAATTACATAACAGTCACCAATTTTGTCCATGTTTACAAATTCACTGAGATCGTTTATTTTTGATGGCTCAAAAAAAAAAAAAAAAAATAATAATAAACAACGTGGCCCCTTGAAACTTAAAACATATGATTTATAAGGTTGTCACTTTTCACCAAAGTATTTTTTTTTAACTACTTCCGCCATCTATAAATACATCGTATGAAAACAAAGTAGGATATGACATTCCTTTTAAATTTAGTTTATTTTATCAAATTGTTTCTATATCAAAAATAGTTTCGTTGTTAACCATTGCATGGCGGTTTTAAGTATTTTGACTGCGTATTTCCATGATTTTTTTATCCTAGAGATTATCTTTTTAAGCAATAAAAAAAGTGAAACTATTAAATTTTATGAAGCTCCAGAAAATTCTTGAGACTTCTTGGAGGTTGAGGATTTACACTGTTTGATATTACTAAATGTCGTTAGTAAGTACTATAAATTTGAGCGGCATTGTTTTTTTGCCATTTATTTGTCTGGAAGCAGTTTTGTGACTTTATTTATGTAAAGTAAATTATTAGTAAAGGGATCCAAAAAGTATCAAAAAATAAATATACATACATGGAAATATTCCGATTTTTGGACAAAACATTTTTTAAGTGAGTGGATATTTAAAATAAAAAATTCATCAAAATTGGGATATTTCTACGACAATATGTTAACGAATGTGAAAATTTATTTGGTTGTCATACATTTTTTGAAAATCTTTTATATTTTTAAGGCTACCGTGTTAAGATGATCGTATTAATAATCTTTGTAAGGTGAAAATCCAGCAATTAGCTGCAAAATGCAACAAAAAAATGTGGCAACCCTACACCAATTTTAGTTTGACTTTCAGACTCGGCGAGTGGGTTTCACCCTAAAACGGCTTAATATTTTTATCAGCATCATTTTATACCAAACTTGGTCCAAATAATAAAAGTTTTACAGAAAATTAACGAAAATCAAAAAAACTTCATATTTTAAAACATAACTTCTGAATGCATGGGCCGAATTTGAAAATTTTTGATATCAGGCATTAAGCTATATTTATTAATAGTTTGCCCAAATAACAGACTAATTGTAAAACATTTAGGTGCATTTTAAATACATTTTAGATGTCCATACTAACTCGGCCAACCCCTGTATTTATTGCACCGGAATTTTGGTGACATATTACTTTATTCATGTGCCAACTTTTAACTATTTAAATTCATAAACAAAAAAGTTATAGAGTTTTGACCGTATTTTACCACTGTGCGTACACTGACTAGTTTGAAAAATGGTAAACACCTGAACATTTTTTAAGCCATGTTATGTGGTATTGAATGAGAAGACGTCCTTAGGTATCCTAGCCGGAAAATGGTAATACAAAAATTCCAATTTATTATGAAGAGCTTTAGCGTTATACCTTAATGAGCTGCGGTTAGATATCATACAATAGCTGAGCTTTTAGCCAAAATAAAAGTCTTTAAAATCAGAGCTTATTACTAATGTTTAGATGGGCTTTTAATTTAGTAATGCTTTCTTAGAATTAAAGCAGTTTACTTACGTCAAAATTGAGGTGCTTACCACTAGTGTCCGACCGAACGTTCGGCTTCGGCTTCGGAGTTCGGCCAAAAAGTGATGTTCGGCCAAGTTCGGTGTTCGGCCAAATTTTGGCCGAACTTGGCCGAATACCGTATATTTGAAGAAGAACAGTTCATTTTTGATTTATTTCACGTAAAAAACAAAATTTTCAAATTTATTTCACGTAAAAAACAAAATTTTCAATTAAATTCGTCATATACTTTAGTTAAAATAATAAAGTTCAGGTATTTCCATATTTTTGTTGAAAACTTCAATAAAATAATTGAACTGACTTTATAATATTTTTGAAAAAATATTCTAAATTTGCTGTTTTACAAATTTATTGATGTTTGAATATTTTTTAATATACTTTAATGATGCTTTTGGTAGTCAAAATCAACGAAAATTTAAATTTTATTCAAACTAAAAAAAAATTAAAAAGTTCGGCTTCGGCTACGGCTTCGGCCGAATATTAAAAATTTGGCCGAAGTTCGGCTACGGCTTCGGCTTCGGCCAAAAAAAGTGACTTCGGTCGGACACTACTTACCACATAGAGAGAATTTCTTGGAAGAGTTTTAATGAAATTTTTTCATTAATCTAATGAAGTTTTCTTCACAATGTGAGTTTAAGAAATATTTTCTTAAACTTTCTGAAAAAACTTTATAAAACTAATTTTAATGAAATTTTTTATTACATTTACAGATAATTCCCTCAGTGCATACAAACTTTTTACTATCTGACCTATTGTTTACATTAGCTTTTTTGTACATGAGCTTTATACTACATGGGCATTTTACTAATGTAAAACTTTTTACTACAGGAGCATTTTACTTATGTAAAGCTAATCATTTTAATATGTGAGCTTTTTACTAATGTAGAGATGAGCTTTTTTATAGTTAAACTCCATTACAATAAGTAATAATTTTAAATCAGATCTCTTAAATAATGAACTAAATTTTTTGGTAAATTTCAGATTATTAATGAGCTTTTTACATCTGTAAAGCTGAGCTTTTTACTAGTTCAGCTTTATATTATTATAGAGATGAATTTTACTATAAAACAAACTTTAGTAAAATTTGTATACACTTGGAATCAGAGCTTTTTATTAATGTACAAAATTGCTTGTCAACTCTTAGGTTTTCACTACACGAGCTTTTCCCATAAAAACTTTTTACTATGCTATATATGAGCTTTAAAAGATGAGCTTTTTAATAAAGTAAAATTTCAATAAAATTTGCAAACATTTTGTATCAGAGCTTTTAATAAGGTAAAACATGTTTAGCTAAATGTTAGCCTTTTTGAGCTTTTTACTAAATGAGATTTTACTATATGAGCTTTTTAATAATGTAAAGCCTAGCTTTTTACTATTTGAGCTTTTACCTGATATATAAAAGAGCTTACTCCTTAAAAAACCTTATCAAAATTATTCAAACAAATTTTAAATTATAGCTTTTTAATAATGTACTAAATGGGCAGTAAATCGTTGCTTTTTAGTGTGCTGAACATTTTCTTAAAATGTCTAATACTGTCTAGTTTTGAATAACTTGGTATTAGAGCTTTTTATTAATGCACAAATTTTTTGTTAAATGTTAGATTTTTACTACATGATCTTTTTCTATAAAAGCTTTTTACTAATCTAAATATGAGCTTTTTAGTATTTGAGCTTTTTAATAATGTAAAGTTGTGTTTTTTACCAAAGTAAAATTTCAATAAAATTAGTACACATTTTGAATCAGATCTTTTAATGATCTCCAAAATATTAAGTCAAATCTTAGATTTTTATTGAGATTTTCACTAAATGATATTTTACTATATGAGCTTTTTACTATACGAACTTTTTACCAATGTAAATCTGAGCTTTTTAATATTTGAGCTTTTACCTAATGTCGAAACGAGTTTATTTTTTAAAAAACTTAATTAAAATTAGTACGACATTTGAAATCAGAGCTTTTTAATAATATACTAAATTGGCAGTTAAATCTTAGCTTTTTCTGATGTTAAGAATGTGCTAAAAATGTCTAAAATTTTGTAGTTTTAAATAATATTTTTACCACTGAATACTGCTACCAAATTAAGGGCTTTGTCTACGAATTTTAAATACTTATCATATAATTGGATATTTAATTGTATTCTTATATTCTTGGATGTTTACTTATAGTCTTTTTAGCAAACTCTTTTAAATAATCTAGACAATCTAAATGTTTATATTATCATAACAACATGTAAAAGTGAAGGGAATTTACAATAAATCTAAAGTTTATGAGTTATTTTTATATTTAATTCAATTAAAATTGCTAATATTCAAGTTCATTTAAAAAAATTCAATTATAAATTGTGAGATTTTGTATTAATACCAAATAAAAAATTAATAAGTGCTTAAAACACAGACTCATCTTTTTTTTTTGTTTTTGCTAATTAATTTACATTAACAAAAAATTATCATTTTTTTTATAAAAACTCAATTTTATCGAAAAAATATTAAACAAAACAAAATAATGAAATATTTATAGCATCATTAATAATTACAGGTTTATTGTATAAATAATTTTGTTACAAAAAAAAAAAACGACTAACAAATAAAAAATGTGATGACACCCTGTGTAAAATAACATTAACTCTTAACAAGAATAAGAGAAATAAATGTAATCATCATTATTTTTAATTTCAATAAAAAAACTGTTGATTTTCTACAATACACTCTAAATATTTAAACAATTAATAACATTTTGTTGATACCAATATAATAATTGTTTACTATAATGAATACCTATAAATCCAGAAGAATTGTAATAAATCATAAAAAGTACATATGGTTTTAAAGACCCCACGTTGGGCGCCATATATAGAAGTAACTTATATGGCGCCCAACGTGAGGTCTATAAATATGTGCGTTCCAATTTTAAATGTTAATAAAGGTCGTCGGCTGTCGAATACTAAATAATTAGTGAATATATTTGCAACTTCTTAACACTTTGACAACCCTTGTACACCACAGTGTACACATTTTTAAAAAAATATAAAAAATTTTATAATGCAATAAGACTTTATATTTTTGTTTAAATATGTTCATTAGGATATTGGTCATTGAAAAAAAAAAATCATTATATGCCTAAACTGTTCATCAGGAAAATATAGTCGCGATATTTGTTAACAAAGTCCGATTTTTTTAATCAGCCTTTATCTCCGAAAAATGGGCATATCTCCTAAACTAGCAAAGCTAGCAACTCGAAATTTGAACAAAGCCAAACAAATCATTTTAATCGAACGTTTTAGTGGTAAAAATGGGCTGAAAATTTTCAAAAATTTAGTTAGTAAGACGTCTTGTAAATTAAGTATACTATTTTTCAGACAATTTTTTGCTGAAATTATGTTGTCAGCTAAAATTTTAGCTATACTTATTCAACACTGTTTTGAACTAATGTTTTACTAATATTTTACTAATGTTTTACTAATTTATTTTGCTCAAAATTGTGCTGATAAGCACACATTAAAAATGTGTACGACAACCAGATTGAAAGATATACGCAGAACGTAGTAGATGTCGCTGCATGTCAAGATCTAGTAGAGACGAGCAAAATGATACTAAAAAGTACAATTATTGAAAGACATAAAAAAAAAAACAACCATAGAAGATTTTTGAATCTGTTTTTCATACATAATAAAATAAAAAGACGCCAACAATGTGCATTGTATACATATAAATTGCGGATTGAAAAAACTCAAATTTTTAGTAGTCACCGGCTTGTCAAAGTAATTTAATTAAATTACGGACAAAATAAAATGAAATATTTAAATTTAATAAAGATTAAATGTGTATATATAAACTAAATGATTATAGTCACTATTAATGTAGTGTAGTCAACTTGCAAACAAATATACTTTCAGGTAGACAGACTAAAGCGAAAGACAAGAATACACATTTTACGTAATTTTGTATGTTTCCTTTTTCTTATTGCAGAAAAGGGTTGTATATTTCATATTTTCTTATTTCGTTTTGTTTGTTATCTAGAAATATGCCATCACTTAGACAACCATTGATGTAAGTAGTTGACTTTCAGCAATTAAATTAACTAAAGTACAATTTTTCTAGAAATTTTTTGAGTTTTTTTCTGTCTACTAATATTTAGCAATGATTTTATTAACTTTTAGCAAGGAAATGTTAGCAAAACGAAATGTTAGCAAAAATTTAGCTGAATCTACTAATTTTGTTGCTGAAAATTAGCGAGCTGATTTTGCTGACATTAGCAATTTTATTTGCAGTCACCCTCCTGACTAAAATTTTGCTGACTCAGCAACATTTTCTGCTGACTTTACTAACTTTTTTTTTGAGTGTAAAAATTTCACATTAAATGTGACAAAATGTTTAATTCACCAGGAGCTACTATGAGATTATAAGTTCTAAAATACTCCAATTCGTATGAAAGTTAAAGTTTCATATGAAAGTTTCACATTTTCAGTGAAAGCTTTCGAACGGTACCGCCTGTCTTGTCGAAGCAAGCTTTAAACGAAATTTGTGTGATAAATTTTGTGATAAGTCTAAATCTTACAAACTATGAAATAAGATAATTTTGATTGGAAAATATCTCAAAATAAAAGAAACGCTATTTTTAACTAAATTTTTAATATTTCATATCTCTGGATAAAAATTATAGTCAATATGGGTATTAACATTTTTCATTCAAGCTTGTATGGGAAATTTAAGACATGTTGCCATACAAGCACTTTAACGTTTCTATCTTGCTGCTTTTTTTTTTATTTTTTTTTTTTATTTTTTTATTTTTTTCGAATTTTTATTATTTTTTTGAATTGTTATTAGTATATTTTTGATTTATAACTTATTTAAAAATTGCGAAATCACAAATTCTTTATTTCTTTAAAATATTTGTAAAATTACACACTTTATGACAAATAATATCTTAGTTTACACACTTAGTGTGTAAATACCATAAAAGACACAAAAATAGCAAAACCTGAGGAGTTTATGACAAAAAAATATTGGAAAAATGGCAAAAAATAATAAAGCAAGACCACAAAAATGTAAACAAATTAGAAGACAAACAATTTTGAGAAAAAGCAGTTCAAGCGAAGGAAATTTAGAAAAAGGCAATTTTAAAGCTGTAAAATCTTAAGTAAAGGCGGGTTTTAAGCGCAAAAACGCAAAAGCAAAAAATTACAAAATAAGCAAAATATAAGTCAAAATTCCATACAAATCAAAAGAGACAAATCTGTCTTTTCTGGTAATTAAAAATAAAAACATCTTATTAATACATTTTGTGGATATTTTTTGTAGACATAAATGCGCAAACAATTCCTTTACACTTTAAATGTTTAAATTTGGTAACTTTGTGTAAAATTACATAAAATTTTATATATTTTATAGAATTAAATTTGCAAGAGTGTTTTTCTTTTAGGTTTTACAAATATTAAAAAAAAATATCAAAACATTTTTTTCTTCAAAAATTTTTTTTAGTGTAAGATTTTAAACAAAGAAAAGTTAATAAAAAACTGTTTTTTATATTATATTTACTCAATAAAATTTACATAAAAAACAGTAATAAAATAAGCAATAAAATACAACAAAACAAAATATTTACAATATGAACAAAAATAATAAACATTAAAAAATAATAAAATATTAAACAAAATATATGACAAAATCTCATTGATATGTAAAAATTAAAACTTTTGTAAAAAAAAAAACATGTTGAATGAGAAAAATTAAAAAAACAAAATTGTCAAGTCATTTTTTTAATGAAAGAAATACGGAAATTTGTTAATTTTTGTTAAAAAAAACATATATACAATGAAACCTACTTCTTATTATTAATAACCACTCTTATTTTCAATTATTTCAATAAGTTCCATAGTAAATTATATATATTTTTTTTTTTTAATTTTACCATTTGTTTCATTCAAAACTAAACATTTGTTCCAGTTTTTATTTGAGAACTATTTACAAAGAAATAAAAAATTATTATCATTGTGTTGTGTGGTTTTTTTTTTTTTTTGTTGGTATAAAGAAAAAAATCTTAAATATCATCCTAAAAAACATAATTATAATTATTGTTATTAAAAACTTAAAAAATCACCACATACTTGACCAAAAAAGTCAAACACTTTTAGTTTTTTTTTTTTGATAAATTTTTAGAGAAAAAAATCTATTAACATTGAACTACTGTGATCTTGTTGAAATTTGTTTTTAGTTTTTTTTGTTAAAAATTTTAATTATGAAATAATAAAAAATTCATTAATGTGTCTGTATAAGGAAAAAAAATTTAAAATATAAAAATAAAAAAATTACGATTAAAAAATGCCTAGAATTAGGTAAAATATATGATAAGGTCCTACGTTGGGAGCCAAAATTTATGCAATACGAATGGCAAAATATGACATGATAAGGTCCTACCTTGGGAGCCAGAATTTATTCAATATATATAATGGCAAATACCTTAAAACAGGCTAAATATATAATAACGTCCACCGTTGGGCGCCAAAATATATTTAGTATATAATGACAAACGCCTATGATAAGACCCTAAATTGGGATGTAATGGCCAGGGACAAGAATTTCATGCACTACCTAGTATTTTAGGTGCCTATAATATGCAAGAAAAATCTCAAAATTCCGACCAAAAAAAGTTTTATCTCATATACAAAATCAGATCTCATTGGATATACGATAGATCGATATTTATTCTTATCCAAGTTTATGTCAAAATTGGGGTATCCAGTAATGTCCGATAAGATCCCTTAAATATATTACTGGATTAAATTAAATCAAAATTGATCTCATATATATTGATCCCATAATATTTGATTTAGGATCCTGATATATTCCAAAATATCCCATGACATTAATTTAGATCTAATTGAATCTAATTAGATCCAAAAAGATAAGTAATTTTTGGTGGATCGAATGAGATATTTTAAGATAAAATTGTATTTACTGAAATCCGATGACATATATAATTTTTAATTAAATTCAAAAAATAATTTAGACATCGGGGGTATGGGGTTATATATAACAATATATAATTACATATTTTTTATACGCATAGAAAATATTAATCTTGTATCATATATGGAATCTTATATAATTATATCTTACATCATTTAATGTTATATATAATTATTTATTAGGTGGTGTTATACATATGAAATCATATATAAGCATATCTAGTATCACACACAAAAATATTTTTTATAAGACAGTATATATTATAATATCTTTAATTATGTATCTTATATTGCATCATATATGATTACATATTATATTATATATGAGAATGTTTTATTATATATGGCAATAGATCTGTCATTACTTATTATGTATAGCATGTATAATTAATATCTAATTTTATATAAAATATATAAAAATACATCGTTATATATGCTACCATATAAGAAATATATAATAATATATGGCTATGCATGACACCATATATATTCACATATTATAATATATTTTAATATGAAAAAACATAAGACCATATATAATTTTTTTACTCGTGATATGATTTAAAAACGAAATACAAATGCACTTAAAATTTTTTTAATTAATTATTTTTATTTTATAGTTAATTTGTATTGTTTAATATATTATCTGTACACATTTTGCACAATTAACACACAATTTTAATTATTTGTACACATTTTAAACATATGTTCTTTTTATCAGGTCGAAGATACGTGGGTGGTCCCAAAAAAAGCCGACCTAACAAAGAAACCACAACAATTTTGGAAAAATGTTCTTTATTTCTCAACATAATTTCCTTTTAGCTCGATACACTTTTCCCAGCGATATTCTATAGCTTTGATATCCTGTTTATAGTAAGAACTGCATAGCTCCTTAAAATAGCCATCAACCTCAGACTCCTCTTCATTGCTGGCCAATCTTTTACCACTGAGCCATTTTTCGAAGTTTGGAAATAGAAAATAATCCGAGGGAGCCAAATCTGGCCATTAAGGTGAGCGATGAAGCAAGTCGAACTTTAATTCATTGATTTTGACCATCTCTATCGAAACATCTTCACGGCGTTGGTTTGGTTCTATTATGAACATACTGGGCACCCATCTTGCGCTATACACGCTGTGTAGCACTTTTTGAAAAGCCTTTCATTTAAGCCACCTAAAGCAACCTTCAGCCGACGATCATCCAATACCATTTTGTGGATTTTCTTAACTCAATTAGTCGGCCACTACGCTGCTCGTACGGCCTCGTTGAGCTCTGCCACCCAATATTTTATAGTCGTAAACGAAGTAGCAGACTCCCCCAGAGTAGAATATAGCTCGGCTTTAATATTGGCTGGACTGAGACCTTTCAAATGAAAGTATAGAATTACTTAATGGTGACCAAATTTTTCCATGTAATTTTTTTAACTGAGATCATTTATTTTTGATGACTCAAAAAAAAAAAAAAAATACTAAGCAACGTGGCGCCTTGAAACTTAAAACATATGTTTTATACTTTTTTCACTTTAAATTACTGACGACATCTATACGTCAGGTCGGCTAATTTTGGGACCGAATATCGGCGATATCAAAAAAACAAAAATGCCAAAAAATATAAAATAAAAAAATTCAATGAAAAAAATACAACAAATATTAAAAAACAGTAAACTATTGGATAATTTTTTCATAAAAATAGCAAAATGGTAAGCTAAATTGTATTTAATTTATTTAATCATATATTGCAAAAAAAAAACTAAATGTATGTTTACTTTTTTACAGAAAATAAAGAAAACAAATTCAAATCCACGGAAGACTATTTGATAGTGTTATTTATGTGAAATTGTAAATTTATTTATTTTAAATAATAAAAAGTATATAAAAAGTATGATAACATATTTTCTAGCGATATATGCTTTTATCTTCCAGAAGAAATATCAGCAATATTTTCGACACTTTTTTTTTTAATTTATATGATAATAAAGCAATATCGCCGATTTATCTTCCAGAAGAAAAAGTATTGCATTCAGGACACGGTATCTTCGGCAATACGAATGCAATTGTAACCGCAATAAAACTTTTCTTCCAGGCAATACGAATGGCGAATCGTAATCGGATTGACACTTAACTTTCGACTTATTGTGGAAAACCCTGTTTTTTTTATTGTTTTCAATAAAAATTTGCAAAAACTTAAAAATTTCTTTTTAAATTTTATTTAATTTGCTTAAATTTTTAGCAATTGTATTTATATATTGATTTGTTATTCATTTGTTAAGGAGAAATCATAACTAATTGTTAATATAAATACAATTAAATTGTTTAAGCCAATAAAAGATACAAGAAATAAAATAAATTCATATTTTTTCATTAAAAATATGTGCTAAAAAGTAGTTTTAGCACCTTCTTAAATTATAAATCATATAACGGTTGAATTATATGACTAAAAATTAGGTTTCAAGTTTAAAATTGAAGAAAAAAAATTGTGGCATTTTTAAGCAATTACATAAAAAAAACTGAAGATTATGACGAAATATTATAAAAAAAAAATCAATTTTCAAATTATGTCGTTTCCTATTTAAAAAACGATGTGCCACACATATATATTTTTTTTTAACAATTACATAAAATACTGAAGATTATTGCAAACAATTTTTATAATTTTTTTTTTTTTTTTTGCAAAACTTAATTTTTTATACAGGAAATTTTTGTATTAAATAATATAATTTTGTTTGGTTTATTTTTGTAAATTGCTATTATTTGCATTTCCTGTTGTGATTGTATTTGTTTCTTTGAGTTGAAAATAAAACAGAAATTAACATGTAATAACGTCTTTTTTCAAAAATCCATCAACACAATTTCAAGCAATTTTCATAAATTCATATTTACCAAATGGTTATAAATGATGTGGTAATTTACATACATTTAAAAGTTTTTTTTTAAAACACGAGACCAAAATGAAAATTCATAAGCGGATGTTTAAATGAAAGTTTAATGGATTTTTTTTGATTGGCTTAAAAAAAACACATGACTAGAAGAAACAGTTGGAAAACTGGGAATGAATGATTTATAAAAAAAAGTACATTTTCTTATAAAAATTATGAAATCATGGCGCCCAACGTAAGGGCATAACTTGATACTCTAATGCATAGATTATATAGATATCAAACTCTTCTTCTTTTAACAACAAACATATTTTTTTTTTTTAACACATTCAAATATTATGTGTATTGGTTCAACACATTCTCGCGAGACAGCAAATGTCAAAGACTTTGAGATTTATGTAATATATGCCTAAATGCACAAATTTCTGTTAGTTTCCGAAAATGTTTTTTGGAAAATTTTTAGTTTGTCATGATTTAATTTTTTCCAATTTTTGTTTTTCATTACAATCGCTTATTAAACCCATTGTGTACCAAACATAGATTCCGTGTGAATATTTTTACAAAACTTGGTAGGAAGATAGGTTGGTTTTTCAGTAAATTTCATAGCCCAATTGCACCCTATAAGAACCTCTACACTCAAATAAAAAAAAAATTTTGCTGAGTCAGCAAAATTTTAGTCAGGAGGGTGCTTGCAAAAAAATTGCTAATGTCAGCAAAATCTTTTGCTGAAAATCAGCGAGCTGATTTTTAGAAACAAAATTAGTAGATTCAGCAAAAGTTTTGCTAACACCTAGTAGATTAGAAATTAAAAAACCCTTGCTAAAAATTAATAAAGTTTTTGCTGAATATTAGTAGACTGAAAAAAAAAACTCAAAAAAATTTGTAGAAAAGTTATACTTTAGTTAACTGATTTGCTGAAAATCATAAAACATATTTTTGTAATTCTTTTTAAAATAATTTACAATACGTTACAAAATATAAAAATGTTCATACTCCCAAATTGACGATATGAATTAATGTAATATCTAAAAACAATAGAAATAATTATATATAACATAAACGAAATTATCTTTGAACTACTTACATCAATTATTTTCTAAATTATGCTATCTTTTAAAGGAACGCAAATGCGGCGGAGAATTATAGAAACGAAACAAAAAAAAATAACAAAATATAACATATACAACCCTTTTTTGCAATACGAAAGAGGAAACAGAAAAATCTACCTAAGATGTATGTCTTTGTCTATCGCTTTAGTCGGTCTACCTATTGCATATTTGTTTGCAATTTGTTAATATATATAAACTTTATTAAATTTAAATATTTTATTTTGTCTTTTATTTAATTAATAGACAATTACTTTCACAAGCCGGTGACTACGCAAAATTTAAGTTGTTTTAATCCACAATTTTGTTTTATGTATGAAAAACAGATACAAAAATCTTCCATGGTTGATTTTTTTTATATTATGTCTTACTAGAATTGTACTTTTTAGTATAATTTTCGTCGTGACATGCCGCGACATCTAATTCATTCTGAGTATATCCTTCAGTCTGGTTGTCGTTCGTCACATGGCGCGACATCTAATTCATTTTGAGTTCATCCTTCAGTCTGATTGTCGTTCACACTATTGATGTGCTAATCAATACAATTTTTTTTAGCAAAATAAATTAGTAAAACATTAGTAAAACATAATGTAAAAATTTAAGCTTAAAACATAATTTTAGCAAAAAATTTGCTGAAAAATAGTATACCTGATTTACAAAATGTTTTAATAACTTTTCTACTAACTTATTTTTTGAAGTGTACATTTTTTTTAAATAATACGAAACTTAATATCCGAGATGCAGCGCTATACACAATTTCGACTAGTTGTCAGTAAACATGCTACCGTTTTCTGCAACGGTCCGACTTTGTGCCGTTTGAAGTTTTCTATACACAGAGGAAAAATATGGTTTAATAGCATCATATTATGATTGGGAATAAGGAATAATTATAGTATGCTCAGAATTCTCTCTCTATTGGGAAAACTCTCTTGGCCAACGACAGGCTAAGAGATTAATTTCTTTTTCCAGTGCAGGATCGAGGAGACTCTTGTCCCTCGGGAGGGGTGACTTGAGAACCCTGGTGTCTTACCTGACTGGACACTGCAATCTCAGATACCACCTGCGCAAAAGGGGTCTTTCGGACACGGATGAGTGTAGGTTTTGCGAACTGGTAGCTGAGACATCGGAGCATGTTCTTTGCGAATGTCCGAGGCTTTGTAAAAGGCGTGCCAAGTTTCTTGGCGATCGCTTTGTCTTCCCTTCGGACATTATGAAGATTTTGCCTAATAGGATTATTGGCTTTATAGGTAGCTTGAATCTTTAGGGTAACTTTAGGCAGCACAAAAGACCTAAGTTGGTCGCGGTGCATAGTGCCATATAATCTAATCTATCTAATCTATGCTCCAAGTGATCATTATACCAGCCGCAGTAATCATAATGTTATCAGTTAGGATCATATTTATTATCATAAGGATCATACTATGATAAAATCAAAATTTCAATCATTACATGATGCTCTTAAACCATACTTTTTCCCTTCCTGTACCTAAGTATCTATTGATATTTAATATATCATTTGTTAAGTACTTTTATACCCAAAATTATAAAACTTAATTTAAAACCCCCCTTAAATAAACTCCCATTATTTCTTAATATGGTGTCATAATAAATTATATCTTACCATAAAATTGACAGTTATTTTAGGTTGCAGTTTAGTTTGAGAAACAAAACACCATTTGGTTTAAAATTAGCATATTCAATAAAATTGTTGATTACTTTTGATGGTTGCTTAAAATTTATGCAAATTAAATTGTTAGTTTAGTTAAGCAAAATGTTATACGAGTAGCAAAGTAATCATTCACAAATTGTAACAGTTTTTTTTTTTAAGAAAATTTTTATTGATTTCAATATGAAAGATTGATCAATAGCAGTAAATGGAATAAAACAGAGGCAAAATAACATTTTAACTGAAAAATGTTTAAAAAGGTTTTGAAATTTTTTAATATATAACGTATATTTAGTAACATTTTGTAGGCATTTTTTTGATTGACAATTTGTTTAAAAACTTTACAGCGGGGAAACACTCTTAAATTAAATCTTTTAGCCATAACATTTTTAAGTACTAAAAAACTAGTTTTTGTTAAAATTTGTTTACATAAATAATACAAAATTTCACTTTTGGGTTGAAACATTCCTCTAAAAACCAGTACTAATAAAAAATTCTTGAGTAGGTCACAATAAAAAAAAAAAATAATCATAAAAATCGAGTTATTAATTGTTTTTAAACAAATTTAATTGTTCTTAAAAAATCAAGCAAGACTGAATAAAAAATACTCCATTAAAATAAATAAGAAAAAAAACTTTACAAATATGATAAAATTCTTTTCGAATCGTGTCTTGTTCTTTTAAGCTTTTTTGTTGTCGCTACTATAGATTTTTCATTCATTAAAACAAAAATAATAACAAAAAATCCATTTAATTGTTTAGTCTACTTCAACAAAAAATGATTGTTTTTTAACCATTAATTGTTAGTACCGTATGCAAACAATGTTGTGTTTTTATACTATAAAAACTGCTGTAAAAAATCCCATAAGGGAAGGTATACCAAGTGCAAAATGAGTTTGGGTTATTTTCAAAGGAATAACTAAAAATTGGAATTTTGAAAATGTGAATCTTAAAAAATAGTACTAAAAATTAGTACTAAAAAATTAATAGTAATAATTAGTACTTCAAATCTGCACAACAAAATTGTACTAGAAACTAGTTTTACTTAGAATTAGTACTAAAGTGAGGTATCTCAGGTTTTAGGCACGGAGTTTAGTACAGTTTTTCTTGATTTAAAACAAACTACAATAATATTTTTGTTTTACTAATTTTTTAAGAAGTACTAAAAACTGTACTATTTCCTTAAGGAGTATTCAAAATTTGAATTGCATTTTTAAAAGTTACTTATTTTCTAGAAAAATTTATAAAATTTTAAATTATAAATAGCATGTGTGCTAAAAATTAGTACTTTATAATTTTGAAAATATACATACGGATTTTAGAACTATTCTTTTCTTAGTTCTAAAATAGTTAAAATTTGTACAAGTTCTTTAAAAAGCATCAACATTTTTAATATTTTTAGAAGTGTTTAAAAGTGTTCTATCTTTAATTTAGTTAAATTTAGTTCTTAGAACAAACAAGTAACAACAATTTACTAAAGTGAGGTATTCCAAATTATGTTGTATATCTGGGTTTTAGTATTGTTTTTTAAGCTTTAAACGATTAAAAAAGTTAAGTTTTCCTTGAAAGATCTATATAAACACATTTTCTAAAAAAAGTACTAAAATTTTGACATTTTCTTAAAAGAGTACTAAAAAGTAGTTTATCTTCGGAAAAGTACTTAAAATAACACCCTTTTTTCCTTTAAAATTGTTTTATATGATGTATGTACTAAAAACTAGTGTCTTCACATTATGAAAATATATATGCGGATTTTAGTAAGTTTACTTGATTCTAAACCAGTAATTTTTGTTGTCAAATATTTTTTGAAAAAATAGTTTACTAAAGTGGGGTAGTGTAGTTTATATTGTGGTTTAAGTATGATAAGCTTTAAAAGAATTAAACAGACAATTTATGTTAATAAGAACTACAGACATAGTCTCCTTTTAAAAGATACTAAAGACTGTAAAATTGTTTTTTTGATGTACTAAAAAGTTGACCATTTCTTAAAAAAGTACTAAATGAATATTTTGGAAGGAATATTCCTAAAAATAAGACCCATATTTTTATAAGAGTCATACATATTGTTTGAAATTGCATTCAACAATGTACTCTGAAAATACATTTTTCAAAAGTGCAAAACAATTTAATATTTTTTAAAAACAGTTCTAGAATTTTAACTATTCCTAAATGAGTACTAAAAAATATTTTCTGGGAAAAATTACTAAAAGTAGTGATACATTTTCTAAAAGTTGCTCTAAATAGTGTATGTACTAAAAATTAGTACATTCCTATTCCAAAAACTTATACACGAACTTTGATAATGTTTTTATTTTGTCAATTCTAAAATATTTAAATTTTGTTTTAAAAAAAGTAATTTAAATTTTACTATTTTTTGCATTTCTTAATAAGTAATAAAACTAATTAATTGCCTCGAAAATGTATTGGAAATAACGCATTATGCTTGAAAAATGTTGTAGCTATTACATTTTTTTAAAATGTTAGTTTTTTGCTAAAATTAGTACTATTTCTAAAATAGTACTAAATTATGGACTATTTCTTAACGGAGTATTGAAAAATATTTTCTGGGCATAAGTACTGAAAATAACACAATTTTCTCGAAAGAGTCACAAACTTTCTTAAAAATTTAAAATGATCTTTAAGTTTTACTATTTTTTACTATTTCATAAAAATAACTAAAACTGATTTAATGTATTGAAACATGTACTCAAAATAACACATTTTTCTTAAAAAGGTACTTTAACGAAACTTATTCTACCCACAAAAATAAACTTATTCAGTATAGTTGCTCAAATGGCATAATTTAGTTCGGTATAAGCAATTGTCAAAAGGGACAGCAAGGATTATTATACATATTATTTTATTTTTTCTCTTTTTTTTATTTTTCTACGTTTGTTATATCAAGCATAATTTTTTATTTGTACATATTTACTTATTTTTATTTTTTAAGTAATTAGTTTAGTTTATATTGTATTTATTATTTGGCCAATTGGGCTTACAAATTACAAAATGAATTTTTTTAAATAAATAAATAAATATTCTTCTTTGCGCAAAACGTACTAGTTATTAAATGTGCGTAGTTTCTTTAAGTACTAAAAACTTTACTATTTTGTACTAATTTTTAAAAAGAATTAAAACTAGTTACATTTCTTCTAAAATGTTTTTAAAATGTGATATTTTTATCAAAAATTATTTTTCATTATATATTTTCTTTAAATTAGTGTCTGTACTAAAAATAGGAACCACGCAGAAGACGTCTCTTTTAAATGTCTAAATCAGTACCATTATTTTTTTATTTACTAAAACTAGTAAATAGGAACTACACAGAAGACCTATTTTTTAAATGTCTAGAGCTGTCTGATTTCTTTATTTAAAAAATACTAAAGTTTTACTATTCCTTGAGAAAAAAACTAAAAATTTTACTATTTTTTAAATTTTTCTAAACTTTCTTGTAACGAGTTTCTATTTATTTTAAAAAACCATTTATTTTATTTAGCAAACCTTCATTTGTTAGAAACAAAAAAAATCAGCAAAACACATGCTGTTTAAAATGATTTTTAGATTGTATTGACTGGGGCTTTTTTTGGGTTTGTCTCTTTCGGTTTTGAACTCTCATGTGTTCTTGATCAAATCAACCATCAATTTGTTTGCATAAATTGAGGTTAAATGGAGGATTTCAATTTTATATTATGGAAAGATTTTTTATATGAGATTTGTTTAGCTTTCATGTAGTAATGAATGAGGTTTTAAAAAAGAAGAAAGGTTTTGAAAACAAATTAATTTTTTTTAGAAAGTACTTTTTTCTTGTTAATTTACATACAAAATTAAGTGTAAAACAGTGATAATGAGTAATTAAATTGAAGTTAAAATTAAACAACATAGTTATAACATAGTTCTAAACTGTTAGCTCTTTTTTGTACTTATTAAAATGTCGGCACAATTTATGTATTTTTCAAATAAAAAGTACCGAAACAACGGACAAAAACTATTCTAAAAATTGTGGTTTTTAAGACAAAATTCATAAAGTATGACTTTTTATATTAGTTTGTCATTGTCTTTGTAACATCGGAAAAAAATTCTGGGACTCCAAAAATTATATACATATATTTTGAATCAGCCTGGACCGCGAAATCGATATAGCGATGTCCATTGAAATACGAGTGTAATTTGGTATTTAAAATGAGAGTTCAAAAGTTATGAATGGAAGTTATAAAGTATTCATAAAATTTTTAATGCAATTTAAAAAACGCTGAAAAAAATATCGGTTATGGCCGTGAATTTTTTTCTCTCATTTACAAGTAATGACAATTTGCCATTAAAAATGCAAAATATTCTTTTTCGAAAATTTTTTTAAAATTTTTTTTCCGCTAAAACGTTTTTCTTGATATGTTTTCCGCGATACTTTTTTTTTGCCAAATTTAAAACAAGAGCTCAAAAGTATTGTGTGAAAATGTACAGTCATCACAAACTTTTTCATAAAATTAAAAAAAAAAAACTCTAGAAAATATTTATAATGATTGGAAAATGTGCTAAATATTTATTAGCGAAATTTATATTTTGGACGCGAATTTTTTCAGTCATTTATGACAATGACAATTTGCCTTTTAAAAAACGATACATGAAATGCTTTCCGCGAAACTTATTTTTGCCAAATTTAAAACGAGAGTTAAAAAGTTTTGAGTGAAAATTTTTTTTGAAATACTTTCCGCGAAACTTTTTTTTGCCAAATTTAAAACGTTTTGAGTAAAAATGTTGTCACCTGAAATTTTTTCATACAATTTAAAAAACGTCTAAAAAAACATTGATTGGAAAAAGCGATAAATAGTTTTTCGATAATTTTTTTTTTTTTTTAATTTTTTACGTTACAATTTTTTGCCAAACATAAAATGAGTGTTCAAAAGTTTTGTGTCAAAATGTCACCTTGAAATTTTTTATACAATTTAAAATGAGCTGAACAATATATTAACTTCGGACCCCATAAATTATAAAAGCGATACTTTTTTCACATTTTTTTTTTTCTCAAAATTTATTTTCCGCGAAATTTTTTTCTGTGAAGTTCTGGTCGCACATGTATTTCCGTCATTGTAATAACGATTTACTTTAAAAAAAAAAAAACTGGAATATTTTTCCTGCAAACATTTTTTTTTGTCCACTGAATAATGAATGTTAAAAAAGTTTTGAGTTAAAATATAAAGTCACCTAGAAATTTGTCATACAAATAACAAAAACGTTATAAAGTGTATTAATTGGTAAAAGCGTTAAATATTTTTTTTTGCAAAATCTTTTTCTCAAATTTTTTTTTGTGAGTTTTTTCCGTAGAATTTTTTTTTTCCTCTCTTTGTATAACTTTTTCGCCATTTCTTCACGAAATTTTTTATTGGAAATTTTGCTTTTTATTAAGATGCAAAACATAAATTTGCAACAAAAGTTAAGGTATACAAAATTTGGCACACGAATTTTTAGTACCCTTTTTCTAAATGTAATAAGACAAACAAAAAAATTTAGAAATGTTGAGGTTAAGAAGAAGAATAAACTTTTTTCTCTAAAAATTATAAAAACTTTTAATTTTTAAATCAGACTAGACTAGTTTCTGCCTTTTTATGGGCAGGCTCATCAGTGATTTTCCATTTAAATTCTATTATTATTTGTGTCTTATAATTGTCAGATTGTCTCTATATGATAAATTTTTCAACAACCTGCGGCTGCAAGAATCAAACCTGCGCTCATCTTACATTACAAACGTAACAATACCAAGTCATGACCGTTTAGCAATCACACCCAAGTATGGCCTCAAATCTAATGCAGCTATATTTCAGTTTTCTCTCCTATTAGCTTCTTCTGTTTTTGCATATTATACTCAGAAGAGACTACACTAAAAACACAAATATTCTATTTTTAGATTTTTGTCTATTTTTCTAATCTCCTCCGTCTCTATTTCACAATGTTACCAAATTGTTGGTGTAAAAATACCGTGCAAAATTAGTAAATAATTTTAGGTAAATGGTCTTTTTCGGCGAATTTTTGTCTTTGAATTTTGTTTCCGTCATATTTTTTCCTCGAAATTTTTTTGCAAAAGTTTTTGTAACATTTTTTTGCGGATTTTTTTTCAAAAATTTTTTTATCATGAAATTTTTGTTCCTTGAAGTTGGTTAAAAAAGTTTTTTCATCTTAATATAAGTTTCATTACATGATTAATTTTTTTTTTAATTTATTACCTTTTTGTTACTTTTTTCATTTTTAAAAGAATTATTCTAAAACAATTAAGGATCAAAGGATATGCATACCTGAAACGAAAAAAAAGAAATATTAATATATATGATGCCACCGCCAACATTTTTTAAAAGTTAAAAAAATAATAACAAAGTATTTAATTTTAAAAGTGAGCTCGTTTAATTTTTGTTGTATAGTACTTTTTCAAAAAAATCGGATTGTTCCCCTGCGGGAAATGAAGCGTAAATTGTCCTCAAAGGCCCTATCCCGTAACAGGTCAAGGCAAAACTGGCACAATTTGCCACTGCTGTGGATTAAGCGTTGGCAATTATTTTGAAAGAACTGGTACCGTGACTGGTGAAAGGAGGACATACCACTTAACGGTAGTTGACAGTTTTATTTTATCTTCGCAATAGTTTTTGTAGACATTTTTAATTTAATTTTTATTTATTTTTCATTTTAGTCCTACTGACAACAAATAGATTTATTTAAATTGTAGCTTTTAAAACTCATTTGAAAATTAGTGTTTAGACAAATCACCTAACACGTCACAAGGTGTTTAAAATGTGTCAATTGACACATTTAATTTTACATAAAGACTCCAACCTGGAACTGCTCTTTGCCACATTATGACTTAACTTTCGTGTCACCTAAGACTATATTTTTACTTTTCGACATCGGAACTCCACTGTTTTCTAGACTTTTTAAAAAATATTATAAATTTTTAAAAATGTTATCGCTCTCTTAAAAATGTTAGTTTTTCTGGCAAAATTGTTACTTCGATAAATTAAGCTTTAAATTTGTATACAATCTTTAAAACACCATCTGAAATGTGTAAAGTATCAAGTTGCTGTAGTTTTCAGTTCTTCTAACATAAAGTGATCATCAATAGGGCAAGGAATTTCATGCAACTAAAGAAAGAAAATTTGCGTCTATAAAATGCAGCTAAAAATTAATAATATGCAGTAAAAACATGAAAAGTAAAGGGTCCACTATCTTACGTTTTTTTTCAACTAGTGCTTATTTCGTGAATGGTAACACTTAGCTCATGTCTGATTTGACAGATAATTAGTTTTATCCTTCCGCTGAACGAATATGGTCCGTATGTTCGTTATCTTGTGAGAAAAGTGCAAGAAACTGGCATCCTCATCGATTAACCAAAGCGTGAAAAGCCAAAAACAGTGCGTACACCCGAGAATATTGCTGCTGTGGCAGAAAGTGTGCGTGAAGCGCCATCAACATCAATTCACCGTCGTTCTCAACAATTGAACATTTCGGAGACATCATTGAGACGAATTTTGCATAAAGACCTTGGTATGACGCCATACAAAGTCCCATTGGTTCAGGAGTTCAAAAAAAAAGGTATTTGGCGGCCCCTTTACTTAAAAGAACACTTTTTCCAAAAATCAAAACCTAAAAACATAAAAAATACAGAAAAAATATCCTAATAAAGAAATATAGAGTATGACCTCGAACTTGAATTATTTTAATTTTTATAGAAAAAAAAATTAATTTGGCATGTATATTTTCAATAGGAACAGAATCTTACGCTTTTCTTCGGTTCAGGAAGATTTTGTAAAAATTATTTTGCTTAAATCAAAATATAAAAATGTATCCAAATTCTATAATGAAAAAAAAAAAAATACTTCATAGAATTGGGAAATATGCACAAACATGCATTAAAAAGCACAAAATATGCATTTAAAAGCACAAAATATCCCTATAAAGTCAAAACATGCACTTTTGCCAAAATATGCAAATTTGGTCTGTTCTAAATTTGATGATTCGGATAAATATTTAGTCTATATCAGTTTTAGATTATTGGTTGCGCTTTTCTTCGGTTCAGCAAGATTTTGTAAAAATTATTTTGCTTAAATCAAAATATAAAAATGTATCGAAATTCTATTTTTTTAAAACAAATGAAAAAAAAAATACTTCAAAGATTTGGAAAATATGCACAAACATGCTTAAAAAAGCACAAAATATGCATTAAAAAGCACAAAATGTGCTTTTAAGATCACCAAATATGCCCATAATGTCAAAATATGCACTTTTGCCAAAATATGCAAATTTGTTTTGTTCTTCTAGATTTGATGATTCGGATAAATATTCAGTCCATATCCGTTTTAGATTTTCGAGAAAAAACTTGAATGAAATTCCTTGCCCTAATCATCAACAAATTATTCAGTTAAACTAACAACAATATCTAAACACTTGCTGTTTATCATATGAATGGCCTCTTGTAACAATAACAATAAAATATACTCTTATAGCTGTTATTCTTGACAGGCTGTAATCATGGATTAACCAGTTAACTGCTTTATATATAATTCAAATAGAGAAAGTATACTCCCAAAACCTATGACAACTTTTGCAACAAATGCGTTAGAAATAAATTTGGATTTCCGGTTTTTAAACACGTTTTACCAAAATGCTTCATTGTCTCAGTTAACTGGTTAAACTATGCCAAAGACACCACACATAATTTAACAAACAACATTTAAAATGAGGGGAAATAAATAAAATCATAAAATGAAATAAAAGCCAGCGGCCAACTAAAATATTATGCATGATGATCTTTTTTTTGAAAAAGAAGATTTGTAAAAAGAAGAATAGAACATTAAAGCTTGGCTTTTGTTAAAGATTTAAGATAGAATTTTAGAAAAAAAAATCTACACACTAGGGTCGCTGCACTCTATTGTAAAAAAACGACTATTCAAAAAAAAAAAAAAATATATATATAAATTTATATGGTAAAAACCAAACGCAGATGAGAAGTAAGTCAACCGGTATAATAAAGAATAAATATGTAGTTTACATATACAGATACACACACACACATACTTCCACACATTGGAACCATATGTATATGAAGAAGTGAAGTGAGTAGTAGTACAATATAAGAATGACTTGGAAGTGAATAATCATTTTATCCACAAACATTAGAGGAATATTTAGAATTCAAAAGCAGTGATGTCAAAAACTTAAAAATATTGTCGATAGCAATTCTAGCAAAAATCGCCAAAAATAATGTAAGACCATTAATTTGAAAAATAAAAATGGCGTACATATAATATGGCTTTTAAAAATTAAGACAAAAATAAAAAGATTTGAAGAGAGTTCAAATTTCTAAGAAGTTGAATTTCGTTTAGCTAAAAAAATATTACATTGAAATTCTACTGAAGATTGCTTGGAGGAGCATGAAATCATGGCACAGAATACTTTTATTTTTTACAAATAAAATTTCATTTCCTAGAAGAAAAAAAAAAACAGAACCAAAAACTAAAAAAAAATAATTATTTTATTAAATAAAAAACGCTTTCTTTTATGCAAAAGTACCTTACGGAAAAGAGACCGGTCCCAAGTGACACGCAAGACTGGGCAAACTCTTTATATGGCAGGGGACACATCACTTCAATATGGCGTTGTCATAGGAGGGGGGGGGGGGTGGCGGTCAATAGATACATTTTAAACACTTTGCGAGGTGTTAGGTGATGTGTCTAAAAATAGATTTTCAAATAAATTTAACAAATATGTTAAAAAATTTACTTGTCGTCAGTAGGGCTAGACCTGAGCTTATATTGCCTATGCATATTGGCTGGCTAACAGTAAAGTTATATGTTTTACGTGTGTGTTTAAATATTGAAGAAAAATATACAACAAAAAAAAACAGAGTAATATATTAAAAAATGGCAAATTAAAAGCCACAAACACTATAAAAACCAAATATAGATAAAGTATAGTGATATTCCCTCGATTGACCTATCACAAGATAGGTTTTTTGAGGTCAATTGTTTTAATTGTTTGCTGTTTCAGCATGTTTACTTTACAAGCAAACATTTAACAAAAATTAAAGTTAAATGGATTTTAAAATTCAATAGGTAGCTTAATATTTCGAAGCAAAAAGTAAATAAAAATTTAAAATGGTTTTAGAATTTAGAAATATAATTTATTTGCAGAAACCACAATAAAATTACAAAATCAAAATTAATTACAAAAACAAAATAAAAATTCTTATAATAAAAAATGAAGAAATTAAAAAAATCTAAATGAACAAAATGTGTACAAATTTGAAAAGCGCTTAAATAAGATAAGTAAAATTGAAATATCCTCTAAAATCATATTTTTAGTTTAATAAAAAGGAAAAATTAAACTTCTACCAAAAGAAAGAATTTTTGTTTAGTTTGTGAAGAAAAATTTCATTAGTTTACTGAAAATTTTCATTACTTTTCGTGCACCAAAATTCTCTCTGGGTATGGAATTTAATGTTTGTAAGACAAAAATTTATTTACCTGTACCCACCTTTTAAAATACCGATCGACTCAGAATAATTTTTTTTTTTTTGATCAATTTAGCAATGTCTGTCCATGTATTCTTGTTCGCACGCTACTGATCCCAAACATTGAGATATTTTAATGAAATTAGTCACACTGACTTATATCGGCCAAAGGACGGATCCTATTGATTTTAATAAAGATTGGCTCTTGGTTAGATCTAGTCCCACATAAAGACTCCCCAAAAATTGTCACTACAGCTCGAAAATATTAAGATATTTAAAAAAACATCAGCCCAAGGACGACTACTTTTGATTTTGGTTAATATAGGCTTAAGTTTAAACCTAGTGCCCATGTAAAGATTTCCCAAAAATTGTCTCTTTTGGTTTTGCTAACCAAGTTCGAAAATATTAATAAAGGGTCCGCCATCTAACGTTTTTTTTTCAACTAGTGCTTATTTCGTGAATGGTAACACTTAGCTCATGTCTGATTTGACAGATAATTAGTTTTATCCTTCCGCTGAACGAATATGGTCCGAATGTTCGTTATCTTGTGAAAAAAGTGAAAGAAACTGGCGTGAAAAGCCAAAAACAGTGCGTACTCCCAAGAATATTGCTGCTGTGGCAGAAAGTGTGCGTGAAGCGCCATCAACATCAATTCACCGTCGTTCTCAACAATTGAACATTTCGGAGACATCATTGAGACGAATTTTGCATAAAGACCTTGTTATGACGCCATACAAAGTCCCATTGGTTCAGGAGTTCAAAAAAAAAAGTTATTTGGCGGACCCTTTATATTTTAATTCAATTTGGCACACTGACTTATGTACCCCCAAGGACGAAGTCCTTTTATATTAGCTAAGGTCGGTCCATGTTAAGACCTAGTGCAAGGGGCCCCCAAAAATTGTTTCTTTTGCATATTCGTACGTTACAGATCGAAAATTTCAATGACATTTGCTACACTGACTTCGATTATAGTTGGAACTAGAACAAGTTCAAACCTAGTGCCCATATAACGGCGATTCAAAAATAAGGCTATTTTAAAAAAATATTAAGATATTTTGATGAAATTTGGAACACTGACTTATATCTGCACAAACTCATAGCTTTTAGTATTTATCTGTAAATGACTAGGCCTAGTGTAAAAAAAAAAAAATACTCTTGTTTTTTCGCAGATATTTTGATGAAATTTTGCACACTGACATACTTAGGTCCAAGGACCAAGCCAATTTATATTGAATCGGTACTGTATAGACCAAGTGCCCATATTTGGTAAGTACTAATATCTATTTAATAATTATCAGGCACAATCGAAATTGAGTGCTGATGTTTATTTGTTTCACTAATTTGTAGACAAATATTGACACAAGCCCATTTTAACCCATAAAAATTTAGGATCCAAATACTCTGTGACTTTTAATCAGGCTGTCCTCTTTAACTTTTTTATTTGTTTCTTTTTAATTTTTTTTTCATTTCTTTTATTTTTTTTTTAAGTGTGTGGTTTTTGTTTTTATTCACACACGCAAAATATATAACTTTGATGTTAGCCAGCCAATATGCACAAGCAGCAACTAACTCAGACGTTAGAGCGTTTGCCCTATAAGCAGTATATTTTTTAAACCTAACTTTTTAAAATTTATTTAAAAATCTATTTTTAGACATACCACATAACACGTCACAAGGTGTACAAAATGTGTTAATTGGTTACCTCCTATGAAAATGCTTTGTTAAAGCGACTAGTTCATTTCATGTAAAAAATACAATCAAGGAACAGTTCGTGATACCTTAGGTGATGTTATATTATTATAACTTTTTAAGTGAAGTTAAAAATTAAAAACTAAGTTGTCAAATATTTTAAATAATCGCTAAATTTTTCTAAAAAAAAGAGTGTTTTAGTTTGCATCACTGTTTGTTGTATTCAAAGTATGTAAAAAGTGAACGACCACCTTTACGACCATCATCGTCATGATTATCATCATCATCCAAAACATCAACTGAAGTTTGATATGCTTAGAAAAAGTTGAATGGTTGAAGTTTGTTCATTCGAATTATTGTTTAAAAACTACATCTTGTTTTGTTCTTGTACATTTATTTTTTTTTTTTTGTAACTTCCCCCTGGTTTTTAATTACATCTTACAATCTCTTACTTATAATATGATCATTATTTTTTTTTTTAACAATTATCGTAGATAGTGTCTACAGAAACAGTAGCATAAGATTTTTAAGACTTTTGTTTAATTTGCAGGTGCAAGCAAATGTTTTCTTAAAAAAAATCTTTTAACTGTTGCAATTCGAACGAAAAAAATCGTAAATTAACACTTTAAAACTCTTTTGTTTACATGACTTTTGATAGTTATAGTTTTTTTTTGTAACTAACAACTTTGAGCTTTACGATTGCAGTTTAAAGCTCACATATGAATTGAATTTTTTTTTAAGAAAATAAATTACGAAAAATTTCCGGTGCTAATATATGGTTTCTTGAAAATAAATATGGTTTAGTATGGGGCAATAGAGGAAAACGGAAAAATGGTTTTAATTTTATTCTTTTTAATGAGATTTTGGTGGTGAATTTTGTAGGTTAGAAGGAAAACTAGAATATAATATAATAAATTTTTTTATTTTTTTTTGTTAATGTTTGGAGTTTGTAAGTTAAAAATGTTAACAACTTATTTAATTATAAATAAAAACATTTTGTTACTATTATAAAATATTTAAAAGTTTAGAGTAAAACTCAATTAATATGGATTTGTTAAAAAGGGTGTTTTTTTATAGAGGTATATAACTTTGAAATGGAATAAAACGAAGATGAATTTTTTAAATTGGCATGCAATTTACTTTATTCGAAAGATAATGTTCTGGCATTATAATTTAAACATGATTTAAAAATGTCTTCCAGTTAAAATAGAGTTGCCAACTTAAAGTTCTATACCTGTATAAAAACACCCTTCATTTACTTTCGAATATTTCCAAAATTTTCAGTTCTAACTATTTTTGTTAAAACTTTCACACAATAAAAAATTTAGCTATTTGCCAACTGTAATTCGGTTTTTACGAATTTCAGTCGGTTGGCACAACTTAACATTTGTTTCCACAACAAAGTTCGGTTAATTCAACTTAATTTTAGTTGCAACACCAAAAATATTCAGAAATCTAATGTAAAAATCGTTGTACTAACTGAATTAATAAGTTTTTATCATTAAAATACAATTTTCAATTCGGTTGGCACTTTATTTCTATGTGTGTTTGAATTTGTCTACAAATTTAGTTCATTGTCGATAAGAAATTTATTGAGAATTTAGCAAACATATCTTCATAAAAATTATGAAAATCGACCACTAATTAAAGGCGTTATTGTGATTTCAAAAGCGGACTAATTAAGAGGATTTTCTTAGATCGACTTAGAATCGTTATTACGATCCAAAATGGTTATAAACAAGTCTTAAATTTTTAAAAGTCTAAATTTCAATGATTTCAAGGTAAATGTTCTAACGTCTTAGGTTGCTGATGAATACTAGCTAGCTAACAGTAAAGTTATATTTTTTGCATGTGTGCTTATGCACAAACGCAAAATAAATAAAAGAAACAATACAAGAAAAAATCGTAAAGCCTGCAAAATATAGTCTAATTGCGGTGATATACCATTGGATGACCCGCGACGGAATATATCCTTTAAGGTTAATTTACTCATTTGTTTGCTGTTTTCCGATTTTTACTTAAATAGGAACATTTTAACAACAAAAGCTAAACAAAAAATTGAGAAATCTCTATTTAAATAAAAAAGAAAAATAAAAGTAAACATCAATTGTTTAAAAAAAGTTTAACAAATACATATAGCGGAATTTGGGGTAGTGTGGTAACAGGGGTGAAGTAGTTAATACTCTTTTTGTCTAATATTAGTGCATTTTTAAACATTTTACCTACTGCGTCGTGTTGTTTAAAAATAAATTACTACTTCTGACTATTTGTAAATTAGAAGGAGAACATTTTTGTTTGTACTTTAATAGCTGTTGAAAAAATGCATTACATTTTTTTTGGGGTGAATTTTTAACATTATTTACGAGGGCGGATTAATAAGACCGTGATTTTTCAAACTTCCCTCGTAGTTATATGAAATGCAACACTGCTCCCATCAAGTACCACCTGTTAATAGACTACTGTCAAATTTTGAGCAAGTTCCGTCATTTACTTTGCGTTTAACAGATGTTCAAAATATACAACCTCGTGGATTTTTTTAAAAATAGAAAAAAGTGAATTTCAAGTGCTCATTAAACATTATTTTTTGCGAAAAAAAAACTGTCAATCAAACCAAGGAAAAGTCCGCAAATACTATGGGGACTCTGGACCATAGATTTCAATGGTAAAAAAGTGGTTTACTGACTTTCGTTGTGGTCGCACAAGTACAAATGACGCTGAACGTTCTGAACGGCCAATTGAGGCCGAAAATGACGAAAAAATCCACGATATGGTGTTGGCCGATCGAAGAGTAAAAGTGCGTGAGATTGTTGATGCCATAGGCATTTAATATGGCAGTGTGGTTTCGATTTTAAATGATCAGTTGGGTTTAAGAAAGCTGTCTGCAAGATGGGTGCCGCGTTTGCTCTCAATTGACCATAAACGTAATCGTGGCCAACAAGATGATGGCAACAGGTTTTTTGGGATGCAAGCGGGATAATCCACATCGATTACCTTTAAAGGGGGAAAAAAAAAATAAACGGCGAATATTATGCCAACTTATTGGACCGATTTAACGAGAATTTAAAAAAACCGACCACATATGGCCAAGAAATGCCTATTTTACGAACCTCGAAAAATCTTATTTTTTGGAAGTATTAAACTAAACGGAGATTATGTTAAAAAATATTTTTTTTTTTTTTGTAAAAAAAACTGTGTTCAATTCAAAAAGTCACGGACTTATTGATCTGCCCTCGTAATTCACAATTTCTTAAAAATCACTTTTTGATGGAAACCTGTTCGCTGATGACAACTGCACCTCTGACAAAAATTTTAGAGAAAAATTCAGTTTTAGTACTTTTTTTTTAATATTTGCTATTTCTTTATCAACTATAACATTTATTTTTGAATGCAATACCCTCTATCAATCACATTAAGGTTATCGACTTATTAAAATATAATATTATTATTCAGTAGTCATACTTAACAAATATTGTTGAAGATAGATTGATTCATACTTTAAGAATATAGTCATAAATCTGTTTTTTGCCTCTCCTGAAGAAAATGTGTGTTGGTTCTTAGAGGGTATTGAATATAAGCTCTCGATATGTACTTAGTTTACGAGATTTTAAAATTAAACCAGCGACATAGTAAAAATAGAGATTTTTTATCGCATATAAAATTAAACTTCCCTCTGCAGAACATTTGTGTACAAATAAGCTTTCCTCAATTTCTTTGTTAAGTGACACATCTGCTTTTTTTTTGTGCGATTATTTTAAGACCTTGAAATGACGCACAAATCACGAAAATTAACCCTTATTATACAAGAAAAAAGGGGATTCTAATTTAACAAATGAAAAAGAATTCATCAACTGGTTTCTTTGAGATTTATATAAAAAAAAAATATGCGTTTTAAAAAAATATTTATAATAAAACCATTCATATGTCATATAACAAAACAAGTTACCCTACTTATAACAATATCAAATGAGATAGATACATGCAAACTTTATAACTTAAAAGAATTTTCTAATTATTCCCAAACTACAGAAAAAAATCTGCCTTAAAGTAGGTTTATATTCAACTAAATCTCAACATTTTATGTCAAGTCTCATAGTTATAAGACTGTTTTTAAAGTCGCGTTACAGTAAAAACTTTGAGAAATGAGGAAAATTTTGAAATGTGAACTAAAAATTTATTTTTTGAGTCTCAGATTTCTATTATTGCTTCGTAACATTTTGAATTTAACCCTCTAACCGGCATAAGATTTGTTGGACTAAAATTTATACCACTTGTTCGGCACGAGAAATAAATAATATTTTGTTTTAGCGAAAATTTTTTTTGTTGCCTATTTTAGGCGATATGGGTCAAAATAGGCTATCTCAAAAACTAACCTATAAAATTTAAAAAGTTAATGCATAAATTATTCTTCTTACAAAGATATAACAACAGTCCAAAAATTAGTCGTTTTGAGCTTTTAGATAAAAAGATATGGCGATTTTCGTTTTTCGAAAAACGCGAAATCGAGCGAAAACGAACCTTAACTTTAATATATATTGACGAAACTTTGAAGCTTTGATAGTGTTACCAAATATAATATTTCTGCCAAATTTCATAAAAATCCGTCCACTCGTTTTCACGATAAGATGATGTCCTTTATATGTATCCCTTTAAAGTCCTGTATGTGGAACAAACTTAGAGTATTTTCCAAAAGTTCAAGCTTTAATCTTCCTTTGTGTGGAATATGAATGGTTTCATTTTAACAGAAATGTGTTTTAAGGACTTTTCAAAATTGTGGTTGTTTCAAAATATTTATTTTTTTAAATTACTGAAAATTTTAACTATAACGCTTTCTCGCTTCCAAACCATGAGATGTACACAGAACATTACTTCGCAAAATATGTGTAGCTTACATTTTTATAATAAAACACTTTTTTGGCGAACTTATGGCCAATTTAAAATACCCCGCCTATAGGCGGACTTGCCGGTTAGAAGGTTAAGCCAAGCCTATTTGAATTGAAAAGTAGTTTAATAAAGCTTATAACACAATTGTGGTCAAAACGGCACATTTTTGACACCTTGTGATGTAATAGGTTCTAAAAATACATTTTCGAATAAATTAAAAAATATATAAGAATTTTAAAAAATCCTTTGGAAGGCTTCAATCATAGAACGTCCTGCTTACAGAACAAATGCTCAAAAGTTTGAAGTATTGAAGTAGTGTTACTTGTGAAACTTGGCTGGCTAACAGCATAGTTATATTTTTTGCGTGTGTGTTTAGAAAAAATAATTGTTTAGACAGAGAAGAAAACAGTCGCAACAAGAAACTAAAAAAAAAATGAAAATAAAGCACCAGCAACACTACAGAATATAGTTTAGGGCCAGTGATATGCCCTCGGTTGACCTGTCACGGGATATGTCCTTTGAGGTCAATTGACTTATTTGTTTAAGAATACACAAAAAATAGAGAAAGTACTATAAAACCAAAAAATTAAATATTATTTAGAAAATTAAATTAAAAAATAAATTATTACTTTCAAATTCAAATATAATTTTAAATTTATAAAAATCTATTTACATTAAGATTTGTAAATATTTTTCAATTAAAAGAACTTTATATGACCATTTCTCAGACCTTTCACTGTTTTTTCTATATCGTACTATTATTTAATGTTTAAATATGTCATTATATAGTGTTTTTTTCATTCTAAAAGATTTATTTCATTATAAATGTAGTAAAAACGTGTCATGTTGCATATATTTTTTTTCAACGATATAATTTTTTTCTTCTAAAATGTTTTATTAAAAACTAAAAAAAATAACTATCTTCTTTCCACACGCTATTACAATTATCTGGTGTTTTTTCAGATTTTTTTGCTGTAAAGTAGTTTTGCTGCCTTATCGTCTGTTTACAAAGATACGCTTACAAAGATGCATTTTTAACAATATTAATTGAAGTATGCATATATTTTGCTTATAATTATATGCATTCTTCGCTAGGTTTTGTTTTGTCTTTCAAACATAATTAATTCGTTTTAATTATAGATTTAAATATTTGTAAAGAAGAAAAGATAATGAAGAAAAATTCCAAAGTTTACCACGTTTTTTTCTTAAAAGATAATTGAGATTAATTTGTTTTACAGGGAGACAGGTAGAAAATTCTTTGTTAAATGTTAAGTGTTGGGGCAAGTGACTTTAGGGGTATAGATTTTACTAATTTTTAGTTAGTTTATTCACATTTTTACTAATTAATAACAAATAATAAAAAATATGCTGAATTTTAATGGTCTAAAACCGTTTTTTAATCCGTTATTTTTGTAATAAATTTAACAAATTTTATGAAATTAAATTTTTTTTTCCAAAATTTGTTTAATTATGCCAAATTTAATTAAAAAATTCATTTCACAATTGAAGTGCTTATTGTAGAAACATGATAAGCCACATTTAATTTTTAGTTTGTTTTCGCTTTTTAAAGGTTAAAGAAATGAAACCAATATGACTTTTGCAGGACCTGTATACACTAGGTATTTGCAATTAGTGTTTAAGCAGGACTTCTATCAAATATTATTCAATGGCTGCCTAGAAAACTGTGAAAATCCATAAAATAGTAAATGTGGCTTATCAAGTTTTTACAATAAGCTCTTCAATTATATTTCATTTTTTTTTTTGTTTACAAAAGTTTTTAAGGTAATTTGAATCATTTTTTTTTAATTTTTTAAATTACCTAAGTTTCTTTGGAAATCTTAACTACTTGATTTTTGAAAAAAAAAATCCGGTTTAAAATTCAATTAAGGCAAATTTAACAAATTTATTGCATTGAAAAAAAATCGCAAAAAATTTAAAAATATCGCCAAAATTAAAAAAAATTACAAAATTTGACCAAATCGCCAAAAAATTTTAAAAAGTTGTTAAATTTAAAAAAGGTCGCCAAAAATTGGAAATTAAAATTTAAAAAATTGTCGAAAATGAAAAAAACTCCAAAATTTAAGAAAAGTATGAAATATAAATAAAAAAAAAAAAATCACCAAAATTAAAAAAAATTGCAATTTATTAAAAAATCGTCAATTACAATTTTTCAAAAGTTTAAAAAAGTTACACTCAGAAAATTCTTCCTGTTTATTAATGTTTTGCTTTCTTTGGAAAGGGGATAAAGGAGATATGAAAGGTGGGGAAATATGAAGGGCTTTAAACATGGCAACACTGTAATTGCGCGAGATGATAAGTCTTAGAACAGTTGTTGCTCGCCACACCTCATGGAGAGTTGGCGAACTTATTGAATCTTTTCGGTTCATATTTTACTGCTTCATTATTTTACTTGGATGGAGTTAAGTGGTCACCGTGGAACAAACCCGGGACCACAACGCAAACACAAGATTGGAAAAATCGGCGAAACTGAAAAAGATGCCATAATTAAAAAACCTAAAAATTGGTATAAATCGCCAAAATCGCCAAAATCGTACAAACTTTCATAATTAAAAAAAAAAAAAAAAAAAAAAAAACACGCTAAAATTGAAAAAAACCGTATAAATAGAAAAAAAGGCTAAAATTGAAAACGATCGCTTTTATTTAAAAAATCACCCAAATAAAATTTAAAACTTTTATATCTAGAAAACATTTTTAATTTGCCATTTTATTAATTGTGGCGATTTTATAAAATTTTTACGATAGCAATGTCCGTCTGTCTGTAGAAATGACGATTATGGGGCGAAAACGTAATAAGGGCTGGTCCTTTTTACACAGATTGATTTACATTTTTCCGAAAATGAGCAAAATCGGTTCAGCGGTTCAAAAGTTATGAGTAAAAATGTGAAAATACCTTAAATTTTTCCATACAAATTTGTGTATATTACACTTAAAACAATATGTTAGTAAAACGTCTTGTAAATCAAGTATACTATTGTTCAGCAAACTTTTTTCTAGAATTATGTTTTCAGCTAAAATTTTAGTTATACTTATTCAGCACTTAACTGTGTTGAAGAACTAATGTTTCACTAATTTCTTACTAATTTATTTTGGTAAAAAAAATTGTGCTAATAAGCACTTTAATAAAGTGGAGGACAACCATATCGTGTTTTCAATTTCGGCTATTTTTTAAATTTGACGATTTTTTAAATTTTTTAAATTTGAGCTTTTTAGAGTGATTTTTTTCTATTTATTTTTTTTTGTTTTGCTGCTGTTCTGATAACTTTCTTAAAATGTTTCAAAATCTGAGTTTTTCATGGAAAATAATAACATTTTCTAAAAATGTTAAAAAAAAAATAGTTTTTACTTTGTTTTTTATAATTAAAGCTCTACAAGAAGTTTATACCCAATTTCTAATCACTTTTTATTCCAATTTTTTATATTTTTTCATTTTGCTAAGTTTCTTTGGCAAATTAAAAAACTTGTTTAAACTTTAAGTTTAAAATACACCCGGGTGAAAATTCGGCTACGGAGTATAATATCATTGTATCCCATTTGATAATATCCAATATAAAGGGTTTTCCAATAGGTACTTGACAACTTTGAATTTAATTTGTGAACGCACTATTTTACTAGTCATCTAACTGTTACTTTCCTTTTTTTCAGTAAACTCAACATTTTCATCATGGTAAAGTACACGAACAAACAACGTATGAAAATTATAAAAATGTATTACCGAAATTTAGAGTCGGTGACCGCAACTTTAAGAGCGTTAACTCCATCTAAAATCATCTTCAGTGACGAAGCTCATTTTTGGCTCAATAGGTTCGTCAATAAGCAAAATATGTGTTATTGGTTTGGTGAAAATCCACATGTGCTTCGTGAATCACCACTTCATCCACAAAAAATAACTGTTTGATGCGGTTTGCATGCAATCGGCGTCATTGGGCCATTTTTTTTTCGTCGACAATAACGATCGTCACGTTACTGTGAATGGCGATCGTTATCGCGCCATGATTATCGATTATTTTTGGCCGTATTGGAAAACATGGACTTGGTCGACAAGTGGTTTCAACAGGACGGTGCCACAAGCCACACAGCACACGTTACAATAGATTTATTAAAGAGTGAGTTTGGTGAGCGTGTTATCTCAAGAAATGGACCAGTCAATTGGCCGCCTCGTTCGTGCGATTAACGCCTCTAGAATTTTTTCTTTGTTTGCTACGTCAGATCATTGGTCTATGCCAACAAGCCGACGACGTTTTAAGAACTCAGAGCCAACATTGAACGCGAAATAGCGGCCGTTACGGCCGAAATGTGTTACCGAGTCGAAAATTGGGTCCAACGAATCGACCGCTGCCGACGTGCCCGCGGTGGCCATATAAACGAAGTCGAGTTCCATTCATAAATGTTTTGATTGTATTTTAAGTCGATAATAAAGTTTTAAAAATATCTCAATGGTTTGCGTTTTATTTAAAAAAAAAGTTGTCAAGTCCTTATTGAAAAGCAATTTATAAGCAAATACTAATTTTTTTTTTTTTTTAAAAAAGCGAAGCAACACTCAGGAAATTCTTCTTATTAATGTGTTGCTTTCTTTGGAAATTGGATAGTGGAGAGATAAAAGGTGGTAAAGGATGAAGGGCTTCAAACATGGCAACACTGAAATTGCGCGAGATGATAAGTCTTAGAACAGTTGTTGCTCGCCACCTGATGGATAGTTGGCGAACTTATTGAAGCTTTTTGGTTCATAGCCCTGATTCATTATTTTACTTCGGTGGGGGTTAAGTTCTATGGGAACACCGAAGGTGGGAGTTGCGATACATATGAGGGATAGACAACTCATACATATTATTTTTCTAAATTGATATTGCCGTCACCGGGAATCGAACCCGAGACCATCTGTGTAACAGTCCAACGCGCTAACCATTACACCACAGCGCCCACACATTGGTCAGAAAAATGGGTCATCGACATGTATCTAACTATATCAAATTAGATATAATTTGATACAATTTTATGCAAGACTTGTCCATATCCGGGACACTAAATTATATCTAAATTGATATAAATAGATCTGCTTTAATTTAAAACTTTAAATTTCTGGAAATCAATAAATAATAATATACTTTTTAACCAACTTTTTTTTTAATTAAACATAACTAAATGTTTAAAGATTATGAAGAAAATATTTACGCTCGTATTCTTAAAAAGTCTTAATTCAGATTTCAAATACATTTTAGTTAAAACACATTTTAAGCCTTAAACCTGTATTCATAAACGAATATTAGCTTAAAATACCTATTTTATACCTTGTGTAAAAGTTAATATTCATTTATGAATGCAGTTGTAAGGCTAACATTTGTATTTGAACTAAAATATATTTGAAATGCTGTTTAATATTTTTATGAATACGATGGTTAGAGTTTCCAAAATATGCAATTAGGTGGTTTTGTCTTATAAAATGTATCCATTTTTTATTTAAAGTTTTTTTTTTTTATTAATTAATAATCATATAATTACAAATTATATACTATTACCCTAACCGAGCACTAGCTACTACGGCCTTCGGCGCGTTGTAGCGAAAACAGACCAGTGCCTCTGGTGGGAATCGAACCCGCTACCCCCGCACTGATAAGCCAGCACGCTACCAACTAGCCTACCGGGGCGCACTATTTAAAGTTATATAAAAGAAATCACTTGAGAAGTCATATGTAATAACAGTCTTAACTTGCACATAACTTAACTTGATATTGAACTTTACCAAAATATGTATGGGATTATGTATAAAGCTATATAAAATTATAAGGAGTATACTTTCAGTATGACGTAATACATTGGTTAATAAGACTTAGCATGGGGCTATATATAAACATTTCGATCACTATATATATTTGGATTATTATTATATGGCTTATGTAAATATATGTGTAGTAAGATTTGGAGAAATATATTCACCCTTATTCTAGTTGTCGACGTCGACACTAAACGACGTCGTCTTGTGTCATCTTTTTAAAATTGGTATTCCAGTTGTCGTTATCGACTTGTATCGATTAGTGTTGACTAATATTAGGTATTCTCTAAGAAAACTTAACGACGTTATTGTGTTGAGACGACTCTGATTCTGTCGTCGTCATTTTTGCTAACGACATTTTGAAGTGAAGTTTAAAAAAAATAAGAAATAGAAAAAAAATGGAAAAAATTGATAAAATTAAAATAACGAACGTAAAACAGTTTGAAAAATTTGTGGAAGAGTTGCAGAAAAATCCATCACTTGCTCGAGGATTTTGCAGAGGCACTGTTCCGAGTAATTTTAAACAACAATGGGATGAAGTATCAAAAGTCCTCAATTCTCTTGGCCCACCAAGAAGACTTGGAGATGGGTGGCAGAAGGTAAGGTAATCATAAAAGTATATAGGCATTATAAAAATATATATATAACTTCAAATTTATTTACAGGGTTGGAGAGACTTTAAATTTAAAGTGAAAAAGAAAATCGTAGCCAACAAAGTTAAGTGTAATGCTACTGGTGGCGGAAGATTTAAGCAGTTTACACTTTTTTAGGTTACCTAAGTTTTTTCATTTGTAACTTATCTAAGAAAATATTATTTTTTAAAAAAATTTTTGAAGTTGTATTTTACCGAAGTACTTTGCACTTTTTCCGTGCGCTTAACCCATTTCCTAACACTGATGGATCCGGTAGGAATTTTTGTTCACTTATACAGTGCTCCCTAGCGAAAACACATCCAGTTTCAGTTCAAACTTTTACTTTCAAAACACCCAGAATGTATTAAAATTTTTTCAAAACTAAAATTCGTATGTGTTTTCTATATGAAAATCTACGTAAAATATTTTTAAAGAAAAAAAATTCGCACAGAATCGATCAGTGGCAGGAAATGGTTTAAATAACAATAAAATTTTTACCTAAAAGCCATGAATTCCGTTCACCACCAGTATATCGTTCTTGCAAAACTCGTTTTGCTTGGCTAACGTTCCAGATTAATCAATCATGAGCAGAACCTGCATATCGGGCATCCAAAAACCGTATCCGCATTTTATGATCACAAATCTACATGAAAGTCAAATATATATGATTATAAAATGCAATTAAATATTTAACATACTTACGATCATAGCGTTTAAACTAAAAACCCCTTTACGGTTGAAGTATAGATGTTGGTCTTCTTTAATTGGTGCTAAAATTTTGATATGGGTTCCACCCACACACCCAATAATACCAGGAAAATCTGTTTTTTCAAAAAACTGTAATTTTGCTTCATGTCTTTCAATATCTGTCATCTCAAATTTTATCCATAGGGGGCAAACTGTCAATTCTAAGGCATCCAGAGTCTCAGACAGAATCTTGGAAACTATTGGCTGTGACAGTCACAAGTTAAAGTCATTTCCAACACTGAGCTGGTACGATCCCTGGGCTAAAAATCTCAATGTAGCTGCCAATTTGATTGTTTTCGAAATGAATGTTGATCTAACTCCGCTTTTCAAATTAGGGGATATTATTTCCAGCACACGCTTAAATGCTGCTTTATTAAGTCGAAAGTAACTTTCAAACCTTTTGAAGAAATGACAAAATATTTTTAAAGGCAACAGTCTTTGATTTTGCTACTCACTTTTTATCTGGTAAGTTGCAGATGTCGGACTTCTGTCGGAGTAGTCTTCTTTGCAATATTAGATTTTGTTTACGAGTATTTTCTTCTTCACTCGAATCAGAATCAGAAATAAAAAATATTTTCCCATAAAAATAACAAGTAAAATAAATCAGCTGACTCAAATATTAGAGATGTGCTTTTGTTTTTTTTCAAATTACCGATAAACAGTCGACGTCGTTACAAAACTCTTAGAGAATACCAAATTGGTGTCAAATTGATGTCGACGTCGAAAGAAAGTGATGTTGACTCAAAAACGACGACGGCATCGACGTCGACAACTAGAATAAGGGTGAATATAAAAACCCAAATACAAATTTCTCACAATAAAAATTATTTGATGTATTTGTATATAATGATATAAGCCGTAATGTGACTCCATTTAAAGCCAGTTATGACTTAATCATATTATATACGACTAGATATAACTATTTTTACTGGGGCAGTTTTACATTAATTTTTAAAATTTTGTTTACGTTTCAAAAATATATATTTAATGCATTTTATGCAAATTTTTTTACATGTCTAAAAAACTGCAATATTTTAATATTATACAAGGTTAACAAGATCTTGGTAATCGTAGTTATGTTTAAGAAAAAAATCATTTTGCTGAATAGTTAACATAATATTTGGTAACAAAAACGTGTAAAATATTTTTAAATATTTTTTATTTATTTCTTTAAAAAACTAATAATTAAAAAAAATCGTTTAAGTATATATATATATTTATAGTTTTGTTGTTAACTAGTTATTTTCAAAACTATAAAAGAATAAATCAAGCATTTTTATTACATGTTTAAAAAATGCATTTTGTTAATCAAGTTACTGCAAGTACTATTTAGTAGATAGAGAATGTATTGATTGGTTGGTTCATTTAATTGTAGTTGCAAAATGACCACTGGTTTTTTTGGTAAAAAAATTTTGTTTAGCTTAGTTAACTTTGGCATTCAAAAACTGTTTGTAACAGACACAAACAGTTTTTTTTTTTTGTATATATTTATTTAACGAGCAGACATTGTAAATATTTTAATATCGGATATGAAAAAAAAAAACAGAGTCACCGGTAAATATGAGGCAATTTTTTTTATTCTTATGTGGGTTCGTTGGCAAGTTTTACAATATATAACTTTTACCAAGTTTGTAATGTTAAATTTTACCAAGTTGTGTACAACTTTGTCAATTTTAGGCAAGACTTTTATAGTTTTAGGACTTTTAGCATAAAGAAATGGTTTAAAATAAAGACATTTTTTAAATTCTTTTGTAAGTTTTTGGAAATTAATATAAATGTAATTTGACAATTTTTTCGTTTTTAATTTTACTAAGTAGCTTGATTTTTTATAATTTGAAACTTTTTAACACAGAAAGTCAGGTTGATATATGATAGAAATCAAAAAATTCTTTTGTGGATAATTCGAATTTTTAGTAAATGCAATATTGCCAAGTTTTTCGACTTAAATTTTACCAAGTTGCATAAAATTCTGTACATTTTTGTACACTCTTATGTAAGTTTCTGGACATTTTAATAAAATGTTATTTTCGAAAGTTTTTCGACTTATATCATACTAAGTTGCTTGATTGTTTTATAATTTTAACTTTTTAATACAGAAAAATAGGTTGATATGATAGAATATAAAAAAATATTTTATAGATAGCTCGAATTTTTAGTGAATGCAATTTTGTCAAGTTTTTCGACTTCAATTTTACTAAGTTGTAGTGTCCGACCGACCAGTTCGGCCAAAAACCTATATTTTGTCGGATTTTTGATATCTAGAGGCAATGATGACACATTTTGGTATTGGAAACATGTTTATTGAGCCGATTTAATTCGATTTTGTGTATAAAATTTAAGAAAAAAGCCGAAGTTTAGCTATAAAGTTAAAAGTTCGGCCGCCGAACTATTTTCACTTTGGCCGAACTTTTTGAGGCCGAACAGTGAATGCATTGCTTAACTACAGACTTTTCTTCAAAATAGCATCTAATCAGCCCAATAAACATTTTTCCATCCGCCAAATTTGTCCATAATGCTTTAAAATACCGAATACAGACCCAATACATTTTCTGGCCGAACTGTTCGGTCGGAGACTACTAAGTTGCACGAAATTCTGCACATTTTGGTGCAAGTATAATTTGATGTAATTTTGATTGGACTTTTTTCACAGAGAGTTTTATATTAAACAGTATAAAACAGAGATTTTAGTTAAAATAAAATACAACTTTGCCAGGTTTTTAGACTTTAAAGTTACCAAGTTACTTAATTGTTTTATAATTTTTAGCTTTTTTAACATAGATTACTAGGTTCCTTATGTGGAAAACTCGAAACTTTAGCGAAATGTTGATTATGCCAAGATTGTCGACTTAAATCTTATAAAATTGTATAAAACTTTGTTCATTTTTTGCAAGCGTAACCTAATGGTTCTAAGTTTTATCGAAATAGCTTAAATTTTTATTATAGAAACCTTATTTGGCGCACTTACGGCCAATTGAAAATACAACGCCTGGGCGGGCTTGCCGGTTAGAGGGTTAAAACTTTATACTTTTTGAACTTTTTAAATACAATTTCTTCATAATTTTAAGCTTTGTATATAAAAAACAGATATGGCAACATTTTAAAATCTGAATTATTCGAAATTTCCGTTAAATTCAGATTTTGCCAAGTATTTTGATATAAATCTTACCAAGTTGCCTAGAACTCCATACATTTTGAGTTTTAAAATCAATTTATTTAAAGCCTATACATTTTCATAACTATAAAAGATTATTACACAGAAAATATATTAGTAAAAACATTTCAATTGAACTTTTGTTTGATTTTAAACTGACTTTCATTTGAAAGTTTAATAATATCTATTAAAAGTGTAATTAAAAATTAATTTGGTGCGGACAATATTTCCAGTTTTTATAACCCATAATGAAAACAAAGTGAAAATAATGCCAAATTTTAAAATATTTCAAAACTTAAAAACTAACTTAACAAAATAAAACTAACTTAACAAAATATAAAAAATGAGAGAGAAACAAAAAAAAACGTGTATTGAATATCCACCAGAGGTGGATCTTGCACATCAAACAAGTTTTCAATTTATTTTTTGATCAATGGTTATAATCTTTAATTTCAAACTCATATGTATATTAGTTCTCATGTAGTGAGTAAACTAGTTCATATGAATGCTTGATGTTTGACATGGGATTGTTACCGCTTTCAAAACGTGTTCTGATGATGGGAACCTAGAAAATTCCCGAAATAGATCTATCAACACATTCCTGAAAGGGTCAAATAATAAATTTGAAAACAAAAACTCTATAGATTATTTGTTAGGACAATATCCTAATGAAGAAATATAGAGTATATGGCCTCGAACTTGAATAATTTTCATTTTCATTGCACAATTAAAGGTCGAAAAAACATAATTTTTATTTTTAATAAAAATTATAACAAACTTGTGAAAAAAGGCAGAGTACCGCCTAGTTTACTTCCCCTGTTTTGTTTACAAACTTAACAAAACATAAAAAGGAGGAAAAAAACAAAAACAAGTTTTCAATTTATTTTTTGATCAATGGTTATAATCTTTAACTTCAAAATCATATGTATATTAGTTCTCATGTAGTGAGTAAACTAGTTCATATGAATGCTTGATGTTTGACATGGGATTGTTACCGCTTTCAAAACGTGTTCTGATGATGGGAACCTAGAAAATTCCCGAAATAGATCTATCAACACATTCCTGAAAGGGTCAAATAATAAATTTGAAAACAAAAACTCTATAGATTATTTGTTAGGACAATATCCTAATGAAGAAATATAGAGTATATGGCCTCGAACTTGAATAATTTTCATTTTCATTGCACAATTAAAGGTCGAAAAAACATAATTTTTATTTTTAATAAAAATTATAACAAACTTGTGAAAAAAGGCAGAGTACCGCCTAGTTTACTTCCCCTGTTTTGTTTACAAACTTAACAAAACATAAAAAGGAGGAAAAAAACAAAAACGTGTATTGAATATTTACCAAAGGTAGACATACACACAAACAAGTTTTCAATTTATTTTTTGATCAATGGTTATAATCTTTAACTTCAAAATCATATGTATATTAGTTCTCATGTAGTGAGTAAACTAGTTCATATGAATGCTTGATGTTTGACATGGGATTGTTACCGCTTTCAAAACGTGTTCTGATGATGGGAACCTAGAAAATTCCCGAAATAGATCTATCAACACATTCCTGAAAGGGTCAAATAATAAATTTGAAAACAAAAACTCTATAGATTATTTGTTAGGACAATATCCTAATGAAGAAATATAGAGTATATGGCCTCGAACTTGAATAATTTTCATTTTCATTGCACAATTAAAGGTCGAAAAAGCATAATTTTTATTTTTAATAAAAATTATAACAAACTTGTGAAAAAAGGCAGAGTACCGCCTAGTTTACTTCCCCTGTTTTGTTTACAAACTTAACAAAACATAAAAAGGAGGAAAAAAACAAAAACGTGTATTGAATATTTACCAAAGGTAGACATACACACAAACAAGTTTTCAATTTATTTTTTGATCAATGGTTATAATCTTTAACTTCAAAATCATATGTATATTAGTTCTCATGTAGTGAGTAAACTAGTTCATATGAATGCTTGATGTTTGACATGGGATTGTTACCGCTTTCAAAACGTGTTCTGATGATGGGAACCTAGAAAATTCCCGAAATAGATCTATCAACACATTCCTGAAAGGGTCAAATAATAAATTTGAAAACAAAAACTCTATAAATTATTTGTTAGGACAATATCCTAATGAAGAAATATAGAGTATATGGCCTCGAACTTGAATAATTTTCATTTTCATTGCACAATTAAAGGTCGAAAAAACATAATTTTTATTTTTAATAAAAATTATAACAAACTTGTGAAAAAAGGCAGAGTACCGCCTAGTTTACTTCCCCTGTTTTGTTTACAAACTTAACAAAACATAAAAAGGAGGAAAAAAACAAAAACGTGTATTGAATATTTACCAAAGGTAGACATACACACAAACAAGTTTTCAATTTATTTTTTGATCAATGGTTATAATCTTTAACTTCAAAATCATATGTATATTAGTTCTCATGTAGTGAGTAAACTAGTTCATATGAATGCTTGATGTTTGACATGGGATTGTTACCGCTTTCAAAACGTGTTCTGATGATGGGAACCTAGAAAATTCCCGAAATAGATCTATCAACACATTCCTGAAAGGGTCAAATAATAAATTTGAAAACAAAAACTCTATAGATTATTTGTTAGGACAATATCCTAATGAAGAAATATAGAGTATATGGCCTCGAACTTGAATAATTTTCATTTTCATTAAAAACAAAAACTTTATAGATTATTTGTTTTTCATTAATTTTTACTGCACAGTTAAAGGTCGAAAAAACATAATTTTTATTTTAATAAAAATTATATCAAACTTGATTTTTTTAATATTTAGTATTTGTTTTTAATTTTGACCATTTCTTTAAATTTGGCGCTTTTTTTAAATTTTGGAAGTTTCATGATTCGTGCACGTCCACATGCATCATTAACCATTATAATATGTTCATATAAGGAATCATATATGTTCAGCTGTGTGCATTAACACATATGAACTCTTATGAACACATATGAATCCTAAATGGTGGTATATAGACATGTATGACCTCGAATCACTTCATATATGAGCATGAATGAGTTTATACATGTTCATAAATGGATGTATGTTGGTTTTTAACCGGGTTTTCAAATATTTGCGATTTTTAACTTTTAGAGATTTTTTTTCAAGTATCTACTAAAAATTTGTTTCAAATTAAAAAAATAATATTCAATTAAATTTTTAATAGATATGATTAAATGAATTAAATAGTTAAACATTTTTGAATTGATACTACAATTTCTTTAACAGGGCCGAACTCAACTAAACTTTTAATTGAATTAACAAATATTTTCGAATTTACTCGAATTTAGAGTTTTTCTGTGTACTTAGAAACTATTTTGATTGAATAATACAAATCAATTTGAAAGGTTTTTTTTATGAGTTTTAATAAAAAGCGTTCCATAAAAAATTGTTTAATGGAATGTTTTAGCCATATAATGACCCAATAAATACAACAACCTTTAATTTTTTTTAAGTAAAATTTAACTTTAACATGACCCAAAAACAGCCAAAGTAGAAGTATGCCACTAAAACCTGTCCAACATGTTGTTTTTAAAGTACCTACCACAAAATCTTTGATCAGTTAAGAAAATAAAAAAGAGATGTATAATTTCCTTGTTCCACAAAAAAAAAAAAAAAAAAAAAAAAAAAAATTAAAGCCTAAAAATCCGCCATCCAGCAACATTAACAACAACATTCTACAAATACTTTTTTATGACCCTCATCATAAAGGCACGTTCTTTTAATGGTTTGTTTCTTAAGTTTTTTTTTTCACTCTTAACGCTTATTTATTTAAACAAACTCAGTTTGTGGTTTTAAGCCATTTATTTATGTAGTTTTATATTAAACTGAAAATTATTTAAACTTGTAGTCACCAAATGTTAAACAGGTGGCCAAAAGGAATTCGGTTTTAAGTTTTTTTTTTTCTATTTCTTTCAAATGTCCAAAACTTTTCCGTTTTAAAAATTTAAGTTTGGTGTTGTTTTTAGCATTTGTTGCACCAAATTGCTACAAAATTGTTTTATGTCTAGGGTGAACACTTGCAAAAAAAAAAAAAAAATGCAATTTGCATAAATCATACTAAAGAATTTTTGCAAGACTGTCTTAATAAACCATAGATTTCAAGAATTGTTTTATTATACATAAGACTAAAGTGTCCACAATTTGAATTAAAAATATTGCAGTTTAATTCTTAAGCTTGACTTTATATTGCTAGACTTTAACAACACTATTTTTAAATTTATAATATATATAAAAATGGAATTGAAATTATGGTTTAAAACAGAGAATAAGTGCCGTTAAAAAAGCAACAAATTTAACTGTGTCCCAGTAAAGAATGCAGTTTGGATTCTGAATTAATATAATAGACTCTCTATCGTGTCCCAGTAAAGCCGTGAATTTAAGTTATATCCTCATAAGACCAAACATTTTTATAAAGATCTAATACCTACGAGTTTCAATAATGGCTTAATTTAAGATTATTTCAATGGTTAAAGTTCGCCTTAGAATATCTTCTTTGCTAGTTAGTCATTCGCTGACCCAAGTGGCATATTTTTTGACAGCGGTTTTGAAAGACACCAGTCACTTTAATAGAGGATGTTTTTTATACAGGTATAGAACTTTAAGTTGGCAACACTTTTTTAACTCGCGGGCGTTGTGGTGTAATGGTTAGCGCGTTGGACTGTTACACAGATGGTCCCGGGTTCGATTCCCGGTGACGACAACATCAATTTAGAAAAATAATATGTATGAGTTTTCTATCACTTATATGTATCGCTGCGCCCACCTTCGGTGTTCCCATATCACTTAACCCCACCGAAGTAAAATAATGAATCAGGGATATGAAACAAAAAGCTTCAAAAAAAAATCGTCAACTCTACATCAGGTGGCGAGCAACAACTGTTCTAAGACTTATCTATTCGCGCAATTACAGTGTTGCCATGTTTGAAGCCCTTCATCTTTCACCACCTTTCATCTCTCCACTATCCCCTTTCGAAAGAAAGCAACACATTAATTAATAGGAAACATTTCCTAAGCGTTGCTTCTCTTTTAAAACAAAAAAAAAAAAAAGAAGATATGTCAATAAACAAAACTTCCGTATTTGGAGTGATGATTATACTCAAGTGTATTTTGAGACACCGTTACATCCAGACAAACTGACTGTTTGGTGTGCTTTATGGGCTGTTGGAATCATTGGTCCGTACTTCTTTAAAAACGATGATGACATGTTACACAGCTCGTGCCACAATTGATTTATTGAAGGAAACGTTTGATAACCGCATAGTTTCACGTTTCGGACCCGTGAATTGGGCTCTAAGATTGTGCGATTTTACGCCGCTGGACTATTTTCTGTGGGGATATGTGAAGTCGCTAGTCTACGCCGATAAGCCCGAAACGATTGTCCATTTGGAAGACAGCATTCGCCGCGTTATTGCCAATTTACGGTCACAAATGTTGGATAAAGTCATCGAAAATTGGACCACCAGATTAGACTACGTCCAAGCCAGTAGAGGCGGTCATATGCCAGAAGTCATATTTAAATTATTATACCAGAAGATTCTCTTTCGAATAAAGTAAATTTCATGTCAATTTAAAAAATTTATCTTTACGTTGTTCCATTTCAAAGTTCTATACCACTATAAAAAAAAACACCCTTTACAAAGTTGTCATAGAAGTACGTAAATTTACACATTTTTAAACACCTTGTAACGCATTAAGTGGTATGTCTATAAATAGATTTTCAATAAAATCGTGATATTTCACACATTTTTTATATATTTACATTTGCTGATTTTTTAACTGTTTTCCAAATTGACTCTAAGCAATCAGTTCCTATTTCATGGAACCTGTTCCAGAATAGATTTAGATGCAACCGTTTAAAAAAAATTTTGCTAAGATTTGTGACAAAACATAATTGAATTATTATATTTTGTATTTGTTGTAACATTTTGAAGCTTTGAGCTTAACCGATTTGGGACAAAATTTCATTAGGTGAGTTTTAGACTAGCGTTAGTGGCCTAAACTAGTTTCAAATAAACATATTTGTTAATTCAATCAAAAGTTTAATTGCATTAGGTCCTAAGAAAATTGTAGTATGAATTAAAATACTTAAAATTATTTAATTGTTTTTGGTTTCATTTAAGAATTGTAGTGTCCGACCGAACAGTTCGGCCATTAAATGCATTTGGTCGGTATTCGGTATTTTAAAATTTGGGTGAATGTAAAAATGTTTATTGGGCTGATTAGATGCGATTGTGAGTGTCAAATTTAAAGAAAAGTTCGTAGTTAAGCAATGAATTCACTGTTCGGCCTTTGAAAGTTCGCTATTAACTTTATAGCTAAACTTCGGCATTTACCTTAAATTTAATACACAAAATCAAATTGAATCTGCTCAAAAAAACATGTTTCCCATACCAAAACGTATCCTCATTGCCTCTGGATACCAAAAAAAACAGAACAAATATAGTTTTTTGGCCAAACTGTTCGGTCGTACACTAAAGATTTGAATCATATTTATTAAAAATTTAATTGAACATTGTATTTACTCGTAGTTTCAAACAAATTTTTAGTAGAAATTAGTAAAACTTTAATTAAACGGAAAAAATTGCGATTTTGAAAAAAATCTAAAAAATCGATATAATTGGAAAAAAATTAATATATAAAAAAATCACAAAAATTACAAAAAAAAAAAAAAAAACCTTAAAAAATCGCCGAAATTTAAAACAAAAATCGCTAAATAAAATATAATAAAAATTTTATTTCAATTTTGTTTTTAATTATTAATCTTATTTTTGATATTTCGAACAATCCTAGTTATTCATCTTCAGGAAATCTAAACAAAAATACATTTATAACAAATTTTTAATGAAAATATACACTAAACAAAAAATAATAATAATGATTATAAACATTTAGTTTTCTGACTAATAATCTGATCTAGCAATTTTGTTGCTAGAAATCAGCTGGCTAATTTTCAGCAAAAGATTTTGCTGAGATTAGCAATTTTTTGCAAGCACCCTCCTGACTAAAATTTTGCTGACTCAGCAACATCTTTTCCTGACTTTACAAACTTTTTTTTGTGTACATAAAAAAATTTGTCTAATGAATATGTATGTATTAGGGCAGGTCGATTTAAACATCGCTCAACGTACTAGGAAAATCGTATTCTAGGGATCAAAATAAGAAACTTTTACGAAAGAACCATACCTCTAAAACGAATGCTGATGTCCCGACTTTTGAGCCGTAGGGTCAAATTTTGAAAAATCCCACTGTGACCCATTTAGAGTGCCCAATCGAATCCAACCCAATCGAATATAATTTATGCATTCATCTGCTAGAGCGTCTTCCGGAGAAGAAATAGAGACCCTAATCTTGGAAAGACTCCTCCTACTTTCTGAAATATCTCTATCCCGAGATTTGCACATTTTGCTCTAAAAACACGGCTAAAAAGGCCCTCTTTCAACTTAAATTTTAACCCCTTAAATGTCACCTAGAATGACGTGACCCCCTTAAAGGTTGCCTAGCGTGTCTCCCGGAGAAGAAGTAGCTCCCATTATCTTGGAGAGATTCCTCCTACTTTCTGAAATATCAAAGTGGGCTTTTTCAAAATTCGGGACATCAGAATTCGTTTTAGATGTATGGTTCGGCAGTTTCTTATTTTGATCCCTAGAATCCGATTTTCCTTGCACATTAAAGGGCTAATTAATGATATCTCGAAGTTTTGATAGAAAATATTGCAAAAAGAAGAAAAATTACCATAGCTTTCTTTGTTGCTATTTATTATGTTTGTTGTGGTGATTGGGGAATTTTTACATTTTAATTAAAAGTCCTGGGTTGGGCGCCATATATACAATTTTAAAATTTATGCACTCAAATTACTTAAACTTTAAGTTTTTATATTTTTAACTGATACAAGTATTTGTTTTTATTAATTTTTAAACCTAATTGTGGTTTGTTTAATCGTGTTATTTTTATTTAAAATGAATAAACCAAGTTGTATTATAAATATTTTGCCAATTCTTTTATTTTTTTTGAATTACCTAATAAAACACATATTTTCAAATCGCGTGCTTTTTAACCTTTAAAATATGTAACATAATAATTATCTTGTTTTAATTAATACCATATTTGTGTTATTATATAAATGTGAACGAAAATTTTTTTATAAAAAAAAATAAAGAAAATCATAAGCGGAAAAATACGCTAAAATCTAAAATAAAAGCGGAAGTTTTTTTTTTACTAATATTATATTAAACTTACCTGGTAGGTTTTCGTAGATGTTGGCAAAATATGTATGAATTTCAGTGTAAAATATTGTATAAGTTTCTTTTAACAACTAGTTTTATAGTACTAAACAGAGCAACTTTAATATTGTAGGTTTTTAAAGTTGTTCAAGTTATATGCAGTATTCCAAAACGTACTTAACAAAAAAAATGTGCAATTAAACACGTTTCAATGTTGTCAACTGATGATAATTTCGATGATTATAATGATGATTTAAAGATGATAAAGTTGAAAATTTGAAGAATTTGTGTTTTCTGTGTAACAAACGATAGTTACTATCTAAAAAAAAAAAACGTAAAAAATAAAAAATTAAATATGAGTACGATTTATATTTTTTTTATTTGAAAACATAACTTGATTTATTGAAAATTTACTGAGTTGTAACGAAAAAAAATATATATGTATATCTTTTGTATAAAAAGTATTGTGACAAATGATAACAAACTGAATTTTTTAAAAAATTTTGCAAAATTAATACGCGAAAAATATATCAAATTTCAAAAAAAAAAAAAATTTATATATACAAAAGACAAAATATTATAAAAAAAAATTGTGTTACAATTTATATACTAACATCTTAAATTACTAATTCAAATGTAGTTTGCAAAAAAATAAAAAATATCGCATTTAAAAATGATTTTTATATACCCGATAAGAAAAGTTGCAATATAAGCATATATAATAATAATATATGGTCATATATATAATTCATTATAACATCATATCATAGCTGATCCGAAAAATGGCATGCATTGATCAAGTTATATATAATTTGATATAACTTCATAAAATTCTTAGGAAATCTGCACAACTATTTTAACATAATAACAATGAAAATTTAAATATAAATCAATGGACTGGAAAATGAGACGTGATTTCAATATGACTAATATACAATTATATGTAAACGTGATAGAATTAATTTCTTGTGTCTACCATATATGTTTATATATAATTATCAAAAAAGACAATTAGTTTTTTTTTTACTTTTTAAGCCAAGCAAAAAAGTATTGATATAGTTATAAATTACTTTATATAATTATATATAATGATATTTTGCAAAATATATGTTCATATAAAATCATATAAAATTATATCTCTGATATATAATTATATCTTTCTTTATATTACACTATATAGTGCAATATGTAAAAATATCTAATTACATATCGATCTATTAATGGTTACATATGGTCAAATCCTGGGTGACGGACGCGACATTCGCACACTTTAAGTTGAGCCAGAAACAAAAAAGGAATATAAAGATGCAGTATATATCCTCAGTGTATTGAAGCAAGGAGGAGTACTAAATTTGAGGATACACATTGGGCAGAATCAATCATATACCGCATCTTTATATTCCTTTATTGTTTTTGGCTCAACTAAAAGTGTGCTAAAGTCGCGTCCGTAGCCCAGGAATTGCCCATATTCCACATGTAATTACATATATTTGTATACAATTGTATCATATTATATATAATTTGATATATTTGGATGAGGACAAAATTCGGATGCAATTATATAAAACTATATCTAATTTCATCAAGTTATGTCCAATTGTATCAAATAAAGTATAATTGTATCAGTTTATATCTAATATGATACAATTAGATGTTCTCATTTTTCGAATATAATTATGAATAATACGAAAATTCACAAAATTTTTTTTTTACCAGGGTACGCAGGCAATTTTATTTGTTATATTAACTATTAAAAAACTAGTAAATCTCATAGAAAAGGTAATTAATTTTATTTCAAAAATATGAAATTATGAGTTAAATTATTTTAATGACGTCTTTTGAAAGAATATATGAATGTTTGAACTTTTGTACTTTTGTACTTGTACTTGAAATTAAGGAATTTAATCTGAAGATGTACTCAGTTTTAAAATACATCAAATACTCGGTGATGGGCCAAGTACGGCCAAAATTTGGCGGAACATCAGATTTGGCCGAATTCCGAAGCCGAATATTCGGTCGGACACTAATGTTTATATATAATTACATATAAAAGGAATACAAATTTTCTTTTTAACTTTAACACCTATACATATTTATATATATAATTATATGTGATGCCATATATTATTATATATAAAAGTGATATAATTTGTTTATACATTGAAATACATATGATCCCATAATTAGCTATATCAAGTATATATGATGAGATACAAAGATCAACTTATATATAACGTAAGATATAACCATATACGATGATATATAGCGCTGTATTAAACATTTTCTTTAAAATATATATGAGATGTAAATACATATATATCGTTACATATAGCCACATATGTAATTATATCAAGTTATATCAAGCTATATATGACAATATATAAAATTTTTAGAGAAAAACGTTTATTCTTCTTCTTAACCTCAACATTTCTAAAATAAACTTTATCGTTGGGTAATCATTTATGATTTTATACAACGATAACTAGTTGAGTATGACCATACGTTATACCACATATATGATCATATGTAACACCGCGTATATTTGTGTATGATTATATCAGAATATATTTAGTTATATAAAAATATATTAGCCATATCCTCCATTTTAATATATAATTATAATAACCCACCATCTAAAATTTGACCTAAAAAATTTTGGATCTGGCTATTATAATTTTATATGACTAAATATATTTTTATATAACCGTATAAAATATATGTACATGCAGTTATGTAATATTGCCATTCTCAATGGAATATACATAATTTTATCAAATCTTATCTTATAAGATATATATTAAATCATTTTTACTTATTTATTTAGTTTTCCTTTATTATTCATTTCTTTTTTGGCATGTTTATATTTGTTTTTAATTTTGTTTATATTTTTTTTAATAAAATGCTAATAATAATAATTATAACCAGGGCAGTGACTTTCATGGAAATGCATGTTTGTGGTCAGTAGCCACTAAATCGATTTTTACCGAATAATTTTAAGAATCAAAAATGTTCAACAAATTGGCATTGGTTTGTTGTTGCATATTTTGTTATAAATACATATTTCTGCATATTTTGCTATAAATGCGTATTTAAATGAATATTTTTGAATTTTTTGTTGCATATTTTCAATTTAATTGCATATTTTATAAAAAATTCAAATAATGAATTAATTAAAAATAATCAAATGAAATGATTTATAAAAATTAACATTGCATCTATATGTCATTTGTAAGAATATATTATATTAGATTTCATTTTTAAACCAACGCTCTCAAGTCATAAATCGATTTTTAAAAATCCACAAATTTATATTGCATTTTTTTTTTTTTTTTATTTTTAGTGCATATTTTTTTGTTTTAAGGGACTATTTTAATTTAAATGCATATTTTCGGCATATTTTGGTCTTTTACTGCATATTTTTAGTGCATATTTTCGATTTTTTAGCCAAATGAAAGTCGCAGCCTTGTTAATAATAATAATATTTTCACTTTATGACCACCCCGATTATTATTAAGCTTTACTCTATATTTAGATTTTTAATGCAAAACTATTTTTTCACATTTTTTATGAATTTTTCTATATATATTTTTTTCAACCTGGTGATAGTCGTGTATCAGGTTGAATTAAAATTATATGATTTCTTTAGTGTATTTTTTGCATATTGAATGAAGCGTTTGAAAAGTGGTTTTCACAGATGTTTTTATATATAAAGTATTTTTATTAAAAATGCTTTGTTGTTATGTAGTATTTGTTTAACAAAATATTATATTAGGTACTTCATTTGATAAAAAATTTATGCCATGTTTGCATATTTATTTTAATAGAAAATAAAATATTTACTTTCAATACAAAAATTTGGCAAAATATTGGGGTTCTTTTTTGAATGACTGTAAACGATCTTAGAGTATTTAAGAATTTGCAATGAATTTGAAGGCTTTACAAAAAAATTATGATAGAATAGCTTAAAAGTTCCGTAGTTCGTTAAGGACCGTTTTCAATACAGTTGTGCATAATAGTTTATTTCCATTCATTGAACTAGTTCATACTTTCAGTTTATATGTGATTTTCTCTTATATTATGGAGAATTTTCAGACAAAATATTAAGGAATAAAAGGAAATGAAGGTTTCACAAGAAAATTATGATAGAATAGCTTAAAAGTTAAGGACCGTTTTCAGTACAGTTGTGCGTAATAGTTTATTTCCATTCATTGAACTAGTTCATACTTTTAGTTTGTATGTGATTTTCTCTTATATTATGGAGAATTTTCAGACAAAATATTAAGATATAAAATCTTATGAATTATTGAACAAATTGTAGAACAAACTTATGAACTAAAAGAACGAACTAGTTCAGTAAGTAGAAATGAACTATTAGCCCACTATTAGAAGAAAATTTAATTTAATTTTAAGCATCAGGGATATTTCTCAATTTGTTATCTGCGGTAACGGATTTTTGAATCGATATAAGTATTTCATTGCTATTGCCTGCCTAAGTGGTTCCATAGAGTTTCTGCGTGTAATATATAATTTAAATTGGAAGACCCAAGGTCAGATTGGCCGAACTATCGTGGAATTGCCCATATAAATTTTTATTTTGTTGACTCTGGAAATGGCTAAGTTGTGGTGGCAATTTGTACAAAGAGATATCTGCAAAGATATGCTAAATAAACTTACCATATCTTTATATACATGCACAGATCTGTCCCGTTATATGTTTTTATAAAGCCAGATCAGTTTATATCTTGTCATAAAAATCACATCATTTTCCACGTTAGCTATTAAAATATCCTGGCACTAGATCTTATCAGATCTGGCCATAAAGTGTATTACATATGCCTTATATGGCTTCAGATCTAATTAGATGCAATCATAGCTAAATAGATCTAAACAGCTCTAATTTTTTTCACAGGATGTTTTAAAAATTTAAAAAAAAAATTCTGCCCTATAGTGAATAAAAAGGGAAATGTTTGTTCCCATTTAATTTTCATTCCCCTCAAGTGAAAATTGGTATCGTGAATTTCCTCTGAAATTGTATTATGCTATTCACGAGTAAATGATTAGACAAAGGGAACGAATTTCGAGGGAACTTTTATTCACGGTTGGAATTGAGTGAAAAGGAAAAACAATTCGAGGGAAAACATATTCACGATAGGAGTGATTTAGTCCCTAATGTAGACATTTTTAAATATTTGAAACATACAAAACTGTTTTTTTTTTTAATTTTTGAGTTTACTCTCGCTCCATTTTAATGCTCATCACAAATTTAAAAATCCAGCTACGCCAGGGACTAAAGATGTTATTCGTTTGTGAAAACAAATGCAAATTTGCATTGAATCTGTGTAGTTGGTGAACAAACTAGTTCAATTGAACTAGTCTTTACTTCGAACTAGTTCACACTCTTCAGCTCTTTTAGGTCTTTCGTTCTTTTTTGTCATTTGAGCAATATTTATTTTCTTTATGTTGCATTTGAGTTTAATTTTGTTTTTTTTTTTTCAATGTTTGACAGCTAAATTTTTTTTAATGATAAAAAGAAGTGTCTACTATGAATAATTCGCTTAAAAATTATCAAACAAACGATCTAACGAACGATTGAACGAAATTGTCAAAGATCGATTGAACTGAAAGAGCGACCTAGTTCATTAAAACCAATTTAACTAGAAAGAGCGCTCACTCAAACGAACTAGATTGCCCAACTATAATATTCATCTTAGATGAGTAGTTATGCACGATGGCTCTCGAAAACAATTCGAGGGAAAAAATATTCACGATGGGAGTGATTAAGTCCCTAATGTAGACATTTTTAAATATTTGAAACATACAAAACTGTTTTTTTTTAGTTTACTCTCGCTCCATTTTAATGCTCATCACAAATTTAAAAATCCAGCTACGCCAGGGACTAAAGATGTTATTCGTTTGTAAAAACAAATGCAAATTTTCATTAGAGTTGTGTAGTTTGTGAACAAACTAGTTCAATTGAACTAGTCTTTACTTCGAACTAGTTAGCTACTTCACAATCTTCAGCTCTTTCGTTATTTTTTGTCATTTGAGTAATATTTATTTTCTTTATGTTGCATTTGAGTTTAATTTTGTTTTTTTTTCAATATTGCCATCTGAATTTTTTTTAATGATAAAAAGCAGTGTCTACTATGAATAATTCGCTTAAAAATTATCAAACAAACGATCTAACGAACGATTGAACGAAATTGCGACCTAGTTCATTGAGATCAATTGAACTAGAAAGAGCGCTCACTCAAACGAATTAGATTGCCCAAGTCTAATTTTCATCTTAGATGAGTAGTTATGCACGATGTCCCTCGATTTTGTCTTTTATAAAAAGGTATATAATAAACATGAATGTCCGAATTTTAAACTATAATTTTTAGAAAAATATCTAAAATTGTGTCTTTTAAATCATGCCTTTATTATTTGGAATTTTTTAAAAATGTTGTTTATGTTGATTTCTAAAGGGGTTAATTCCCTAAAGCCCCCTTTAGTGGAAATATTAGACGGTAAAAGATTAAAAACAAACATTTATTTGGTAATTTTTATTACAAACTAAGTAAAAATTTAATTTTTTAAGATTAATTAGTTTTTTGGAAAAATATCGTAGATTTTGCACATTAAAATTTGTATAAGTTTACTCAATCAGAAAAAGATAAACGGACCACCACTGACAAGACACTATAGCAGGTGGTACAAGTGCTGGCAACAAGTGCATTCCCAATCCCAAAATGATAACATCATTAGACAAATTGCTCGCCTGTTCAAAAAGTGTAGGAAAAGCACTGGGGATAAACAAATTTTCAACGTTGGCAAATAGTTGTTAAAACCATAAAATAGGTGTTCTAAAAATAGATTTTCCAAAATAAAATTAGAAAAAAGGTAATATATATTTGTTTTTGGTGGTGCCTGGATTTGAACACCTATATAGCTTAAAAAGTAATTGAAAACTGCTGGGTAACCATTGGTTGATCAACTATGCTAGCACTGACATTAGGTTTTGCTAGAAACAACTTGCCAATGTTGGAAAAACAACAGCTGGTCTTAAAACAGCTTTTCCATAAAAAAAAAATTATATAAAAAATATTATAAATAAAAAATCATAAAATAAAAATTATGCCTGAAACCGGTATCGAACTCGGAACCTTCGGACCACAAACTTTTTTAAATAAAGAATCGTTAACAGTTATATTAGTTTTTTGTTTTTATATACATCGAGATTATTTTTATGTTATTTTCAATTTATAACGAGCTTTCAACCTCCGTATATTTACAAAAATAAAGCAAATCAAACATATTAGCTAGGTTGATACTAGTATTTCGATCTGGCTAAAGATCTCATCAGAACCCGAAGTTTTAGAAAAGTTAGAGCCTCCATAATAGGCAGAACTTTAACAAAAAACCTATTAATAATCAATTTTGCTCCATTCTTTTGATAAAATAAATTATCTAACGGTGGTTAGAATTTCGAGCTATTGGCAATTTGTGACTGGGAAAACAGATTTTTGCCAACTTTGGCATAGTGGTGTCAGCCGATTCTTTGCCAGTTATTTTCTTTGTATACCACTGAAATTATTCTAAAACGAATACTGGCAAAACGCTTTTTGGAAAGTGCTCTGGCAGTAATTATGTACAACTACGAAAAGTTCACTACTTTTAAAATTTTTTTTTGGATTTTTTCAAAACTAAAAAACGGCAATAAAAACGTGATTTTACAAAATTTGCAGAAACTGAAATGGTATTGACTAATAGATATATGTGTACAATACATAAAGGAATTTAAATGAACACCTGTCAGATTTACGCCAATCTATCATGGAATGGACGATATATATACAGGCGCGGAAACAGTGGGAGGGAAAATAGGGCATTTCCTACCCCAAAATAAAAATTTTCTATACAAAAAAAAAAATAAAAATAGAAAATTTGTCAAAAACAAATGAAAAATGAAAATTCCGGAATATTGGATCTGCTATTTTAAATTTGTAAATTTCGATTACATATTCGTCATTAGCAGGGCAGTGATTTTCATGCAAATACATGTTTGTAATTTTTCGAATCAGAGAATTTTAAATAAACCAACAAAAGTGCCAAAATAAAGAAAATTAAATATGAATACAACTGTTAATATCTGCAGTGTTAGAAGGGTTAAAGTGGAAGTGGTAGCTACAATTAAGTAATACTTATTTCGTACTTTTTCTTTAGTCAAATATCAAGAAAATTGTATTTTTTCTGAAAAGTTCGGTTAAAAAACAGACTTATAATTTAACTCTTAATAGGTTAATTAATGGAACTGCACGTAATATATCTTAAATGAAAGGTGCTTCAATTAGCTTTCAAATGATATGTATTTTGTTGCAATCCAATTACAAATGTCAAAGATAAAAAGAATTTCAAATCGAGTTATGGGCCTAAAACTTTGGAGGTCCATAACTCAAGAACAGGGGGTCCCCGACAAGAAAAAGGGTATTTTTGAGTTCAGCATTAAAAATTCTATTTATTGTGAAAATTTAAAACTCATTCGAGTTATGCCCGTAAACCAGAGTTAACCCGATCAAAAAAAAAAAAGTTACATCTCAAATAAAAAATCAGATCTCATTAGATATAGATCAATATGAATTCTTATTCAAGTTTATCTCAAATTTGGGGTTCCAGTACTATCCGATTAGATCCCTAAAATATATTACTGGATTAAGTTAAATCAAAATTCATCTCAAAAAATATCTAACTTGAGATCCTGATAGATCTCAAAATATTCCGTTGGATTAATTTAGATCTACTTGGATCTAATTAGATACAAAAACATAAGTTCTTTTTGGTGGATAGAATAAGATATTTTGAGATTAAATGGGGTTTTCTTGTATCGCAATGGCATATATTATTTTTAATAAAAACCTGAGTAAAAACGTTGACATATATTCATGCATTATTTTATATAAATATATATGTATGTATGTAATTGCATGCTATTATATGCAAATACTTATAATGTGTTTGTATGTTTATATGTATATACAATTTTTTACTCTTAATTATTTAATACGATGATTCATATAATTACATCTTATGTGACATATACAATTATATATGGTTAATCTAATTATATACAAAAACCTGTATTTTTATTAGATATACATAACACAAATCAAAATTATATACAATAATATATAGCGTAATATACAAAAATAAATGTATTTTCTTTTGGGATAAAACGATATTATATATTTTTACACGCACAGAAAATATTAATTATATTGGACCATATATAATCATAACTCAAACTACTTTGTCAATCTTAATGTCATTTATAATTATATCTTGAATTGCATTTATTCATACGGCACCATATGTAGGAGTATCTTATATTTTTTTATAATACCCCTGTTAAAAATCGACATATATGGATCCATACATAAACACACATGCTTCATACATGTCCACATGCATCCATACATGATTCATATGTATTCATGAGCCATTCTTATATGGTCATACGAGGAATAAAATATGTTCAGCTGTGCGCATTAATGAAAATTTGAGGTAATATTTACATATATAATTATACATGTCTATCCATACATGGACATATGTGGACATTAACAAAAATTGAGGTAATATTTATATGATTACGTATGAACTCTTATGAATTCTATATGGTGGTATATGAACATGTATGATATCGAATCACTTCATATATAAGGATATATGTTGATACCGGGACAGTATATATTAAATTGCATTGCTTATGTGTCACCATATACGATTATATGTGTTATATATGATAATATATTATTATATATGACAATAGATCTGTCATATCTTATTATGTATAGCATATACATATGTTTAATATCTAATTTTATAAATGTCAATATATAATAATATATAGTTATATATGTTACCACATAAGAAACCTATAATAAGATATGGTCATGCATGACGCCATATATAATCACATATGATAATATATTCTAATATGAAAAAAACCTAAGACCATATATAATTTTTTTTACTCGGGTAGCCAATTTCTGTTATTAGCCTCTCTACTGCGTAAGACGTATATATTGATATACTACAAAACGAATATAATGGGGGTATTCAAAACGAATATAATGGGGGTATTCACGATGGTCATTTGCATACGAAGCAAATATGCACCGACGCTTATTTGCATTCTATCAGCCTTGAGTTGTATTGACGATGCACATTGTGCATATTTGCAACGTGTGCAAATGACAATTGTGAATACCCGCAATATGAAAAATTGTAAGCCATAAAAGATTGCAATTTAACGGTTAAATAAACCAAACAAAATACTAACAACAACAACAATAAATTGCATTAAACAAACAACAACAATAAATTGCAAAAAATAAATAAATTAAAAACAAGAAGTTGTTGTAGTAGAACAAAAAGTAATCCAACAACAACAATAACTTCAAGTTTGTAATAACATGTTTTAAATTGTTTAATCAGCTGTTCTAAATTTTTGTTGTTGTTGATGGCGGCGGTATTGGCTTTAAATCACTCAATTTACAACAACAATAAAAAAACAAAAAAATACCGTAACAAAAACAAATTGCCAACCAAGTTTTGATCGTAAAGAAAAACAAACACAACTACAGCAACAACAATTTAAAGTAGTTATTAATTGTTAAATAAATGATGAAATAAATTGATAGAAGATAAATTACACACACACATAAAATAATTAGCACAAACTAATCACCTTTTTTCTTTAATTATCTTTCTTTCCTTTTGCTTTATTTTTTTTTGTACATTAATTTTCTTTTTTTTATCCAAAAACACTTTTTTTATTCTTCTTTTTTACAATTTTTTTTTTAATAAAATATTTGTGCAAAGTGAGAGTAATAATTCTCTTTTTTTTTGTGGTTTTCTTTTACTACACTCTTTTTTTTATGAAAAAAAAAATTTTTCTTTAATTTATATTTAAAGATTTTTCTTTTTTTTTATTGCTTCACTGAAATTCACACGCGTTCGTTAATTTTTTTTGTTGTATTTATCGAAAATAACAATCACCGAATGAATAGTTAACAACCGTACACTTTGAAACTCGTTTTAAGACTAATTTCTTCGTCGCTGTTGTTAAAGGCAACACGTTGTTTTGTTGTTGTTTTGTATGAGGAGTTTAACAGCAACTTAAAGCTTAACAGAGCTTAATATAAGCATAACAGTCAAATGTTAATATCAGTGTGGCCAGATTTTGATTGTTGAAAGTGCTAGATCGTTGAAAAATAGTGCTAGAAAGTGGTACAAAAAATTAAATTTTTTTTTTGCACATCTCACTATAGAGAACTTGTTACTTTCGGTTTGCCAATTGATTTTTAAGATACCGTTTAGTTATATTAAACATCCCGTTGGACAAAAATTATATAGGCCATATCAAATAATATATAATTATATACAAATTCTATAAAATCTGATATAAAAAGATATTTTTATAGAAAATTAATTTTTCGGATATAATTGTCTATAAAAATATCTGGTTATATCAGATTTTGTATAATTATATAAGCAGATAGAATTATATATTTGACCTTATATAAATATATACAATATTATATAGCACCTTATAAATACATTTTTAAATAATCAAACGCATATATAATTATATCTAATTATATATAATTATATCTAATTATATATAATTATATCTAATTATATATAGTTATATATGATTATATATAAATATATAAAATTATATATACATTTTTTTACGCGGGATATTAAATACATAAGATACCCAGTGTAGAAAAGCATTACCATATAAGTGCCCAAACAGAAAATGATAAGCGGCCACCGCTGGCAAGCCACTTTAACAGTTGATTTAAGTGATGTCAACAAGTGCTTTCCCAATCCCAAAATAATATAATCATAAGATAAAAGGTCCGTCTGTTTAAAAAGTGTCGGGAAAGCACTGCGTAAACAAAATTTCCTATGTCGGCAAAAAATTGGTAAAAGCATGAAATAGGCGGTCTAAAAATAGATTTTCCAAGTAAAAAAAATTTAAAAAATATTCATTTATAAATTTTTTGGTCCCGCCGGTGTTTGAACACTGTGCCTAGTTTCTCTTACTAATGCTAAAAGTTTTCGCATGTGTGTAACAATAAATAGGTATGAGGACGGAAGGTTAAGGGCTGGCAACAAGTGCTTTCCCAATTCCAAAATAATATAATCATTAGATAAAAAGTCCGTCTGTTCAAAAAGTGCCGGGAAAGCACTGGGTAAACAAAATTTCCAATGTAAGCAAAAAGTTGAAAATAGATTTCGCAATTAAAAAAAAATTTTAAAAATATTCATTTATAAATTTTTTGGTCCCGTCGGTATTCGAACAATCTGCCTAGTTTCTGTAACTAATGCTAAAAGTTTTCGCATGTGTGTAACAATAAATAGGTATGAAGACGGAACGTTATGTGCTGGCAACAAGTGCTTTCCCAATCCCAAAATAATATAATCATTAGATAAAAGGTCCGTCTGTTTAAAAAGTGTCGGGAAAGCACTGCGTAAACAAAATTTCCTATGTCGGAAAAAAGTTGGTAAAAGCATAAAATAGACGGTCTAAAAATAGATTTTCAAATTAAAAAAAATTTAAAAAATATTCATTTATAAATTTTTTGGTCCCGCCGGTATTCGAACACTCTGCCTAGTTTCTGTAACTAATGCTAGAAGTTTTCGCATCGAGAAATACATGGTTATCCTGTTTTTCACAGGGTGAGCTAAAAGATGATAAAATTGACTCCATTTTTAGAGCTAAATTTTTTAGATCTTGTAACTTTGTTGACAAATAGAGTTTAGTAAAATACGTCATTAGAAAAAGAAATAATGTGATTGATGTGTTTGATTAGATTTATTTTTTTTATTGACTTTATATTTTATTGTCTGTGATTCACTCTTTGCGAAACGTTTTTTCGATGCTAAAGTTACAGAAACGGGGTGCTAGCCTCCAGATTGGCAGCTGACAGATCTACCCATTGAGCTAACAAGACATATAATAATTGATAGCTCAAAACGTAAATAAATAATAGCTGCTAGGTAATCAAATACGCTAGCATTGGCACAAGGTTTGCTGGAAACAACTGGCCAACGATGGAAAATCAAAAAAAAAAAGTTGGCCTTAAAATAGCTTTTACAAAAACAAAAAATCTATTTTATATAAAAAAATATATTAAAAAGTATAAAACAACCACAAAAAAACACTATGACTGAAACTTTCTTACTAAGAACTTTTTTTAAAATAACCATCATAATTTTTATAAAATAAATGCTCTGCCAGTGGTTAGACATTTGAGCCCTTGGCAAATTCTAACTGAATAGCACTGGCAAAACACTTTTTGCCAACGTTGGCCCAGTGGTCTCAGCCAATTTTTTGCCAGAGGTTTTTTTTTGGTAGACCACTGATTAACAATAACCTAACACTATCAAAACCTTTTTAGGAAATGCTGGTAAAGCGCCTTAAGCAAGTGTTCCTCTAGTAATTTATTTACAATTCCTCGGTTAGCCAGTGGTATGGCAGTGCTTGATTTTTTGTACAACTGGCAGTTTCTGACTGGTTGGTTATATTAGTACATATTTGGTAATGTCAATTGTCATTACCAGGGCAACCAGAAATATGCTCTAAAAAATCGATGTTATGCCCATAAAAAATGCCCTAAAAACGGAAAATATGCTCTTAAAACAAATGTTTCATTAAAAAATCGTATTTTAAGACTTATTTGTCAGTACAGTTGGAAAATCTTTTGTGAATTTTATTATAGTTTTAAAACAGGAAATTTAAATTTTAGAAAAATTGCGTAATTTCCGCAATCAGTTTGCAAACCCCGTAAAATATTGAAAAAAAATTTTTTTACTGAAATATAAAATTGTTCGATAACGAAAAATTTAAAAAACGTGAAATATGCTCTAAAAATATGCTTTTGTTTTAAAAGGTACAAAAATATACTCAAAAATACCACTTTTTATCACAAATGTGCCCTTAAGATCAAAATATGCAAAAATATGCCTTAACAAATCGATGCCAGAATTCGTCAATTGTTCTGAAAAGCATAAATATTTAATACATTACATTTGCTCTGGTCATTACAAATATAATTACTTTTATATGGGGATACATCATCGTGGTTACCTCTATGTTAAGTTAACATTATTACTGTTAACAATGTTAACAGTACTAGAGAGATAGAGTGTAACAGTAAATCATAATTTTTTTACCATACATCAGGGATGGAATATTCTGTTGTATAAAACTTTTGTCATAATTAATTTGAAAGCCCGTTACTTCATTACCGGTGGTTTTAAATATCGAAATATTTTTCAAAGAAATATGAATTTGATTTTTATGGGGTTTTCTTGTGTAACTCATTATTGACACAGTGTTCCTGGCCAAACCGCTGAAGTTAGGAGCTTGAAATTTGGTATACGGTATCCTCTGTTGACATCCAAATTGGTGGGATTTTTTGAAATTCATATAGGGAGGGACCTGAAGGGGCAAATTCTGCCACTTGGTGGCCTAAACAAACCGCTTAAACGATGAAAATTGGTTTGTTAATTTATAATCAAGCATAGACATCCGCTTAGACGGCAGTTGTCGACATTTCTAATGGCATGGTCAAAAATAGGAAAATTCAACCCCTTGACAGCATTTCCACAAAATTAAAACAATGAACTTGAAATTAGGTATGAAGTTTCCTAATTCCGAGTAATCATCATCTTATGTTAGACAGGAATTTTGTAAAATTCTACGGTAAAGGCACATGAAGGGAAAAGTCACCCCTACGCGTCATGGCCAAACAGCTAATGCGATGGACTTGAGATTTGATATGTGGGTCCCTTATCCTGTGCAGACATCCACATCTAGTATTTTTGGAAATTTCTTATCGGGGAAGGGGAAATTTCCGTTTTAATGAAATTTTTCACAAAGCTTATGAAGTTTTCTTCACAAAATGAATGGAACATTTCTTAAACTTTCCGAAAAAGCTTCATAATTTACATGAAACAATTTTTAATGAAACTTTTTCATTGGGCGTATGAAATTTTTAATAAATGAAGTGAAATTTTTAATAAAATTTTATAAAAAACTGCATTAACTTAACGAAACGATTGTATCTATGACACTTCATAGATATAATGCAAAAATTCATTGATATCATGTAGATAATTCTCTCAGAGTAGGGAAATCTTACGGGGAGGGGCAAACAAGGGAAACGTCGCTACTTGACGGATTAGCCACATTTGGTATTCGGGTTCCTAATTCTGCGTAGACATCCACTTAGACGGGATTTTTGAAATTTTATTCGGGTAGGGACATAAAGGAGAGAAGTCTCCCTCATATTGCCCCAGCCCAACCGCTGAAGCTAGGAAGTAAGTATGGTGTTTAGATTCGTCTTACAAGGAATATACATAGTAGGGAATCCGCAGATTTTAATAAAACTTAGATATGTTGTTAGGGACAAAAAATCGCACGTTCAGGGGTTAAAAAGGGTTGTCAAAAATTACAACAGTTTTGTATAAAAACATGTATAAAATTTAAAAAAAATCAAAATTTTTTTGTTCGCTGTATTAAATTTCTCGAGAAAACAACAATACTTATATTTTCTATGCTTTGCGCCCAGGGTTGCCACTTATTGGAAATGTTAAAATTATGGGTTATAAAAGCTCTTCGGGAAAAGTTGTGTTAGAGCCGAAAAGCACAGACACCCCTCGATAAATTTAAATAAGCATTCCGAGTCAGACGAACGGACCACCGCTGGCAAGGCACGTTAAGAGGTGGTACAAGTACTGGCGACAGTGCTTTCCCAATACCAAAATGACAACATCATTATAAAAAAGGTCCGTCTGTTCGAAAAGTGTCGGGAAAGCATTGGGTAAATAAAATTTCCAACTTTGGCAAAATGTTGGTAAAGCAAAAAAAAAGTTAATTTATTATTTGTTTGATCCTGCCGGGACATATAATAATTGATAGCTTAAAACTTACCCAGTCAGAAAAAGACAAACGGAATACCGATGGCAAGGCACTTTAACATGTGGTACAAGTCCGTCGGTTCAAAAAGTGTCGGAAAAGCATTGGGTAAACAAATTTTGCAACGAAGACCAATACAAGAATTGGTCTTAAAAGAGGTTTCCCGAAAAAAAAAAAAATGATTTTAATATAATAAAATATTAAAAAGTAAAACAAATCACAAGAAAAATGTATGCCTGAAACCGGAATCGAACTCGAAACCTTACGACTACAAACTTTTTTAAACAAAGCATCATAATTTTTATAAAATAAATGGTTAGTGGTTAAACTTTGGAGCCGTTGACAACTTTTAACTGGATAGCACTGGGAAACCCACCATTGGCATAGTGGTCTCAGCCAATTAATTATTTGCCAGAGGTTTTTTTGTAGACCACTGAAATTTTTGTAAAAAAAAATACTGGCAAAACGCTTTTTGGACAACCTGGTATGGTAAAGAGTCTCGAGCACAGTAATTTATTAACAATTCCTCGGTTAGCCAGTGGAATACCAGTGCTTGATTTTTTGTGCCGCTAGCAGTATCTAACTGGGTTGTTTTTAATTCCATACATTTTTTTTTTAACAAAACACTCAAAAAGTTCTTCCTACACCCAACGAAAAACAGAAATAAGTTTCATAAATTTTCGTCAATTTTCATAAAATTTCGTCAATTTTATCAATATTTATGAAACATTTCATAAACAACATGACTTATATTGACCATATCATGGTTTCTATGAATGTTTTCTATACAAAAATAATAAAATCTATACTAATGCAAAATGTCTTTTCAATATATTATGAAACATTTCATAAATATGATGAAATGGAATTTCCTTATTATTAAATGTTTCAAAAATACTATAAAACGTTACATTGGCAGAAAATTTATAAAAAATTTCATAGATATGATGAAGCTTTTCCTTTGAGTGTACTTATTAACGTGTTGCTTTCCTTGGAAAGGGAATAGTGGAGAGATGAAAGGTGAGGAAAGATGAAGGGCTTCAAGCATGGCAAGACTGTATTTTCCGCGAGATGATAAGTCTTAGAACAGTTGCTGCTCGCCACCTGATGTAGAATTGGCGAACTTTTATTAAAACTTTTTGGTTCATACCCCTCATTCATTATTTTACTTCGGTAGGGTTAAATGCTACTGGAACACCGAAGGTGGACGCTGCGATATGTAAGAGGAATAGAAAATTCATACATATTTTTTTTCTAAATTTATGTTGTCGTTGCCGGTCATCGAACCCAGGACCATCTGTGTAACAGTCCAACGCGATAACCATTATACCACAACGCCCACAAAATAAAAATGCCAAAATTTTAAAAAATCATCAAATTAAATAAAACGCAAAAATTTACAAAAAAAATTCGTAATTAAATATAAAATTACCCAAATAAAGTTTGGGAAAATCGCATAAAAAAAAAAAAAATGTAACTGAAAAAATATTGTTAAATTTAAATAAAAACAGTCAAAATTAAAAAAAAAAAAAAACACCAAAATTTAAAGAAAGGAAAATAAAACGCAAAAATTTAAAAAAAAAAACACATCAAAAAAATTCCAAAATTAAAAAAATCTTCTAAATTAAAAAAAAAAAGCCGAAATTGAGTAAATAAATAAATTAAAAAAAAAAACAAAAACAAAAAATCTTTTGAAAATGGAAAAAAAATCATCGAAATTTTTTTAAAAAAAAATGATGAAATTGAAAAAAACATCGCTAATTAAAAAAAAAACATCGCTAAATTTAAAAAAAAAAATCTAAATTTAAAAAAAAAATATAAATTTAAACAAAAATTATCAAAAATAGAAAAAAAATCGGTAAAATTGGAAAAAATCGTCAAAATAACACAAATGTGAAAATTTAAAAAATCACTAAAATTATTAAACATTTTATATTTTAAAGTTGTATTTCGACCTTTAAATGTTTAATAAATAAAAACATACGAGCTCAAGGTCTTGAAAAAATGTCCAAAATTAAACAAAAATACATCAAAATTGCAAAAAAAATTTGTGATTTTTTTGTATTTTAGCGTTTTATTTAAATTATAGCGATTTTTTGAAAATCTTTTTAAATGTTGGCGAAAAATATAAAAGGCTTTTTTAATTGAAACGATTTTTTAAATAATTAAAAGTTGTATTTATTCGACCTTTCAGTTTTAATTAAACAAAATAAAAATGCTCGTTGTAGTTAATATAAAAATTAATTTATTTCTCAATATTTCAACATTCGTCGAATGATTGTTGTTTTATTGTTTTTTATTTTGTTAAATCTTATAGATATTTCTCCTGAGGATGACATTCGACGAATATCGAAATATTGAGATATAAATAAATTTTTATATTAACTACAACTGGCCTCGAGTTTTGTTTAATTTTTTTAAATATTGTCGATTTTTTTAATATTTGCTAAATTTTTTTAATTTGTTGTGATTTTGTAATTTTTTTTCAATTTGTTGTAAAAACTGGAAATTTTGTGTGCACCAAATTCATTTTCAATTAAACATTTAAGAGCTATTATTAAACAAAAATGTTTTAAATTTTTTAATTAAAAATACAAAAATTGGTTTTTCAAACTTTCTAACAGGTGGCGCAAAAATAACCTTCCGATGTTTTTTGGCTGTAATTAAAACAAAAAATGAAAAACTTTGATTCTTCTTGTGGATTATTTTTATTTGGTATTTTAATTTTTTTTACATCAAGTCGAGAATGTGATGTCATGTAAATGGCCGCCGCCACAGTTGATTGTCATTTGAGCCCTTTTTATGGCATTTTCCATCACTTTGGCCAAAACTTCCGGCGATAGGTCCTCACATTCTTGACGGATATTGTCTTTAAGAGCTGCAAGAGTCTGAGGCTTGTTGACATAAACCCGCGACTTCAAAAAGCCACACAAAAAGAAGTCTGGAGCGGTCAAATCAGGCGATCTTGCTGGCCAGTGCAAATCGCCAAAACGGGAGATTAGGCGCCCGGGAAATGCATCCTTCAGCATATCGGTTGTGGCACGTGCAGTGTGTGCCGTTGCACCGTCCTGTTGGAACCACATGTTTTCCAATCCCAATTCATCAAGTTGCGGCAAAAAGAACTCGTTGATCATTGCTCTGTAGCGCTCACCATTCACAGTAACCGTTTGGCCCGCGACGTCTTCGAAGAAAAAAGCTCCGATGACTCCTCCAGCGAAAACAGCACACCATACAGTGACTTTGAGCGGGTGTAATGGCTCTTCGTGGGTTACACGCGGATTTTCAGTGCCCCAGAAGCGTAAATTTTGCTTATTTACGTACCCGCTAAGATGAAAATGGGCCTCATCACTCATGATTATTTTTGATGAAAAATCATCTTCCTCTTGGTGGTGATTAAGGATGGCTTGAGCGTATGTTACACGCGATTGGCGGTCAACAGCTAACAGCTGATGCACCGTCTGGACTTTGTACGGAAACATCTTCAAATCTTGTACCAAAATTCGCTGTAAAGACCGTCGACTCATACCCATTTGCGTGGCACGTCGTCTGGTCGATGTCGACGGCGCTTCCATGACATCCTCGGCTACAGCAGTAATATTCTCTGCAGAACGGCTACTCCGGGGTCTGCCACGCCTGGCAGCATCTCGTGTTGTGCCAGTCTCTTCGAGGCGAGCGGCTAAACGTCGCAGTGTTTCACCAGTAGGCGTTGGACGGCCAGGAAATCTGCGACGAAATTCACGTTGTGCCAAAGCCACCGACCGATTATTGGTCAAATAAATAGTCACCAATATTCCGCGTTCTGGAGCAGTGTAGCGTAGCGTTATTTATTAACGTGTATTTCGCATGTGTTTACTACACAAATGTCAAAACAGAACTGACATTAGGGGCCAATCGCAAAATTTATAGCATTTTCTGATAGGAGGATTACTTTTGCGCCACCTTGTATATTTTTATATATTTAGTTAGTAGATTGTTCTACCTCATGTCCAAAATCTAATATGATATTGTTATATTAGATTTTAATTGTTGCTTTTTAAAAAGTTTGATCATTTTCATGATAGACATAGGCATCACCCTAATCCTCGGTTGTCCGCAATAAGGAAACTATGATTGGCTTAACTTAAACCAATACATTATTACATACATCATACACCAAATCTAATCTATGAGAATTTTTGTCTGCTTTAGTGTAGAAACTAGCTGATTTGGTAAACCTAATCATAAAATCAAAAGTTTTTTTAAAAATTCTCTTAGAGAAGATTTAGTCTGATGTATGTAAGGCCTCGGTTTGAGTTAAGATTAATCATCGTTTTCTTATTGCGGACCACTGAGGATTAGGGTGATGCATATGAAACACTTGTATTGTCTATCATGAAAATTATCAAACTCTAAATATTTAAAAATATAGAAAGGTCGAAATAAATAATTTTGATATTATTATATTTTTAATAAAAAGTGAGTTTTATTGACAACAATATTTTCTGTGTATTACGGTTGCCCGTAGTCGAGCTCGAGAGTCTGTCAAAGTTTTTCAAAATTCTTTAAACTTTAAATTGCAATCAAATTGTAAAAAAATGTATGTTCAAAATTAAAAAAAAAATCAATAAAAAAAAATAAATTAAAAAATGATAATATTTTAAAATGAATTAAAATTAACAACAAATAAATTTTTTTAAATTTTTTATAAAATACTAAAAATTAATGGTTAATTATTTATGAAATTCCAAGCAACATTTTTTATGTTAAATAAATCAAATAGGTTTATCTGTATTTTTGAAATTTTATTGAATTATTTATTATTTTTTTTTATTAATAAAATGTTTTAAATTTTTTTTGTTAGTCACTTAATTAATTAAATATGATTTTAGTTTATTTATATTTTTTTATTTAATATTTATTTCTAAAATATTCTCATAGAGATAATTGCAAATTTTTTTATGTTTTCTTTCAAAGCTTAAAGATGAAAATTGATTTTCTTTTAAAATTTTGTTTTATTTTTAAATATTGAAAAAAAAAAATAATAATATTTTCGATAAGTTGATATTTTCATTTAAATATATATTTGATGTCTTTTACTCTTTAAATTTGACTTAAGAAACTAGTTATTGAAAAAATTACAATTAGACAAAATAATTTGAAGTTTTGTTAATATTAATTAATAAAATTTGCGAATTATTTTTTAATATTTTTTAAATATTATGGTGATTTTGAAATAATTGTGTTTTTAACTAAAAAAAAAATTATATTAATATTTTTTTTAATAATTTGCCACAAGTATTGAGTTTTAAAGTAAAATTTATATGTTGCCAATTTTATTAATTTTTAATGGTGCTAATTATGTATTTTTTAATTGATTTTATTCTGGATCATTTTTTGTCATTGATTTTTATTTAATTTTTTTCTAAGGCAATATATTTTTTAAAATATTTTTTTTAAAATTCCTTATTTTTTAACTGATAATTTTTAATTTTAAAAAATAATTTTGATTTTTTAAAATTTTTATTTTTTTTAATTTTAAAATATTTAGGCTGTTTGTTATTTTTTTCAGAAAGAAAGTTATGGCAGGAAATATTATTTTCAAGTCTATTTAATGTGCAATTCAAGTTTAATTTTTTTTTTTAAATTTCTGGACAAGCTTGTTAAATAAAAGTAAATTTTCATACAACATGCATAAAAATACGAAATTATTGTCAAAACAACAAAAACTTTCGTAAATTAAACCAATTTCAAAATTTTTTTATTAGAAGTTTTTCTAATCAGGCTTTCAAGGTCATGGTTTTCAAATGCAAATAAAATTTCAATCCTTTTTTCGTTTATTTTACGAAAGTATTTGTTATATTGACAATTTTTCGTATTTTTATGCCTAGTTTATTAACAGTGTACTGATACAAAAACTTTTGCAAAATTTAGTTATTCAGTTATTATATGGTTGTATAAAAACAGTTTGATTTTTTTATTTTTTCTTTAATTAACTTAATTATAAAAAAAATTTTAGAAAATTATTAACTTAATGCTAGACTAAATAGCACCTTAATTCAAGAGCAATTATATAGAACAATTTTATAGTTATGATCGAAAAAAGACTCGATTGGGTTCGATTTACTACTTTCAGAGCATTATGTGATTATTGGAATTTCGATTTTATCATAATATAATCCTTGCTATAATAAATATGATCCCAACTGATCATGTTATGATAAGTATTAGCGGCAGATATTATAATAATTAGTTATCATATTATGATCAATAGCACCATTTTATAATAATTATGTAATCCCAATCATAATATGCTGCTCTTAAAACATATTTTTCTCTTTACCAATTATGGGTCAGAGATGGGTATATTTTTTGTTTCGCACTTATTGCCTGCACTCCCCACATTAATTAAACCAATAGAGAAAATATATCTTCTTTTGACTCAACATGTACATTTTTGTTAAAGGAAATTTGTCAGATCCTAGGGCATTATTTTATTTAACTGACTGTAATATATTTTTCTCTTGACAGTATTAAAAACTGATTTCATTTTTGTAGAAATTTTATCAGCTTCTTAAATATATTTTTATTTAAACATACTATAAGGAGTGAAAAGTACGTGGCCTCACGTAGAGATGGCGTGACAAGTGTCAATATTTTTTGTTTATTCAGTAGGGGTAAATCTTAGAAAAATTGTGTCAAAATTTCATGACATTTCATTAATTAGAAAAAAAGTTACCGTTATAAAAATTATGCTGTTTTTAAAGTTTGAGAAAAAATGGATTCCAACGAGTTTCGTGCTTTGGTTAAACATTGTTTTTTGGTGGAAAAAAATACTGCCCAAGCCAAACAATGGATTGATAAATATTATGGTGAATCTTCGCCGTCATATTCAATGGCTAAAAGGTGATATTCCGAATTTACGAGCTCAAATGATGCAGATCTTCCAAATGAGGCAGTTACCGAAGAAACCGTAATAATGGTGCATCAGGTTGTATTTTACAATCGAAAGATTAAAGTGAGTGAGACTGCTGTCATCATAATGATATCAACAGAGCGAGTTCGGCATATATTACATGATCGCGCTTTCTGTGCGATGGTTGTCAAGTTTTTTAACAGTTGAACAGAAACTGAAACGTGTTCATAATTCAAAGTATGCTTTGGAGATATTTAAAGTAAATTCAAGTAAATTTTCACGTCGATTTATGCACATAGAAAACAGACTCGGTAGTAGCAACCGTATTTGTTGCCAATCGAATGCTTCGGTTGTTGCGACCGAATTTTTCGGTTATACCAATGGTCATTCGATTGAAACAACAGAAATTCTGTTACGACAAAAGAATTTGGATTACCAAAAAAATTCGATAGCTAACATTCGATTGGCTACAAATACGGTTATTACTACCGAGTCTGTTTTCAGTCATCTTATCATGGCCGAATTTTAACGACTGGCTAGTTAATGATCAAACTTTGAGAAAATATACTTATGTATCTTTAAACAGTGATTATTTTCTCTGATCTTGACTTAAATTTAAAAAAAATTAAAGGTATTGACATTTTAGGGGTAGCGCTAGTTTAGATAATTTCGGCAACGGTATTTTAGTGATAACGGTATTTGAGTTCTTTCGGTAACAGTATGTTAAGAATATTGGTATTTTTAGTTATATCGGTAACAGTATTTTACGGATAACGCCAATACTGGTTATGGTTGATTAAATCTTAGTCTTCGTTAACCTGTATAGTCCGAACTTAAACATTGGGCCACCAACATAGACAGGGAGACCTGACTGCACCAACTAATGTTTTGTGGAAAGGCCCGAATTATAAAAACTGTCCAATCGGATGCAAATCCTGATGAGCAGCTTATCACTTAGGCCAATGGAAAATAAGTGACTGAATGATTTTGTAGGTCTTATAGGAAGCATGATGAGATCCTGGAACTCTACCTCTGCATATGTCTGGCCTTTAGATGTGAACTAATCGAAAATTGTCTATAGGTTAGTTAAGAAGGAACTGGTCAATATAATGGAAATCCTAATGGGTCGCTCAACACTCGAGTCACATCTTTCAAAAATGAAAGGAGTGACTGTAGGAATTGCGAGGAGAGTGATGAGACCTTGGATCATATCATTTCCTTTTGTCATGCGGCATGGAAAGAGGATACTGGCCAATCTGGACGAAAAGGGATTGTGAGACTGGGTAAGAAGAAACTGGTCAATTTAATGGACTTCCTAACGGACCACTTAACGCATGAGTCCCATCGTGTAAAAAAGGAAAGGAGTATCTGCATTACTTGTAGAAAGGAATATGAAATCCTGGAACACTTCTTTTGCCCAGCTTTCGCGAGGAGTAGAGCAGAGCACTGCCGGGAAGACGTTATACTGTCACTAAAGATTTTCTACTCAAAGGATACTGAATTCTCAAGGTATACCGGGCTAGTCTTCTTTCCGTAGTAAAGAAAATACTATGCGGATAATCACTGACTGATCTGGCTAAGCACGATACTTTGAACAAGAAACCCTAAATAGACTTTAAAATCACTGCCTATATATGGGAGTTATATTCCATCTTGATAAAAAGGCAGGTTTAACTCTTAGGGAGAAAAAATCATGGTATCAATATTAATTTAAAAGTCTTTGGAGGCTCCTTTTAGTACTTTAATAGTAATGGCCAAATCATGGTATCAATATTAATTTAAAAATCTTTGGAGGCTCCTTTTAGTACTTTAATAGTAATGGCCAAATGCATTAAGAAAAGTATGATTGAATTCATTGAATTGGTAAAAAAATACAAAGGTTAACAAAATAAAAA
>CM037852.1:18484274-18521379 GCA_021234595.1 Delia radicum | reverse complement strand
TTTTAACTTATTTTATAATCTAAGCTTTTTATAGTAGTTAAAATATCTTAGAAAAAAAAGCTTAAAACAAAATATATTTTGATATTAAAGCTGTTGAAAAAAAAAACACTAAGTATAGTGCAATCTAAGCTTTCAACTTAAGTAAAAATGTCTTGAAAAAACTGAGCTTTTGACTATAGTCTGGCATGTGATAATTCTTCCTTCTAGTTAGTATGTGGCAAAAACAAACAAAACAAAAATAGTAATATTATTTAAGATATAAAGCTTTTTTAAACTTTAAATTACCCAGTATAGGAAAGCTTACCATATTAGTGGCTATATAAGTACATATTGATAATGTGAAGTACTTACGATTGTCATTATAAATCTCATTACTTTTATATTTGAATGTCGAGCAATAAATAGAAAAATATGTGTTTTTTCCTACATGGCTCCAGGTGGACAGTCAAAACGCTCTACCATCTGAATTATCTTGACATGTTATACTTAATAGATAAAAACACAAATGGCTTGCTTGCACAAAATGGCATTACTTTCCAGCTTACGAAAAAGCAAATATAAGTAGTTATACTCGTATATGTACTTACTAAAAGTAAAAAATAATGAGTCTATAAATAGATTTTCACAATTTTTTAGATCTTTACTTTATGTTTAAAAAATGGTAAAAATAAGTACTTATGAGCAACGCATTATTTTTTGTATTGAAATAATGCGAAAATTCAATACGTATTAGTAAGTCCTTATTATTTGTGTTAAACAAATGCAGACAGTATGCTAGTGTCGTTACTGGTAGTGAGAAAAGTAATGATATGTCATTACCCTTTGTACAGTGGGTATTTTAAATATAAAGCTTTTTATAACAGTGAAATTCTTTCAGATATAAAGCTTTTTTCAAAAGTAAAGCTGCATTAGAATTTAAGCTTTTTACAGTATTCAACAAATATAAGCTTTTTCAAGCAAAATATTAAAAATTTAAGCTATAACAAAAAAAATTATCAAAGTTTTAGTATAAATTAAATAATTTACGTTGATATTTTTGATATTTACAAAAATTTTTTTTTTTAAATATTTCATTAATTTATTTAAACAAAACTGATAAATCACCTTGAAAATCGGATTACTCTAATAATCCATTTAAAATACATAAACATTTTACATTGTTTTAGTTTTGTATGTATTTTAGCAATTTGATACATCAAATTAATATTCCAAACAAGAAATTTCACAGGTTAAAAAAAAACAATTTTTTTTACAAAATTTTAAAACATTTATAAATTTTTTTTTTAAATGATTGCCAACCATAAATATTGAATAACAAGTAAAATAACAAAAATTTTTATTAATAAAAACGTACAAATGAAATTATTTATTTGTTTTAATAAAATTTAACGTAAAAGCGCAAATTTATATTTGAGATAAAACAAGTTATGAATTTTAATTAAAGTTAGAGGATTTTTTACGATTTAATGTATTTTTTATTCAGGAGGATTTAACAAATGTAACCAAACAAATTTATGCAAATTTTTATATCTTAATTTTGGTTTCTTTATAAAGATTTAACAAATTTTAATAAATTTTTATTTTTTTTTTTACAGATTTTTTTATTAATGACCATTAAACTGGCTTTAAATGGTAAGTTGATTTTTGTTAAGAAATATTTGCAATTTAAATTTCTGCTAAATATATTTGATTCCCATGATTGTTGTTCACAAAACACTTTCTTTTAAATCTTTTAAGCCTTTTTTTCTTCTCTATGCAACATTTCCTGGTGTTTATGCGTTTTATATGGTCAGTTTAAAAACAACTTGTTTATATTTTGGTTACAAACCATAAACCAAGTTGCATTTATTATGGCCAATCAAGACATAAACATGCATGTTTATATAAAATCAAGAAAAAGAAAAAATGAAATTCCAAAGAAATAAAATAGGTTTAAGGAAAATAGTTTAAAAGAAATGGAAAATGTAAAAGAAAATTTATTTGATTATATTATTTTTTAAATAATAAAACCAAATATAGTATATATTATAACTAATTATATTATATAAATAAGCTAAAATATAAACCTAATGACATGAATAGATATGATTAAAATATAGTTATAACGCAAAAATATGGTATTGAGGAAAGAAATAGTTCAAATATATTTATACAAACATGAAAACTTGAAAGATGAGGATACAAAATAATTATATATAATAGACAAGAGCCTATTTGCAATTCAAAAGTGTTGCATAATGAAAGCTTTTTATTATAACCAAAATATCTCAGAATTTTAACGTAGCAAAAAGTCTCAGAATTTGAGCTTTTTAATATAGTAAAACTGTGTAAGAATCTGAGCTTTTTTCTATGATAAAATTGTCTGACAATCTGAGATTTTTACCATAGTAAAATTGTCTTAAATCTGAGCTTCATACTATAGTAAAATTGTCTCAGAATCTGAGCTTCATACTATAGTAAAATTTTCTCGGAATCTGAGCTTTTTACTATAGTAAAATTGTCTCAGAATCTGAGCTTTTTACTAAAGTAAAATTGTCTCAGAATCTGAGCTTTTTACTATAGTAAAATTGTTTCAGAGTCTGAGCTTCATACTATACAATAGTCAAATTGTCTAAGAATCTGAGCCTTTTACTATAGAGCAATTCCATATGAAAGCGATCACCTTTTGGACGACCCCTCTCCGATTTTAAAATAAATAGTCTCAATCGATTGCCCAGCAAAAATAATGTACCTACATATTTTTTTTTTTTTTTATAGTGACTGGTTTAGTGGTGGTGTGCACCACTGTCATGTGACAAAATTGAAGAATTCTTCATAAGGGACCTCATTGAAAGTTGTTTTAAAAAAAACTACTAAAGCGATCGCAACGAGTGATAGCTCGTTGGAAAGGTATTGAATCAGGCTTTAATTGAAAAATAAAATTTTCCTAAAGGAAAGGTATTGAATCAGGCTTTAATTGAAAAATAAATTTTCATAATTTTTCTTGTTAAATAATTAAAAATAATTCAATTATAAAAAATATAAAAACAATGAGAACAAGGTGGTCTCTTAAATGCTCTTCTCCTGTCCAAACAAGGAGTCGGGGCCCATTTTTTTATTGCTGATTCTTAAAGCAAAAATTATGAGGAATCCAAAAAAATAAAATTAGCCGGAAAATTTAGGAGCTTCTGTGGAAAATCGGAAAATTTAATTTTTATGGGAAAATTTAATTTTCATGGGAAAAAAGGTAAATTTCTGAGAAAAATTAGGAAAATTTTATTTTTCAATTAAAGCCTGATTCAATACCTTTCCAACGAGCTATCACTCGTTGCGATCGCTTTAGTAGTTTTTTTTAAAACAACTTTCAATGAGGTCCCTTATGAAGAATTCTTCAATTTTGTCACATGACAGTGGTGCACACCACCACTAAACCAGTCACTATAAAAAAAAAAAAAATATGTAGGTACATTATTTTTTGCTGGGCAATCGATTGAGACTATTTTTTTTAAAATCGGAGAGGGGTCGTCCAAAAATTTGCCAATTTTGATCGTTTTCATATGGAATTGCTCTATAGTAAAATTATCTTAGAATCTGAGTAAAAATATAGCAAAATTGTCTTAAAATCTGAGCTTCATACTATAGTAAAATTTTCTCAGAATCTGAGCTTTTTACTATAGTAAAATTATCTCAGAATCTGAGCTTTTTACTATAGAAAAATTGTCTCACAATCTGATATTTTCACTATATTAAAATTGTCTCAAAATTTGAGCTTTTTACTATACTAAAATTGTCTCCGAATCTGAACTTTTTACTATAGTAAAATTGTCTCAGAATCTGAGCTTTTTACTACAGTTAAATTGTCTCAGAATCTGAGCCTTTTTATATAGTCAACATGTTTCTGAATCTGAGCTTTTTGCTATAGTAAAAATATCTCTAAATCTGTGCTTTTTACTATAATAAAAATGTCTCAAAATCTGAGCTTTTTACTATAGTAAAATTGTCTCAGAATCTGAGCTTTTTGCTACAGTTAAATTGTCTCCGAATATAAGATTTTTACTATACTAAAATTGTCTCCGAATCTGAACTTTTTACTATAGTAAAATTGTCTCAGAATCTGAGCTTTTTACTACAGTTAAATTGTCTCAGAATCTGAGGTTTTTACTATAGTAAAATTGTCTTCGAATCTGAAATTTTTCCTATAGTAAAATTGTCTCCGAATCTGAGATTTTTACTGTACTAAAATTATCTCACAATCTGAGCTTTTTACTATAATACAATTGTCTCAAAATCTGAGCTTTCTACTATAGTCAAAATGTTTTCTGATTCTGAGCTTTTTGCTAGAGTAATAATATCTCTAAATCTGTGTGATTTTTACTATAATAAAAATGTCTCAAAATCTGAGCTTTTGTACTACAATAAAAATGTCTCAGAATATGAGTTTTTTGCCGTAATAAAAATTTCTCAGAATCTAAGCTTTTTAATGTTGTAAAAATATCTCAGAATCTGTTCTTTTTATTTAGTAAAACTTTTTCTAAACTTTTAATTTTAGTAAAATTATCTCAGAATCAGATCTTTCAACTATATTAAAAATGTTTTAGAACGGTTTACTCTAATAAAAGTGTTTAAATCTTAGCTGTTTGCTTTATCACAAGCTAAGCTTTTTACTATAATTAAAAGTGTCTCTGAACTTTCAGCTTATATAAAAATGTCTCTGAGCTTATTCACTATAGTAAACTCATAGATATAAACCTGTAAAAATAGCAGAAAAAGCTACTAAAAATTAGTTAGAAATTACTTTGCAGAAAAAACTGTTAAAATTAGCAGATTTTTTGAAATTGTTATCTTTACAAAATTTTAGTTATATTAGAGTTGAATTTTAGTTAACTGGAAAAAGTAATTTACTTTGCTAAAATTGGCAAAAACATTTACTAAATATTTGTAGACTGACTAAAAACAGCAAACAAAGCTGTAATATCACTAAAATGTTTGCTTTATTTACCTTAAATTTAGTAGAATACTAATAACAGCATATTTTTGTATGTAAAATCAACTGATTTCAAAAGGGCCGATTTTTATTCGTACTAAAAAAATCCAAAAAAAAAACTTTAAAAATATCAGATTTACTTTTGCCATTCCTAACTTACTACTATTAAGCAAAAACAATGTGCTGATTTGAGAAGCTTTTTCTGCAACGTAAATTTTAACTAATTTTTAGTAGCATAATTTAGCGAACATGTTTACTAATTTTTTTCCTATTAAGGTACAATTGTTGAAAACTATTTTACTAAAGCAAAAATTCTCCGCTTTAAGGTTTTTTGAAATTGTAAAATTAGCTTTAATTGTCATTAATTTACTACTATTTAAATTATTTTATCCATCATTGTTATGTAAACATGACACTTTTGTCAGATATTTCTATCATTTCTTCACCTAAATACGATAATTTTTTTATTTTTAAAACTTCCGTCTTAAAAATTTTATATTTAATTTTTCTTATCCAACTTTTCCTATTTAACGTAAATTTTTCCTTAAAAAATATCATGCAATAATTGCATTTAATTAATTTGGAATACATTTTTTTCTTTTGCACAACTACTTCATTTTCGATCAAATTAAAATGTATTTGTTTTAGATAAAAAAAAAATAATTAAAGAAAACCCTGTTACTGTTGCTCATTTTTCTTCCATATGACTTAAGGTCAGGAAAAATGAATTATTAGAAACGACACTGAATCTGAAAATTTTTAAATAGTCTCTGAATCAGACCTTTTTTCTGTGATAAAAATGCCCACATATCCAAAAATCTTTGTTTAGTAAAATATTGTCTTCGAATTTGAGCTTTTGATTAAGTTAAAATGTCATGTTAAAAAGACGTACTACTATTGTCAAAAGCTTTAATTGTTAGAGCTTTTAACTTTGGTGAAGATACATCAAAATCCGAGCTTTTAACCACAGTAAAAATATCTTACAATCTGAGCTTTCTACTACAGAAAAAATATCTTGCGACCAAAGCTTTTTACTGTTGTAATAATGTGTTAGAATAGTATAATTAGTATCAAAAGCTGTAATGGTCATAGCTTTTAACTTTGGTAAAAATACATTAGAATCAGAGATTTTTACTGCAGTAAAAATATCTTGCAATCTGAGTTTTCTAATACAGAAAAATAATTACAACCACACACAGAGAAAAATTTTGCTATTTGCCAACTGAAATTCTACTATTACCACTCAAATTCGATTATTACGAATTTCAGTCGGTTGGTACAACTCAACATTAGTTTTCAGCACAAAGTTCGGTTAATTCAACTGAATTTAGTTGCAACACCCAAAATATTCAGAAGTCCAATGAAAATGTCATTGCGCTAACTGAATTAATAAGTTGATACCATGAAAATACACTTTTCAATTCGGTTGGCTCTTTATTTCTCAGTGTGCAAAGCTTTTTTCTATAGTTATGCTCTAATCTCTAATTAAGTAAAACAAAATTTAGGATCTGAGCTTTTTGGTATAGGCAAACATATTAGACACTGAGCTTTTTAAAATTACATCAATATAAGTGTATTTTTCTTCAATATTTTTTCATTATCTATTTAAACTTTAACTTGTCTCCCTTTTAACATAAAAACATAAATTTGTTTGTTTAACTGACAACCATGAATATAGAAAAAAATATATATTTAAAACTTTTTATTGCCATCATTTTTCCTTGTTAACAAGTGTTAAAGATGATGGTGTACCCGTTGTCGCAGATGCCAATGAAGAAGATGTTGTATCAGGAAGCATATTACAACAGAAAGAAAACATGTTTTTCTCATAGTATTTCTTTGCTATAAAATTTAGTTTATGAAGTGGAAAAACTTCTTATAAAAAGGAAAAACTATACACTCCATAGAAAAGATATAAAACCGGTAAATATGCTCAAAAAAAAAGTTGTCAAGTCTTTTTCTTCTTAATTTTTCCTGACCTTAAGTCATATGCAAGAAAATGAGCAGCAGCAACAGGTTTTTCTTCAAGTTTTCTTCTTTTTTTTCTAAAAGAAAAAGAAATTTTAATTTTAACGAAAATGAAGTAGTTGTGCAAAGAAACAAATTGATACCAAAATTAGTTAAAATGCAATTATTGCATGATACGTTTTAAGGAAAAATTTACGTTAAAAAGGAAAAGTTGAATAAGAAAAACTAAAAATAAAATTTTTAAGACGGAAGCTTTATAAACAAAAATATTATTATATGTTGGTGAAGAAATGATAGAAATGTGTGGCAAAAATGTCATGTTTGGAAAATATTGATGGATAAAATAATTTAAATAGTAGTTAATTAATGAAAATTACTAATGTAACCAAAACTTTGATTTTATTTGCCATTTTACTACTGAAATTAAACGAGATTTTAAGGACATTTTGTAAGCAACGATAAACTCTAATAACAAGTAGATAAAAGATTTGGTTCCGATATTGATATAATATATATTTTAAGTAAAGTTTACCACCAAACGAGGCGATAATAGCTTTGATTCCTTACACTACTATGATATTATTTAACTTGATCTTATTATACTATTATATTATTTTACTTGATCTTATTATACTATTATATTCAAAAGCTTTAACAAAAAGCTTGAATTTTAAGAAAGTTTACCAGCAAAGAAAATCTTTAATTACTAGAAGAAAAGAGCTTTGACTCGGATCTTATTATAATTCTATACTCTAAAGCTTTAACAAAAATTGTTAACACATAGCCAGCGGCGTACCCAGGATTTTGTTTCGGGGGGGGGCCCAATTTTTGTTTTTTAAATTTTTTTTTGTTTGAAAAGCATATAATTTTGGTTTAAATTTATTGATCTAACAAAACAATTTATTTTTTTTATTAAAACAAAAAGTTCAGCTTCGGCTTCGGCAGAACATTGATATTATGGCCGAAGTTCGGCTTCGGCCGAAAAAATGAGTTCGGTCGGACACTAATATTTTGTATCTGTTAAATAAGTTTTGGATGGGAAAGTTACCATTGACGTTATACCCAGTTATGATAGCAATTTTGAAGCAAAAATGTTTTGACATGTCTTTGTTTTTTTAGTTTTTTTATATCTACAAACAAGTTTTTTTTTTGAAATATTTAACAAATTTATGTATCAATTAAATAATTTTATTTTGATTTTTAAAGTGAGCTATCATATTAATTAAGATCCTTATATACTATTAACAAAGCTCTTAAAATTTAATTCAACGATTTTTTTTTCATAAAAGTGTCAATGTCAAAAGTGTCAATGTCAATGTCAGGTTCAACCTTTTCTCCAGGGACCGTAAAAATTATTTCTTTTTTCATAAAAGCCAGATGATAAACGTTATTTTTTGATTTTTATTTTTTCGAGCAAAAATAAAGTTATTTTTTGATTTTTATTTTTTCGAGCAAAAGTTATAATTATTTTTTGATTTCTATTTTTTCGAGCAAAAGTTAAAATTATTTTTTGATTTCTATTTTTTCGAGCAAAAATAAAAGTTATTTTCTGATTTTTATTTTTTCGAGCAAAAATAAAAGTCTTTAGCCAGATCGAAATACTAGTATCAACCTAGCTAATATGTTTGATTTGCTTTATTTTTGTAAATATACGGAGGTTGAAAGCTCGTTATAAATTGAAAAAAAAAAAAAAAAATAAGTTATTTTTTGATTTTTATTTTTTCGAGCAAAAATAAAAGTTATTTTCTGATTTTTATTTTTTCGAGCAAGAATAAAAGGTATTTTTTGATTTTTATTTTTTTGAGCAAAAATAAAAGTTATTTTTTGATTTTTATTTTTTCGAGCAAAAATAAAAGTTATTTTTTGGTTTTTATTTTTTCGAGCAAAAATAAAAGTTATTTTTTGTTTTTTAATTTTTCGAGCAAAAATAAAACGTTTTTTTTTTGATTTTTATATTTTCGAGCAAAAATAAAAGTTTTTTTTTGTTTTTTATTTTTTCGAGCAAGTATAAAAGTAATTTTTTGGTTTTAATTTTTTTTTTTTACCAAAAATAAAAGTTATTAGCTTTGTAATTATGATTTTTCAGTGATGATAGATATACAGCAAATATTTTGCAATGTTATTTTTTGTGATAACTGTATTAATATACATTATTATACATTTTTTAAGTATCTAACTACAAGACAAACATCTATATTTATACGAGCAGTGCTGCCAATTTTTGGAAATTAAATTCGTCATTTTTAAAACAAGAATTCTTCAAAAAAATCGTCATATTAAAAATAAGTTTTACTGATTATAAAACTCGAAAATATTACAAAAGGCAACCATAAAATTTATATATAATATGTATATATTTATATATTATATATATATGTATAATATAACTGCGTTATTTGTTATTTATTCGTTATAAAATAAAAATTTATAACTTATGGAATTTCAACTCAAGAAATTGAAATAAATATCAAAAATAACTTTTATTTTTGCTCGAAAACATAAAAATCAAATAATAACTTTTGCACGAAAAAATCAAAAAATAACTTTTAATTTTGCCCGAAAAAATAAAAACCAAAAAATAACTTTTATTTTTGCTCGAAAAAATAAAAATCAAAAAATAACTTTTATTTTTGCCCGAAAAATCAAAAAACTACTTTTATTTTTGCTCGAAAAAATAAAAATCAAAAAATAACTTATTTTTTTTTTTTTTTTTTTCAATTTATAACGAGCTTTCAACCTCCGTATATTTACAAAAATAAAGCAAATCAAACATATTAGCTAGGTTGATACTAGTATTTCGATCTGGCTAAAGATCTCATCAGAACCCGAAGTTTTAGAAAAGTTAGAGCCTCCATAATAGGCAGAACTTTAACAAAAAACCTATTAATAATCAATTTTGCTCCATTCTTGTCTTCTTAGTAATCAAGCACGTGGTTAGGTCTTTTCCTAACAAGCATCATGACGTTACTAAACTTTGAAGACCAAAAATGTTCTATTTAGTTTGTACTCTGGCTCAAGTAATATTTTTTACAGTTATATTAGTTTTTTGTTTTTATACATCGAGATTATTTTTATGTTATTTTCAATTTATAACGAGCTTTCAACCTCCGTATATTTACAAAAATAAAGCAAATCAAATATATTAGCTAGGTTGATACTAGTATTTCGATCTGGCTAAAGATCTATTTTTGCTCGAAAAAATAAAAATCTAAATATAACTTTTATTTTTGCCCGAAAAAATAAAAATCGAAAATAACTTTTATTTTTGCTCGAAAAAATAAAAATCAAAAAATAACTTTTATTTTTGTTCGAAAAAATCAAAAAATATTTTTTATTTTTGCTCAAAAAAATAAAAATCAAAAAAACTTTTATTTTTGCTAAAAAAAAAAGCAATGCATTTTATTATAGACTAGTTCATAAGGATCAAAATGGTATGCTTGAAACAGTTTTCCGACATTTACTTCTAATTGCTTTTTTTGTTTAAAAATTTGGAAATAACTGTTATTTTCGGTCCCTGCTTTTCTCGATACACTGATGCAAGAGCTAGAGCACCAAGTCTAGCTTCACCCATAGAATTCCTTAAATATATTTTCACTCTTTTTAGGGTGGAAAAACTTCTCTCCGCGGATGCAGTTGTAACAGGAATTACTATCAGTAAATGTAAAAACATGTAAACGTTTGGAAAAAGTTCCTTGTTGCAATCTTGAATAGCATCTAGCGGATTTGATGGTCTTTATGGTAGTGTTTCCATAGATCAATTTCAGTTAATATATCATTAGTTTGAAAAATTATAGTCTCAAAAAAATATTATAAATTCATTTATTACATACTAACCAAAACAAAAATAAAATATAAAATCGAAAATATTTCGGGGGGGGCTTTGGCCCCCAGGGCCCCCCCCCCCTGGGTACGCCACTGCACATAGCTCAAATTTGCACTAAGAGAATAAACTTAGATTTTAAGTTAAGCAACGAACAGCTCTAATTACGAGTAGATAAAACCTTTGTTCCGATCTTGTTATATTGCTATAGTCAAAACCTTCGACACTCAGTTATTTTTACTAAAGTAATTATTATATTTTAGGTAAAAAGCTTCGTCTTAGAGAAATGATTTCTGGGTCAAAAACAATAATATACTAAAACATTTTCACCTACAGACGTTTTACTTTTAGGAAAAAGCTTTAATTTTTGATTCAGGGCTATGTTTTGTCAAACGCTTGGATAATTAGAAATTTTGTTTATAGAAAAGGTCTGAACATTTTATAATGGTTAAAAGCTTTTATTTAGCAACTTTTAGAACAATGATTTAAAGATTTTTGTTTTATTATTTTTTAAGCTCTTTAGAAAAAAGGCATTTTAAAAGCTTTAATTTTTACTACAGTGACTTTAAACTTTTTAATACTTCTTTGAAAAGCTTAAATGCAAAATATTCTCATTTAAGAATTATTTAGAGTAAAATTTTAGATTTTTAAGGGACGAAATTGGGGAAATTTGTACTTATATTTAAAGCTTTCAAATTGAATTCCTGATTAACTATAAAAATCCTAAGAAAATCCTACTTCCAACAATGACTTGACTTCTCAGCAATTTTCTAAGCTCGAATTGTAAGTCGATTTTTAGTTTAGTTTTAAAATTTTAAAATACCTAAATCGTTCAAGCTTAAGATTTAATAATTTTGGCTGTACTTAAAAGCTCCGCTCCTTACTTATAAAGTTTAAGTAAAACTAAAGTTATTCCTTTGCTAAAGCTATGCTTAGCCTTTTTGATAAAAGCTATATTAAGTATCTTAACCCATACACTCTCTATGAGTGTAAAAAAAGAAAAAGTTTTTGTATTTATTTGTTAAAAACATAAATTTCGTTGAAATTCATTATTTTTTTATTCTGATAAATTTTTCCTATTAAAAAATGTCTTACTTCACCCCAAATTATCTCTTTTTAAAAAAAAATCAACTAACAAATGAGTTAGTTGACAAATTAGTTGTCAAAAAAGTCAGTCCACTAATCCCTCTGAACAAAAATCGTTGGTGAACTTTTAAAGACCTATAAAAAGAGTTTTTCACCCCAAATTCCAATGTGTACACTAATAGAAATAAACCTGTAAACATAGCAGAAAAAGATACTAAAAATTAGTTACAGATGATCTTGCTGAAAAAACTGCTAAATTTAGTAAATTTGTTTGCTAAATATTAATAAAATAAGAACAGCAATAATAAAAAATCTGTTAACTTTACAAAATTTTTGTTATATTTGATGTGAATATTAGTTAATTGAAAATAGCATTTCACTCTGTAAAATTGGCAAAAACTTTTACTAAATATTTTTAGACTCAAAATAGCAAACAAAAACTGTAATGTTAACAAAATGTTTGCTATATTTGCTTCAAATTTAGAAGAATGCATATAACAGTTTATTTTGCTAAACTCAACAGAAATCTGTTTTAAAAAATTGTATATTGTTGATTTCATAAAAATTTCACATTTTGTTATGATTTCTTTTGTCTACTAATATTTAGTAAATGTTTTTGCTGATTTTAGCAGATTAGTTTGTTACTTTCAATTAAATAAAATTTAGCTCAAATATAACTTAATATATGTAAATTCAACAGATTTATTTTTGCTATTCTCATATTACTAATATTTAGTAAAAAAATCTGTTAACTTAACAGTTTTTTCTGCATGGTCGTTTTTAACTAATTTTTAGTAGTTTTTTTTGTGGCTATTTTTACAGGTTTATTTCTTTGAGTGTAGCAAAAAGCGATTTATTTTGTAATAGTTTATCTACGTTTATCATAATTGAGTAATTAAGTAATTAATTATAAATTAACCAAAAAAATATGTAAATTGATTACTAAATATCCAAAACTTATTGTTAAAGGTGTAAATTACTTATTTATTTCATACAAAAAAAAAACATAAATAGTTTGTTCATGCATTAATGATCATTTCAATCATTGATCATGGGTAATGATATGAACTCTTTTGTTTTATGAAAAAAAAAAAAAAATACTAAAAACGACAAGAAGATAATGAAAAAGTAATATTAATGATTTATACCGCAAACCGCATTATAAACCGATTTTCTTCATCTACAACTATGTCTGCTTATATACAATAATATTATATACCACATGACCCTGTGGCAATAAACTGCTACTAACTGCTTCCAAACACTACTCTATGGTACAAACTGTGTTTGATGGTTAATGCTGCTGACTGCGTCTTATGCTGCTGCTGGTAACATAGATAAAAACCGTAATTTATTTGTTATAAACTGAGTTTTTGTTTTTGTTTTTTTTTTCTTAAGACTGGGGACCAAATTGTTGCATTTTGAACTGGAATGCTTAGAGTTTTTTTTTTTATATTTGCAGTCAAATGAAAAGTAGATTATATATATTGATATGGAGCTTAAGTCTGGAATCAAAAGGGACACATTTAAAGCGACTAGCGCCAGGCTATACTATATTTTTAATTGATTTCCTTAACAACTTACGTTGTATTAAAAGCCTTTTGAGTGAATACATATGAGAATCTGAAATTTTTATTATTGTATTAAATATGTCTCAGAATTTAAGCGTTTTGCCATAATTAAAATGTCTCAGAATATTAGCTTTTTCTATAATAAAGTTCTAAGCTTTTTATTTTAGTAAAATGTTTCCTAATGCAAAGACTTTTTTTATATCAATGATGAACTAGTTACAATGAACTGAGCTTTTTATTTTAAAGTAATTTTATAGTAAAATTATCTTATATATTTGTATAGTACAAATACCTCAGCAAATACAGAATCTAAGCTTATTCTATGGTAAAAATGTCTTAAATTTAGTATTAAAGTTGTAAATCAAATTTGAGCTTTTCTATGCTAAAGTTGTATTAAATATTATAATAAAGTTCTAAGCATTTTGTTTAGTAAAATTGTCCTTAATTCAAAGACATTTTATGAATAATGATATACCAGTAAAAAAATTTTATAAAAAGCTTAGAATCTAATAGTACAAATATCTTAAATTGTTTAAAGCTTTTACTCAAATTAGAGCTTTTTCGCTTTTTAGCTTTTTTCAAAAATAAATATGTATGTAAAAAATGTTTGCTAATCTGAGCTTTTGATTATTTTATTGGAAAATATTTTTTATCAATCTACCAGATTTTGAGCTTTTTACTAAAGTGAAACTTTCGAGAAATTTGAGCTTTTATAGAAAAAAATTTTTCATCTATAGAAAAATGTGTAAGAATCTGGGATTTTAATTAATCAAATAGTAAAAATGTCTCAAACTTATTGTTAAAGCTTTTCTATAATAAAGTTGTATTTAATATTAGCTTCTGACTATTTTAAGAATGTCTGCTAATTTGAGATTTTTCTCATGGTAAAATGATCTGAAATTCAAATATGTTATTGTCGATATAAAATTAAGCGATATTAAGTGTTTTATTTGAAAATTAGAGCTTAAATTATTTAAAATATCTCATGTATTTATTTCTATAGGAAAAATGTTTCAGATTATCAGCTTTTTACTATTATAAAAATTCCTCTGAAAAAAAGCGTTTAAGTATAATAAAATGTGTTTAAATATGAGCTTTTAACAAATATAAAAGCATCTCAAAAAATGAAAAATTTTTCATATTATGAGCTTATTACTATTACAAAAATTTCGCCGATAATAAGTCCAGTCAGAAAAAGACAAACGGACCACCGCTGGCTAGGCACTTTAGCAAGGGGTACAAGTGCTGGCAACAAGACAAGAGGTCCGTCTGTTTAAAAAGTGTCGGACAAGTACGTTGGAAACAAAATTTCCAACGTTGGCAAAATGTTGCTAAAAAAAAGGTGGTCTAAAATTTTGTATTGCAAAATAAAATTTAAAACAAGTTCATGTATAATTTGTTTGGTCCCGCCGGTATTCGAACCCTGGCCGCCAGATTGGCAGCCGATAGCTCTTAATTGATAGCTTAAAACTCAAGTAAATGGTAACTGCTGGGTAACAGCTGGATGCTGAAATGCGTCAGCACAGACATAAGGTTTGATGGAAACAACTTGCCAACGTTCTGGAAACAAAAAAAAAAAGTTGGTCTTAAAAGAGCTTTTCCATAAACAAAAAAATTAATTTTATATGAAAAAAATATTAAAAAGTATAAAAATAATCACCAAAAAATGTGTTACTGAAACCGGACTCGACTTAGGAACCTTCCGACTACACATTTTCTCAAACAAAGCACCATTATTTTTACAAGTAGTTAGACTTTTGAGCCTTGGGTAATTTCTTACTGGGTAGCACTGGGAAAACACTTTTTCCCAACGTTGGCTAGGTAGACCACTGAAATTATTGTAAAACAAATATTGGCAAAACACTTTTTAGAAACGCTGGTAAAGCATCTTAAACAACTGTTCTGCCAGTAGTTTATTTACAATGCCTCGTTTAGCCAGTTGTATACCAGTGCTTGATTTTTTGTACCGCTGGAAGTTTCTGAGTGGGAGCTTTTAAGTATAATTACAAATGTCTCTAAATATGAGCTTTTTACAAGAATAAAAGCTTTCGAAATGTTATAGTTCCATCAATTTTAAACCCGGTGTCTTTACTTATATAAAAATGTCTTTAGATCTAAACTTTTTGAAACTGTTCATCGCCTAACGCTTTTTTTATGTTTTAGTTATAAAAATTGTAAGAAAAGACAAAAATCAAGATAAAAAAGATATAAAAAAAAATTTACAAAATAACATAAAAATATAGTTAAAGTCATTAAGATCAAATCAAACAATGATTTTGTAAAAATGATAAAAAAAAAAAAAAATAACAAAAATAGTTTAAAAAAAATTCATAATGTCCATTAAACATTTTTTCAATAATATTAGAAAATGATTAATTATGTTGAATATAAAACGTTAAATTTTGTTTAAAAACTAAACCAGTAGTTAATAATTTATTAAATAGTAACTTTAACACATACAATTTTCGATAGTCAAGTATTCAAAAAGTAACACTTTGAAATAAATTGTTTTTGAATGAACAAAAATACTTATCGTTTAAATTAAATTTTAAAAATTTAACAAATCTACTCTATAATTTATAAAAAATAATCGTTAATTTTTGTTTAAACAAGTATAAACACAGGGTAACAAATTTGTGGTTAGTTAATCAATTTTGACCCCATTTTTTTTAAATAAAACCCTTAAGGTATTTATTTTGAAAAATTTGTATAATGATTTATAAAAACGGAACTAAAATTTTTATTGAAAATTAATTTTTAAATCCGTTCTTAAATATTTTTTAAAACCACATTTTGTAACTTTTGAACCCCTGTGTTATCAACACAAATGTTGAACTGTCATTGTTAAAAAATTAAATTTTAAAAAACTGGTAGTTTTAGAATTTTTCTTTATACAAATGACATTGTCTCTCATTCTATTTGTTAAGTTGTTTGTCTTTTGAAATTAATTTTTGTTTGTTTTGAGAAATTATAACCTTGATCTAAGGTTACTGCTGTTATTTTGTTGATATTTGTTCTTCTATTGTTATTCAACAATTTTGATCCGGTTTTATTGAATTAGTTATTTGCTTTGTAAATATTTTAATACTAATGTTAAATGGATTTTTAATTGGGAGAAAAAAAATCTATGTTAGTATAAGAAACTGGTTGTTGTTTAAACAAAAACAAAATTTTAAAGAAATTCATAAAAAAAAAAATCTTTTGATTTGATATTAACATTTTAAACAAAGAATTTTTCAGAGACCGAAAATAACAGTTATCCAGAAAACTTTAACTCAAAAACTCTCTATGTAAGAGTCAACGGAGACGTATACTATTATATAACAATTGATTCGTATTGAAGTGCTCTTTCAGAATCTATGGTGATCTTCAGAAAACGATCTCAACTCCACAGTTAAGAGTTATTTTTCAACGAAAAAATAAAAGATCGGATGAAACTCTTAAGAAGAGAGTTTTATTTCGCCTTCATTAAATAAAACTCTTTTGAGGAGTTTTATTTTTTCCGTCTGAAATAAAACTCTTTTGAGGAGTTTTATTTTTCCCGTCAGAAAATAAAGCTCATTTGAGGAGTTTTATTTTGAAAATCATTTAAGGAGATTTATTTTTCCGTCTAAAATAAAATTCATGTTGTTTATTTTCTTCCTTTTTTATTGACTTTATTTGCTATAATGTGTGTATTTTTTAATTTAACGAGCATAACTTTTTCCAAATTTTCTGAGGAAAGATTTGAACGCAGGTCGCTTAATACCAATTTAAGAGCAGATAATGCTCTTTCCACGCTTACCTGGGTTGCAGGTACACACTGTATAGTTTTTGCCAATGTATACAAGTACGGATAGTGTATTCTTTTAGCCTCCCAGAACTCAAAAAGAGGTTTATCAATAGAATTGTCGATTTCATAGAAAGCTTTTTTTCATCCTCATTATCACTTCCTTCGCTTTCTTGTTCCGTATCTACATATATAAGAAATAAAACAACAACCATTTAATAATAGGAATCAAACAATAACAAACTAAAATCCCACATGTTTTCATTTTAATGACGATTGTTTTAATTGCAATGCAAGTGATTAGATTACACTGCCTTACAAATTGTAATGATCTGGCAAACGGAGAGCTTTGAGTGTCAATTTACATAAAATGAGTTTTATTCTCTGACGGAAAAAATAAAACTCCTCAAATGAGTTTTAAAATAAAACTCCTCAAATGAGTTTTATTTAAGACGGAAAAAATAAAACTCCTCAAAAGAGTTTTATTTAATGAAGGCGAAATAACTTTTTTGGATGTTTTTTTTCTTTTTAAGCCACAAAATAGCTGTTATAAAGGAACTTTTTTGATATCACTTATAACCGTTACGGTCCCTGGAATTTTTAGAGTCTAAAAGTTGTTTTATGAAAAAAAAAAAAAAACAAAAGTTTAACAATTTATCTTAAAATTTAATAGATTCTGATTAGTTTTTACAATGGTGAAAAGCTTTAATTCTTTTCCAAAATTTTAAAGAAATTCATAAAAAAAAATCTTTTGAATTAATATTACCATTTTAAACACAGAATTTTTAGAATCTAAAAGTTGTTTTATAAAAAAAAAAACAAAATTTTAACAATTTATCTTAAAAAATAATAGATTCTGATTAATTTTTACAATGGTAAAAAGCTTTAATTCTTGTTCAGTTTTAATGTACTCACAATCACATGTTATAAAAATTTTGTTAGCTGTAATAAAAGCTCAGTTTATAAGACATTTTTCGATCACAAAAAGCTCTAATTTTGCTGTGTCTACTAAATTAAAAAAGTTTAGAGTCTAAAACATTTGTACTATATTAAAAGATAAATTTTGTTAAATATTTTTTTTTATATTTTACATTAAATATACTTAAAATCTCAGATTATCGAAATTTGGTTTGATATAATAAAAAGCACCGTTTTTTGTAAACATTTTTCTCTAACAAAAATTTGCAATTTTGCCGTTTTTAATCAAATAAAAAAGCTGAGGTTCTAATACATTTAGCTTAAAGTAAAAGCTCAAATTTTGTAATAGTCTTTTATTCTACATTTTATCAATAAAGAATGATCAGATTTAGAGCTTTTTGTTAGAGATAACTTTTACTGAGAATCTTAACTTTTAAAGTGAACATATCTTACCATCTATATTTTTTCCAAAAAAAAAAAACGTTACTAGTAACTATATACTATAAAATAATTTTAGTAAAATATAAGCTTTTTAAAAATAAAAGCTCCTTAAAACCATATATTTTTAAAATAATGGTAAAATGCGTTTTTTTTCTCTTAATTTTTTATTTTTCATGGCCACAGTCTTATGCATCATTTGTGTTTAAGCTTAGAAAGAAAAAAATTTGTGCTTTCATAAATTGTAAAAAAAAATATAGAGAAGCTCAGTTTTGTAATACATTTTTCTAAGCGCCGAGAAACATTTTGCACTTTGCCACCTAAAAATTGGTTACTACAACTGAAATCGGTTACTGCAAATGAAAATACTGATTTTTACAAAAACCACTGAATTTTAGATGCAACACCAAAAATATTAATAACTTAAATATGGTTGCACTAACCGGAATTATTGCTTGTATCCACCAAAATACAAATTTTCAATTCGGTTGTCACTTTTTTTTTCTGTGTGTATAACTAAAGATCTCGGATTTTTTCATATTTAATTCTCAATGTTCTCACATGCCAGATTCTAGGATCATTTTTTTAGCTTTATTAAAATTTTTACCAGTTTTTAAATAAAAAAAAAAAAAACTTTGATTTTGACGTATTTAATAAGAAAAGCTCAGATTATATTACTGCGATTAGTCCAATAAGCACTGAAATTAAGCGGTTAATCAAATTTTTACTAGATTAACTTTTCAGTATAAACGCAACAAAATACATTTAGAGTATATTAAAAGCTATGATATTCAAAATCTTTCATTTAACACTAATAATACTACAATTGTTTAATTAAATTCGACCCTATTATGGAAATTGAAGTATCAATGTAACTGTTTTATTGATATAGTTTCAATTAAGATTTTAATCATATATATTAAGAACTTAATTGAACAATGTTTTTAATTTCACACAAATCTTTAGTAGATACTATTAAAATTTTTGTTGTAATTGAAAAAAATTACAAAAATTGGGAAAAATCTAAAAAATCGCTGTAATTGGCAAAAAGCTCCAAAATTAAGAGAAAAAAAAATCGTAAGTAAAAAAAACGCAAAATTCACAATAAGCCCCAATATTTTAAAAATTCTCAAAATCATCAAAATAAAATTTCAAAAGTCGCTATCTCAAAAACAGTCGTTATTTTTCTTTTTGAACTTAAGCAATTTTTTTTTAACTTTAGATATTTTTTCAATTTTGACGATTTTTTTTCTGAAACTTTTTCGGTTAAAAACAGTTAAGATGAAAGAATTTGTTTTGCGTCCTCTATCTCTACTCCATATTTTATCAAAGCCTGTTGGTCCCCCAACTAACTATTAATTGATGAGAGAACATTAACTTCATAATAATCGTTCAATAAGTTTCTCCATTTACTGATAACCTGATAAATTTCCTTGTGTAAGTTCCGACTGCTCCTTTGGCTGTGCTAGAACCCGCATTTTCATACTGCTATATATTTTCTGATTTTCAATAGGTATCTGTCCTAGAATTTGGAATTAAATAATTTTGGTTTAAGTAAAATTTGTTTTAATAAGAATTTTATTACATTTAAGTTAAAACTGTCTTTAGTGCCATTTCAAGTAAAATCTTTACTCAAATTAAGTTAATATTCCTAAAATCTAGTAAATTTTTTTTATAATTTCGATACCTAATAAAAAATTACTTCAATTTAAAATTTTTGAAATAAATTTAGTGTCTGATTGAAGTAAACTTTATGTAAAATAAAATTTTATTTACTTAAAAAAAAAAAATGTCTTCGGGGCCATTTCAAGTTCATTTTTATCTTAAACTAAGATAATTTTTCATAAATCGAGTACATTTTTTTTATCGGATTACAAAACTTAATTATTTTGCATAAAAAATTACTTTAATTTAAATTGTTTTTAAATAAATTTAATTATATTGTACTGAGTGCAATATTTGCAATCAATGTCTGATTGTTTGTTTGCTTTTGTTGCACCTCATTCAAGGCAAACAACATTTAACCGCTAAATCTAGCTAACAGTCAAATTCTTTAAGTTCAATGATCGATTGAAGTTGTTAGATAAGACTGGCAGTCTGTCGGTGGTTATGCTGGTGGTGCAGCAGTCACATTAATACAAATAAACGCCACAAAAAAAAACAATTCATAGCAGGGATGGAAACTTTAGTAAGTTTTTAAAAATCGCTTACTTATTATTATTTTTTTTTTTTTTTAAATATGTTTTTAATTTAGACAAAAATTCTAAAAATATTTTAAACTAAATGGGTCATTAGTATGAGAACAGCAAATAATTCTCATAGGCTAGAAAATTAATTTAAAATTCTTAAAAAAAGTAATAAGATTTCGAAATTCAATAAAGATAAAAGATTTATAGAGTGTGAGATTTTCAGAAATTTACTTCTTTATAAAGATTTTCTAATTACAGTTTCGGGACATAAAATCCCTGAAAAAATATTTCGCTAAAAAAAAAACCATTTCGCTAATATATTTATATTTCAGTCGATATATTTTTCAGGGTTCTGTTTTTAAATGGTAAATTGTCATTACTTTTAATTGACGTCATTATTTAAATAACTGTGTATTAAAACAACTGGAACATTAAATTCGAATTTTATATACTCTCCATCCATTCAGAGAAAACTCTTTTTTGAAAACAAATTAAAAAAAAAAAAAAAATTTGGAAAAGAAATTTCGCAAATAACAATTTCGTGAAAAAAAAAATTCAAGAAAAAAATTTTTCGCGGAAAATATTATTTATTTTCAAAAAAAAAAAAAAAAATCCTAAAAAAATAAAGATTTTTTTTTTTTTGAAATAAAATACTAAAATGTATTTATATATTATATATTTTGATGCTTTTTGGAGGTGATGAAGCAATCCCGCTATTTCGCGTTTCAACACTTCGCTATTTATGCAGATCAAGAATATTCATACTTCATGGAGTCCCATTTTTTTATTTTTTTAAGTTAGAAACGGTAAGACAAACTTATATTTACTATGCAGGAGGCACAGTGGGTTGAATTATATAAAATACTTTTTTTAATTTTTCGAATCCATTTTCGAATTTTCCATTCCTGTTTCATTCACATTATTAAAACAAAAACTGTTGTTTTTGTTATTATTTCAATTGTTACAGTTGCGCATGCGCTTAACAGCTCCAGATACATAACTGTTAGTTTGGTGGTTTATGCACTCCGCCGCGCGACTATGACAACATTTAGTTAACAGTCTGAGACTGTATTAAGTCTGCTTTAAACAATACAAAATATCTAACGTGACATGTGACAATAAACAATATTGCACGTTATTAAGTAAAGTATTTAGTTTTTGCAAAAAAACAAAATTAAAAAAGAAAAATTGGTTCACTATAATAAATTATAAAATTACAACAAATTAAAAATAGACACATAGTATCATTTAAGAATTGTATTTGAAAAAAAGATTACGTGTTTGAGGAAAAAAATATATTGCAGCCGCACACAATCAATTAACGGATCTTTGGTAATTGATATGAACTATATTTTTTGCAAACACAAAATTCGTAATATTATAAAAAAATTAAATAAAAATTTTAAAAAATTTTTATTTTGATTTAAAGAATTTTTATATAGAAAAATTACTTTTAGGAAAAACTTATAAAAACTGGTCCGAAACTAAAAGAAATTTTCCTCAACTTATTTTTTATAAAACCTAAAAAAAACCTACTTCCCCTGTTTTGTTTACAAACTTAACAAAACATAAAAAGGAGGAAAAAAACAAAAACGTGTATTGAATATTTACCAAAGGTAGACATACACACAAACAAGTTTTCAATTTATTTTTTGATCAATGGTTATAATCTTTAACTTCAAAATCATATGTATATTAGTTCTCATGTAGTGAGTAAACTAGTTCATATGAATGCTTGATGTTTGACATGGGATTGTTACCGCTTTCAAAACGTGTTCTGATGATGGGAACCTAGAAAATTCCCGAAATAGATCTATCAACACATTCCTGAAAGGGTCAAATAATAAATTTGAAAACAAAAACTCTATAGATTATTTGTTAGGACAATATCCTAATGAAGAAATATAGAGTATATGGCCTCGAACTTGAATAATTTTCATTTTCATTAAAACCTAAAAATTTTATTGAAATCAGTTCATATTTGAAGGTATTTTTCTCTGTATAAGGATTTTGTAACATAGTTAGTGAGTTTGGTCACTTTAAGTAATAACAGGGTGACTCTTAATATCATGATGCGAAAGTCCAACCCATCTTTGTAAACATTGTTAAAATCGGTATATTTTTTAAAAAAAATATTTCTTTTAAAGGGTTTTTACCTTGTGTATCTTTGAAGTTTTCTTTGTCTTCAACAGAATGACTCAAAATATATAAAAGTTTTGCATCTTTCCTACAACCAATATTCTATAATTTCTCTCAATATTATTCAAATCCGTTTATAAATTAAAAGTTACGCTTTCCTAAAGATATTCCTGAGGTATTATGGTTTGTTATTCTACTTAGTGACAGGTTAACTCTAAATACATTAAGGTGAAAAACAAACCTATAATCTTTAATTTCTGCAAATATTGATAACGCCAATTCAGTTTTCAAATAGACTCATATAGTTGATCCTAGTGGATTCTAAATATCTGACAGTCTCTCACTCCAACTTATATTCTTTCAGTTCCGTAAATATATTATTGAAATCAATTCATTTTTAACTATACACTTCAAAAGTTTTTTATACTAAAAGAATATATTCTGTCTCTCTACATACCCAACGGGAAATGAGGATTTAATTACCCTCAAAAACCTATCCCTTGACTGGTTCAAGCTAAATTTATCACAGAACTAGTAAATTATGACATTGCTGTGGGTTATGCAGTAGGGTGGGGTGAATTTTTTTTTTTTCAAATTTTGATTCTCTTGTACTATGAATCGATGTTCTACAGTCTTAAACATACTGAAAAAAAAATTTAGCTCTCTAGGTCAAGGTCTTGAGGTGGCGCAGAGGACTTTAATTTTTTGAATTTGACTATTTATTGAAATAAAAGTAATTTGGTTTAAAATTGTTTTATATAAAGTTAATTCAAATTGTTTCAGTTTTTTATTTACTAACATAAGTACATTTAATATAAATAAGTATTATTAAACAAAAAAAAAAAAAAAATTAAGTTGGAAAAAATTGAGATTTGGTCTCAAAAAATGGTATATCCTGTCTTGCTTTTATTCTGGAGCGAATGAAACCATCTCTTGCTTCTGATCCACAGACAGAAATTGAAGCTCCAGTGACGAGCTTGACACACCTTTCTACTGCTTGAGTATGGCAAGGAAACTTTTCAAATTCAAGGAAGTTATTTTCCGAAGAGATCAACTTTAAAATTTCTGTGTCAGTATATTTCATGGTCATTGGAGGTTCTGTTACTTTCAAATTCACCCAGTCTATCAAATCATAGTAATTTGTTGAATTTATTTGAAGCTCTGGAAGACAGAATTCGCGAACCTTCTCTGTGGTAGTTCCTTTTCTGACTTCTAACACTCTTCGAAGAGCCAATTCTCTTATTTGTGACGCATCATCTTGTAGCATAGCCAACAACATATTTTCTGGGTGTGCGAAATATGCATTTCTTTGTATAGTTTTTAAAACAATACTTTTAATGTCATCTCTTAAATATAAACTTCTTTTAACGGTGTTGAAAACATGAACTGGACCGTGTTTACAAGATGGCCTTGACTTTATGTCAAACCATGTTGGTGCATACACTTTCATAATAAAAAGTGCTAGTTGCGTTAGGTTATCTGGTGGTTTAGCAGTACCAATATACAAACGAAGAATCCTATTGGCGCAAGTTAACCATCTAGAGTGTGCTAATTTTCCTGGGTCTCTACTAGCTAAACTTGGTGATACTAAGCCAGCCGAAATGGCGGAACATATTTCATATAGGTATTTCTGATCAGTGCTTAACAAATTAATATTAACATCCCGCAATTCTGTGGGAATCGCTTCGAAAGCTTCTGGCTTAAAATCAAGGCAATTGACGAGTTTTTTTCCCTATAACACCAGAAAAGCTATTAGGACCTGTGGTCGTTCCATCGAGACTTAAAAACAAATGACGCAGTGGTAATTCATTTGCGTGCAATAAACACACAAACCATTGTAAAGGTCGTTTCAAATGTTTTTCTAGTAACGCAATAACTCCATTTTTATGTCCCGTATTGACAACCGTTCCATCACATCCGATTGCCACCAAAGATGAATGAAATTAAAACTTTTCTTCCATAAAGCCAACAATATTCTTCTGAATAGTAGCTGCTTTTACTGAATCTATCGACAAATGGCCTATATACTCAGAATTTGGCTCAGATATCATAGAGATATGTTCTTGAGTCATAGTCTTCCGATGTGTACCATTTTCATTAGTAGTCATAACTAAAGTTTTGTCTTTACGACCATCAAAATAAATAGAAGTCAGAATTTTTTCGCAACCAATAGAGTTCAGCTCTTTGCGCACTTTTTTCTCTCTCGACGTATTTTACTTCGGTCTATTACGCTTGATGAGTTTTCGGCACCTATAACGTTTAAATCAAGCATTGCTGCGTTAACAATAAATGCTGCAGATCGATCTAAAAGCCCGGTCCTGTCACATGCTAAAGCAAGATTTCTCAACTTATGTCTCATCTGTTTATTTTCTTTTGGTTTTTCTTCTTTTTGAGATTTTCTTGTCCTTTCATTCAGGCAAATATCATCTTCCTCCGATTCTGACGGTCCGCTTGAAGAACTGCTGGATGACCAATGCACTACTGGCATAGATGAAGAAGCACTTGTAGCAATGTTTTTATCCACAAACTCGTTATACTTTCGTTTTCTAACTTCATTACCTTGTAAAGATTTTGTTGTCGCCCTATCCACACAACCAATATACATTTTACGCTCATTTCGTTGGTCCTTTAAAAAGTTTACCTCAGCAACAGGTACTTTATTAATACATTTACACACTTTTCTGTATGCACACTTACATGTTGCGATGTCAAATAACTTTTTTTGGGAATCCTTGAAAAAATGTTGCTTCTTGGCGTCACTGCGCAATTTCTTCATACTCTTGTACTTGTGGTAATACGAAACCAATCTTGCGACAACTTGTTGATGACTAATCGTTGGAATCGATGCCTTTTTCCATATTTGTTCGATATCAGTAGAAATTATTTCACATATATACTTTATTACAGGATCTTTTGCATTATTCGATTCAAGCAAATCGTTTTTTATCCACAGGTAGTATTTAATAACATCACAATACGTCGGTAGCACGTTGATATTTAAGTGTGGTTTACCAAATACAGGGCAACGCAAATCCTTCCGAGTCTTAGGCATTTTAAAACTTAGTATTCACCTTTTAAATATTATTATTTTAATTATTAATAAATAACAAAAAGAATTTATTTTTGATTAAACTTTTACTTTGTTTTAAGTTCCTGCTTAACAGGTGACACTTTTACTTCTTTATGAAGAAACTTAAAGTCACAATAGCATTAGTACAAGGGGATTCCCCGAATTCGTTTTATGCTCACATAAACTTAACTGTTGCTGACACTTTCTACAGTAGTAGGAAACAAGGTTGCCAACTTTTTGGAAATCAAATATGGCTAGATTTCAAAATAGAAATAAATAAATTTATATTAAACAAATTTTACTAAATTTAAAGTGTTTTTTGTACTTCTTATAGAATGTTAATACTTTTACTCCATCAGTCAAGATTTTAAGAGAGTTTGGTTTTTTTTTTTTATTAATTAGCACATTGTTGTAGTTTTTGTACTACAAATAAAGTGCATATAAAAATTATAAAATTTAAAAACGCCAAGATAAAAAAATAGCGAGAAATAAAAATAAATGATTAGGAAAAAATTGTTAAAAACTGCAAAGAATAAAAAATAGCGAAATGTTCCGACTAGATGCAAACTAGCGATTTTTTAATAGCTAGATGAAATAAAATCGCTAGATTTAGCCGGAAAAGATCTAAAATGAGAACTTTGGTGGGAAAAAGAGATTTTTTAATGGTACTTAACTACAACTTAAAAAGTAGTAGTATTACGAGTACCTTGTATATTTTTTTCAAACTTCACTCTTCGTGCGCCACCTCTAAATAAAGTCGTAAAGCTTTGATATTTTGCATGAATTAAGTTGTTCTATAGGGTCATCGATTAACAATACAGGAGATTTAAAAAAATGAAAATAAAAATATTTGGCCAGTTTCACTTCACCCTATTATGCAGTATCACAATTTGACTGAAATAATTAATCCCGTGACATGCGAAAAATTTCCATAACTATTTTTCAATGCACATTATTTAAATTATGACGTCGTTGTATAAGTAATGACCAGGGCAACCAGAAATATGCTGTATCATGTTTTTTCCTGTGCGCCGTATGGAAAACTGGATGAGATATTTATCCGTTTCAGAACAATGAACGAATACTGGCGACGATTTGTTAGAGCATATTTTGCTCTTTATTGCATATTTTTATCATAAGAGTATATTTTTGATAAAAATCTATTTTTTTTTTTTTTGCATATTTTTGTACTTTTTAGAAGAAAAACATAATTTTTGAGGATATCAACTTTTTTCATGAAAGTGTTAAAGCTAATTTTTGAGGGTCTTAGGTTCAAATGCCCATATCTTAAAATGCCATATCTCATATATGCATATAGTTTTAAAGAGTACATATGGGGAATGAGGAGTCAATTGACCTAAAAGTGACTGGTTAAAGAAGGACTTATCACAGGACTGGTATAATTTAATACTGAAGTGGGTTAAGCAGTGTCAATTGTCCTAAAATTACCAATCCTGTGACTGGTAAAGGGAGGACATACCACTTAACCAGAATGCTTATTAACACGAAAAAGCCAGTTGGCCAGAATTTTACCCATTGTAAGCTGTTTATTTTCCGTTTATTTTATACGACATGGCCATTTTGCGACAGTCTTGTGGTATGCCCATCTTTGGTTAGTCCTGTGGCATGCCACTATGTAGTTTAAAGCAGGACAAATGACCCCCTCCTATGACAAGCAATTGTTGAAGTTGCCAGTTGTTTACATAGGGTAGGGTTTAGCAGATGACCGGTCTCTAGCACGAAGGGACCGATCCTGTGGCGCACGCAAAACCTGTCCCATTCCCCATAGGGGTAGTTATAGTCCATTTTATAACGAAACTTTAGTCCTTTTTTGGTTTATTTTGCTTTAGGAGTTTGTTTATTTTGCTTTAGGGAATTGTTTAATTTTTGCACCTTTTTAAACCGCAAATATCATTTTTGAGCAGGATATAAATTTTACTTATCTCGTTTAAGCGCTTTTTAAAAAATTAAGATATTTGGTTATTTTAGATTTTTAAATTTTTTTGTTTTCTAAGTTTTGTATTTCACTCATTTTTATTTTTATTTTTGTTTTCTTTTTATTTAAAAATATTGAAATTTGATGTAATTTTTCATTTTATTTTAAATAGAACTTTTTCTATTTATATTCATGAATGTTGAGGCTTTGGAGACTTTTTAAATTCAAATTGTTTTAAATTATTCAAAAATCAATTTTTAGACACATCATCTAACACGTCACAAATATGTCAATTGATAAAGGCATGTTAAAAGTATTCGGTGCGTTTCAAACGTCCGACCAAGTATCGGCCCCTGCCATCTTTGACTTCAAAGGATATATCCTGTGACTGGTAAATCTAGGGCATCTCTCAGCATATTTATATTTTGTTTTTGTAGTATTAGTTCTTTTTCCTTTTCCTTTATTAGTGTTAGTTTTGCATTATTTTATCCTTTTGTATTTAAAAACACACGCAAAAAATATAAGTTTGCTGTTAGACAGACAATATGCATTAGCAATAGCATAGACGTTAGAATGTTTACCTCGTTACATAATGTTCAGTGATAGAGCCCTACACTGTATTGTTAGTGTACCATGTATAACAAAATCGTTTGCAAATTAATGAGAATTTTTTATTTTACAAAAGTTTTCGTTGCTTTGACATTAATTTCGTATATTTATGCATAGATTATTATGAATGATGTACTGATGTCTAGTAGTTTTTGTTTTTAATTTATTAGCATTACTTAATACGTTACAAGGTGCTAAAAGGTGTCAGTTGATCCCCCTCCTATGACAACGCCACATCCAAAAAACATGATCGGTAGTGGCAGCCGTATTTGTAGCCAATCGAATGGTTCGGTTGTAGCTATGGAATTTTTTGGTAGCTATCACCAAATTTCTGTTGAGGCAATTGATATTCTATTGTAGTGTCGAAATTTATGTTGTTTTAATCAAATGATTTTTATTACAACCGAAACATTGAGTTGACAGCAAATGCGTTTGCTACTACCGAATCTGTTTTTTTTTTTTTTTTTGTAGCTACCACCGAATTTTTGTTGAGCAATTGATATTCTATTGTTGTGTCAAAATTTCTTTTGTTTTAATCAAATAGTTTTTATCACAATCGAAACATTGGGTTAGCAACAAATACGGTTGCTTTAAGTTCATCTTTAAGTGACCAGTAGCTTTCATTATATTCGGACGTGTCACCGATATCATCAGATTTTCTGATTTTGGCTCCCAACTGGGGGTCACTTTTTAGTTAACTGAAAACAAATAAAGTGTTGTTGCTAAACTTACCAGAATTGTTTTTAAATTTTACACTTTAATCAATTTATCTTCCTATACATTATGGCGCCCAACACAAGAGTTAGTTATTAACCATTTTTAGTTATAATAATTTTACTTCATTTTTTTCTTCATCTTATTAACCTGTTTAAATAATAGACTAAAGTCTTAAGTCATTATTTACAGTTTTTTCAACTTTAAGCAAATTTGTAATACCTTCAGGCTGAATTCACCCACCTTAAACCGCCCACTTTAACTGCACAGATAAACAATATGCAAACTTTTTCCACATTATTACCATTTTTTTTTATGTTATTTTCTTTCCGTTGACAAGTTTATCATATTGCAAATGATCTTTTTTCAACAGATCTAGTTTGAGAAAAATATTCAACGAAACAAAAAAATCTCATTAAAATGAAAATAATAAATGTATAATTTAAGGCCTGTGAAAGTCATATACAATTTTGTATGCAATTTTTTTTTCGTAAGAAATTTTATTTGTTTTCATAAAAAACTAGTTACTTTGGTAGTTTTTTTTTTTACTAGAGAAGATTCCTAAACCTTAATGTGGTTTTTTAGCCATTTTTTTTACCAAGTTACTAACGGTAGATTAAGCAAAAAAAAAACTAAACTACCTTCATATCATACAGGTTAAATCACTGCACTCTAAAATATTTTACACACACAAAAACTGAACGAACGACTGAATGTATGAATGGAATGGAAGTGTATTCCATAAAAAAACAGCCTTTGAATATAACTGCACTTTAGTAGATGATGTTGAATTATATTTCTTAGGTGAATGTGAACCAACACTTTTTAAAGATTTGGTTTTTAATTTGTAGTGTTGAAATTTTGACGAATAATATGTAATGAGTAATCGAGTATTCGGTTACTGGTTACTGGTTACTCTAATAGTAATCGATACATAAAAACGCGAGAAAATGTAAAAATGTAAAAACATATCCAAAAAATTTTGTAAAATAAACGAAAATTTGTTAATTATACTAAAGCTTTAGTTGTTTTGACATAATAGTGTATGGAATAGTAAACAGTAAGTGAGGGAGATCTCGTTAAATTAAAGTTAAATGTACTTTCAAAACAATATCCTTTAATTACCTTAAGAATTTTCAAAAATTTCCATAAAAAAGAGTAATTTGAAACCAATTTCAGCGCTTTAAAAATAATAATATTTTAAATTTCGCCAAAAGCTTTAATTTAAAAGGAGCTTTCTTAAAACAAATTTGCATTTCTTTATAAAAAATTAACGATTATTTAAATTCTTTATCACTTTTAATTATGCTGTTGCAATAAGTTGCCAGTTTGTGCAATATTTTTTATTTCGTTTTATTTTGCTCTTATGGAAGGCGTGAAAGTCTTCACTTATTCGAAATATTTTTATAAGAAAATTGTTAAATATTTTGTTTTTAATTTTTTTCTAACTGCTGTCTTATGTGTAAAAGATACCAAACACCTTAACTTCAGCACAGTTAAGAAACAATTGCAAATTCACATGATTGCCAAAAAAAAAAAAAACGACAAATACTAAACAAAACTTGCTCTACTACTTCTCAAGGAAGCTCTATGTTTAGATACAATAAGATAAACTATAAAATAATTTTTTTTTGTTGTTGTTATTTTGCTCAAATTTCAAAATGCAATTTTATACTAACACTTAACAAATAAAAAGTTTTTTATAAAACCAAAAAAATTTAACATAAACGGCATCTTTTGGATTTAGCATTAGATGTATAAAAAAAGTGAAACTTACTTTATTTCATATCATGCAATACAGTTGAAAGCAGAGAAGAGCAAACTAAAGGAACTAAGTGAATTGTAAAAAAAGTGTACCCGTTTATTAGCTTTTAAACTAAAATAATAGTCGAACCATGTTTTATTTTCTTAACTTAAGAGTGTAATTGTGGGTTATAAATTTGGCGCCCAACGCAATGTCCTCATGGAACAACCGCAGACTTTACAGACAGACTTTACTCTAATATATGATTTTAAATTGAAAAATGCAAAAATTCTGGAATTTTAAAACACACTTACATGGTTAAAAATGGCGCCCAACAAAGGTCCCTAATGGAAATACTAATAAGTGTTAGGTTTTTAAACTGTTTTCCTCATAAATTCAGAATGAAAAAAACGTAAGATGAATAAAAATTTGAATTGTTGCATAGGTGGGACTTTTATATTAATTTATATTACTTCCACTTTTTTGCTTGATTAGTTCCAAGATGACACTAACCTGTCCTAGGTCGAACTTATTATATGAAAGTGAAGTTTTAAGTGAAAGATCAAATTAGAATTGCGTTGTCATGGTAGGAGGTTCATTGGCACATTTTAGACACCTAGTCACGTGTTAGGTAATGTATCTAAAACTAGATTTTAAAATAAATTAAAAAAATAATAATTATCTGCTAGGCGACAGTAGGACTGCCGTAGGGGTTTAATTAACACATTTTAGACGTCTTGTGACATGTTAGGGGATGTGTTAAAAAATAGATTTTCTAATTAATTTAAAAAACTAAGAATAAAATAAAATTGCGTTAGCGTCAGTATCATACTGAATGCCTAACAGCAAAGTTATATTAAGACGTTTTAGACACCATGTGGCGTGTTCGGTGATGTGTGTAAAAATATATTTTCGAGTAATTTGAAAAAAAAAATCATCTGGGCTATATATTGGCTGACTAACAGCGAACTAAATATAGATTTAATAGATTTTCTAACACTAACTTTCTAATAAATTAAAAGACAACTAAGAATTATTGTAAAAAAAAATTACGTTGTCGTCAGTATCATACTGCATGGCTATTATATTTAGACGTTTTAGACACCATGTGACGTGTTAGGTGATGTGTGTAAAAATATATTTTCGAGTAAATTAAAAAAAATCATCTGTTCAACATATTGGCTGGCTAACAGCAAACTTATATTTTTGCGTGTGTGCTTAAATAGAAAAAAGGTTAAAAAAAATACAAAAAATGGAACACCAGTTTTGGCCGCAGAGTTTCTACGGGCAAAAGGACCCAAGGTTACAGAGGCTCTAGGTCGGAACTTTTCAATGAATGATACCGTCCTCTTAAAAATGACGTTGTCATGAAATGGCATCTTTTAGAGACCTTGTGATATGTTAGGTGATGTGTCTATAAATAGATTTTGAAGTAAATAAAAAATCTAAGAATTCAAAAAAAATTCTTTGCTTCATCTAACTAACAGCAAAGTTATATTTGTTGCATGTGTTTAAATATTAAAATAAAATAAACACTACAAGAAAATAAAAATCGAAAAAGAAAAAAAACGCTATAAAACTATATATAGCTGAAATGCAGTGATATGTCCTAGGTTGACCGGTCAAGACATAAGTCCTTTCAGGCCAATTAACCCATTTGTCTTTTTTTTTAGCATTTTTACTTAAATAGGAAAACTTTAAAATAAAATAAAGTCTAATATAATGGGTCTATGTACGTTGCCTATCGCTAACCGTAACTTATATTTTTTGCATGTGTATTTGAGTACAAAAGAATACCATAATACCAAAAAAAAAAAAAAAACACTGCAAGAAAATAAATAAAAAATTAAAAACGAAAGATGCAAACACTTCATAGAAATATATAATTGAAATGCAATAAAATTATCTAAAATAGGTCGATTGGGGTCAATTGACGTATTATTTAGTCGTGTTTGCATTTTAACTTAATTGAAAAATCTTCACCAAAAATAAAATCTCAGCTTAGTTTGCATAGGCTTTTTGGTTGGCTAACAGAAAATTTACATTTTTGCGTGTGTGTTTAAATACGAAAGAAAAAAATAAATCGAAAAGACACGACCAGCAAATAAAATAAAACAAAAAGACACGACCAGAAAATAAAATAAAACAAAAATTTAAAATAACCTCAACGCTACAACACTATATATATATATATGTCCTTTATTTATCTAAATATAAATAGAATTACATTTCTGAACACCATAAATACTTAAATAAAGTTCAGTGTGAACATAGGGCGTCAACAAATTTTCTCCATCTGATTCTATCTCTGGCAATTGTTTTTGTTTGATTCCAGGATACTCGAGCAAGTAAACATTCTTGTTTAAGGCAACGAACCCAGGTGTTACGGGGCCTACCTTGGCGGCGTTGTCCTTGGGGGTTCCAGTCGAGGGCTGTTCTTGCAATTTCTGTTTGTGGTCTTCGCAATATGTGGCCCTATCCACGTCCACTTCCGTTTACGAATATCAATGTGTGCTGGCAAGGAGTTTGCTCTTTGGAGCAGAGCTTCATTTGAAATACGATCTGGCCAGTGGATGTTAAAGATCTGTCTTAGACATTTGTTGATGAAAGTTTGAATTTTTCTAGTGGTAGCTTGCGTTAAGCTCCATGTGGTGCAGCCGTAAAGTAATACTGACTTCACACTGCAGTTAAAAATGCGGATTTTGGTTTTCCGAGAAAATATTATTTCTTCGCCAAATTTTAGATAAGGAAAAGAAGGCTACTCGAGCTTTATTAATGCGATCGGTAACGTCAGCATTTGAACCACCATCCTTAGTTATCTTGCTACCAAGATAACAAAAAGCATCCACATCTTCAATACGTTGGTCATTTATTATTAATGGGGTAACGATATCTGTACCTATGCGCATAAGTTTTGTTTTACTTATGCTAATTTTTAAAACCAACTTTTTTGGCGTTTTCAGACAGACTTGTGAGTTTAGCTTCTATATCCGAGAAGCGATGGGCCATTAGACATATGTCATCGGCATAGTCTATGTCATATAGAAAATCAGACAATGTCCAACGAATACCGAAAGGAGCATCTCTGTTGTTTGTTCCAATACGCAATCGAGCAGTAGCAAAAACAACGTTGGAGACAGGACACAGCCTTGACGCACACCTGTGCCTGGAACAAACGACCGACTCTCATTCCCATTGAAACGTACCCTACATTGAGCGTCCCCTATATAGCTCACGTATCATGTTTACTATTTTATCAGGAATTCCCTTGTAGATTAATGCAGACCACATAGAATTTCGGGATATAGTGTCGAATGCACGTTCAAAATCGACGAAAAGTAAATAAAGAGGGGTGTTATACTCAGCGGACTGTTCAATTATAATGCGCAAGGTATTAATGTGGTCAGCACACGAACGACCTTGTCTAAAACCAGCCTGCTCACCACGCAATATCTGATCCACAATAGGGGAGATTCTATGAAGAATGAGGGTTGCCATTACTTTACCAATGGCGTTTAGAATGGTTATACCGCGCCAATTTTTGCATTGCGTTAAATCCCCTTTCTTGGGTAGTGTGACCACTATACCTTCCTTCCATTCATCTGGTATATAGTCCGATGCCCATGCTTCTTGAATGATAGGAGTGAGAAACTGCGCTAAAGACCTAGCTCCATATTTTAAAAGTTCAGGCAGGAATGTTGTCCGTGCCAGGTGCTTTGTTGTTTTTCATCTTATTTAAAGCATCTTCAACTTCTGAGCATGACGGTGGCTCTGTAGATATGTCCCTTCTTGGGTTACGACGAGTTGTAAGAAAAAGAGTATCATCTTCCTGATGATCATTGTGGTTTGTTTGAAGCTTGCAAGGAAAAGAAATCGCGCCATCGCTCAAGTTGTTGTTCAGGTGATGTTAATTCAGTTCCATCGGCTGCTTTTAGAATCGTGGTACCTCTAATATTATTTCCACTCAGTTGTTTTATGGCCGAATACACACCACGCAAGTTGCCCTGTATTTTCGGCTTGTTCCGCCTGTTCAGCAATGCTATTATAATATTTTTCACGATCAGCGCGTACCAAGTTTCGAACTCGACGAGAAGACTGTCGATATTGCGATCTTGCTTGTTCTTTTTGTGTTTGGGTTTTAAGCGTTTTATACGTTCGCTGTGCAGGTCGTTTACGGTTTTGGATCTCAATCCACGATTCTTCGCTGATCCACGGCTTAACCTTGCAGTTTTGTGTTCCAAGCACCGATCTGGCAGTTTCCTTGCAAACAGACGAAACGTCTGCCCATGTGTTCTGATGTTGGTTTTCGAGCAAGGCTGTCCTTAACTTTTCGTTATACATATGTGCAATATTACGATCAAGAAGTCGTGTTGTGTTAAATTTGTCGGGCCTATCCCTAGTTTTAATTGCAGCAGGTCTAAAACGAAACGTTGCCACGAGTAAACGGTGGTCACTATCAATATCCGCTCGCCGACGGGTTTTGACAATCCATTAAGGATCCCAAAACAATTTACTCATCAGGACGTGGTCAATTTGGTTGTGCGTGCGGCCAGAAGGACACACCCATGTATACTTGTGTATGTCCTTGTGGGGGAATTTCGTACCACCGATAAATAATCGGTTTCGAGCACAAAAGTCAACCAGCCTGTCGCCGTTGTTGTTCCTCACCGTTCCCAGACCATGTCTACCCATAACGGACTGCAGGTTGTTGTTATTATTACCAACTTTCGCGTTAAAAGTCCCCAATGAAACCTTTATATCCCCAGTAGGAATCTTGCTAATAGCTGAATCTAATTGATCATAAAAAGTATCTTTTTACAACTGTCGTCATCAGGTTCTGTTGGAGCGTAGCATTGAACAATGGAGATCTTGCGAAACTTAGAGTTTATCCTGGCAGTGATAATACGGTCAGAGATAGCATTGTATTCCAATAAAGCGCAGCTAGCTTTTGGAGAAAGTAGTATTCCAACTCCATTTTTTCTATGCGCTTCGTGACCTGCATAAATAAAACGATAGCCAGAAGGCAAAAAAGTGGAACCGTTGTTGAGCCATCGTACCTCACTAAGTCCTAAGACATCCAAGCTATGTGCATCCATTACCCGACGTACTTGCTCGATTCGAGATGTTTCCGAAAGAGTCCTAACGTTCCAAGTACCAATCATAAACCGTGTTTTAAGCCATAAGTCGTCATCGAGGGGATCATTATTTAAATTTATTGACATATAGGAAAAGTGCAATGACGATCACGCGATACGTCCTTTGCGGTATTGATAATTATATAAGTCCTGCCGTTTTTTAATTTTTACTTAAATAGGAAAGCTACTACAAAAATAAAAGTCAAAATGCCTTTTAAAATTTACATTGTTACTAAAAATTACCAGCAAAAAGAAATTGAAATTTGGAATTGTTTTAAATTAAGAAAACGCATAAATTGCATAAATCGAATAAATCATTTTAAACTAGTAAATTTAAATAAAAATTCAGATTCAAATATAAATTAAAATTTATAAAATTTCGTTCAAATTAAAAACAAAACCGAACTAAATTTCTATTTTTTTTTTTTTAACAATTAAAAGTTTATCAATATCATGGAACCACAAAACTTAAATAACGAAGAAATTTATATATCACAAAGTTTTAAAAGCTTTTAAACGTTAAGTAACATAAAAATGTATTTATATTTTCAAATGCAGAAAAGGATCCAAAATGTTTTAGAAATTTGCTAAAAATATATTTCTAAAATTTCAAGTTTTTTAAGAATCATCCAAAGGGGTCTTCTTTTTTGCTACAAAAATTACTCGGAAATAATATTTAAAAAAATTTATAGGCTTTAAATCAATCTTTATATTGGAGCCTTTTTTGAATTGATCACAAAATATTCAAATTCAATTACATTTCTGAATCTATTCAAACCATATTTTGGATCCTACAATTTTTTTTTTTAATTTATGTGTCTTAGGTTCTTTTTAAAAGGCCAAACATTTTTAATTTTTTGACAATAATATTTTTAATTTTAAAAAATATGTGTTTTTATTTTATTCATTTGCTACTCAAAGAATAATTACCCTCATAAAAGTAGTTAAGCAAAAATAATATTGAACTAATGTTGCTGGCTAACACAAACTTATATTTTTTGCGTGTGTGTTTTAATACAAATAATTTAAAAAAATA
>CM037852.1:18457174-18484174 GCA_021234595.1 Delia radicum | reverse complement strand
ATATAAAATTGAGACTATTAAAATAAAATGAAACTGCATTATTTTCTTGAGAAGATTTGAGGTCTTGTTTAAATGAATTGTAGTTTATAAATGTTTGCAATTTTAATAAATACTCGTACCGCATTTAATTTAAAAATTTTGTTATCAAACCATATTTTCGTATTAAAAACCTATTATCTCTGCAAAGTTCCAGAGGTTACAGATTATACACAGAGAGAATTCTGTTTTAACAAAAATGTTCACCACACTAATGAAATTTTTTACATTTTTCCAATTTTTTTATGAAAAAGTTTTATAGTTTTTATAAAACTATTTGCAATGCAACTTTTTTATTGGAAGTATAAAGTTTTTAATAAATATAGCGAAAGGTTTCATAAAAATTAATGAAAAATGCATTAATTTAATGAAAGGTTCTAATGGACGAATTCCAATGACACTTCATAGATCTAATAAAAAATTCATTGATATCATGCAGATAATTCTCTCAGTGTATAAATTTCTGAATTTCTGTTTAACAAAATTGATAATACATCATTAAATATTTTGCTGAGAAAGTTCTTTAACCCTTAAACCACTGGAGTATTTGAACTTTTCTTGTAATTGGATTAAAGAGATCACCGTCTGTAGACGGTCTTCTCGATTTTGAAAATTTTTAGGGTTTTAGAATTGAGTTTTATTACCCCATTCATAATAAATACGAAAAACTGGTTTAAAAGTCCCCTGCGGGAAATGGACCAGTCACTGGTATGGTCACGTGACTAGAACTTTGCCATAGAGAGTAAATCGAAATTCTGAACGGTTTGCAAGATATGAGCCTGAGAAAATGATCACTTTTTTGCGAAAATGATACCGAGGCCCCAAATCTTTGGCGGCCCATAAACAAAAAAGGAGATGACTTTCGGAAAAATTGGAAGACACGGGTCTTTTTTTTTTTAGTCTTTTATCACGTAGTGGTTGTCCGTATATGGTTATTTTTTTTCGTGTTATGGAACTAAAATTTATTTTCATATTCAAATCAATTTACATTTGATGCTATACAGTGAGAGAATTCTATGCATGTTATCAATGAATTTTAGCATTAGATCTATGAAATGGCACTTTAACTCGTCCATTCAAAAAAATCATTAAATCAATGCAAAGCTCTTCGTTAAATTAATGAAGTTTTTCATATAGTTTAATGAAAAATTTAATTTTATTTGTTAAAAATTTCATACGACTTATGAAAAAGTTTTATGAAATCAGTTTCATTAAAACTATGAAGCTTTTTCATAAAGTTTAAAAAATGTTTCATTCACATTGTGAAGAAAACAGTTTAGTGAAGAAATTACATTTAAACTCGTCCAAGAAATTCTCTTTCATCCAAGAATTTAGGTTCTGGAATTTTTGATTATTTCATATTTTTAATTTTGGGCTCGGTTTTGATAATTCTAAATAAAATGACTTTTTATTCAAAAATAGTTTATTACTGCTTGTTTTTCCATTTTCAAATATAAATTGTGAATATCTGAGTGTCCACTTTGAGACACTTTATTAATATTATTAGGCCTGTTTTTTAAGCACAGGATTTATTTTAAAACTTATTTTATATTTTATTCGAGTTCTTTTTGTTTCGCAAAAAATGCCATGCTGTTTTTTTTTTTATTTAATATTTTTTACATTTTCACCTGAATATTACACTAATTAATTTTTACACTAAATCATTTTCTGACCCACTACGGTCGTCGTCAACATTCTTCGTGCCATTTATTGTTAATCGTAAATATCTTCTATTTAACTCACACGTTAAAGGAATTGGGTGACTTTAAATCCCACATTACTCTGTGTGTTGAGTTAGAATGAAATTTACCACAAACGATTTATATTTATAGTGTGTTTGTTTTTCTCTAGTCATTATCATAATTGCCAGTTTAACTTTCAGTTAAAACTTTTAATGGCAATTCTTTTCTCTAATGTCATCATATACTATCCTTCTACATAAGCAAAGTATATCAACAATCATTAAAGATTTTTTTGTTACTACATATGTCGAGCATATACATTAAACGATTTCTACACTGTACCTGGTGAGTTTTTGTCAAAAATCGTCATTTTGGAAGCAAAAATCGTCATTTAGTTATTTTGTGTACTAAAAAACGTCAAAATGACGATAAATCGTCAAACCTGGCAACACTGCTTAAAAGAATTTTTTTCATTCATTTTATTTTTATGCTCATAGTTTTTAATTTTCAGTTCCAAACCAATACAAAATGGAGTCACTAGACTTGGGAGGACCAATCACTAAAAAAAGTAATTTCCATATTGCTGCTTGGTTGAAAGTTATTTTTAAACTTTCACAGTTTTTTCCACAGCGTTTTTTCGCAGTTAAATCGAATTGAGATTTGAGAACAGTATTTAAAAAACGGTGTCATTTCATACAGTTTGAGGTATATCAAGTTGTTTCAGCAAAGAGTTTAGAAATCACAGAGATTGCCATACTCCTCACTTACTGAGAAAAAATATTTAACTTGTGGCTGCAAATAGGAAAACGAGACTTTTAAATCAGTGATGTTCTTTACGCACACTATTGCATTTATACTTGTGTGTGTAGCAGCGAAAAAACGAAGTTTATTCTACGGTACACTGATAATAAATTTCAATTGCAGAAAAAAGATTTTTTTGAAAAAAGTGAATTTCATAAAAATATATTTTTAATATATGAACCCCTTTGAAACTAAAAAATATATATTTTTTTCTATTTCGGCTTAAGCGGACAAGGGCTCCTGGGAACCACCATGGCTCAGAAACAGTTTAGCGTTGTATCATATTAGTGTGTGTACTCAAGTGAAAAAAATTTTGTTACAATTTAAAAAAATAGATTTTTTGCATAGAAAGAAAGCTACACTCATAGAAATAAAGCTGTACAAATGCGCTCATAGAAATTTTACATAATTCGGGCTAAATTAGAAGGGCATTTTTTAACTAATTTTTAGTAACTTTTTTTTGCTATTTCTACAGACTTATTTCTATGAGTATAGCTTTCATTTCTATGACTGTACAAGAATTAATTTCAAATATAATTTGGTACACTCCTAGAAATAAGTCTGTAGAAATAGCAAAAAAAAGGTACTAAAAATTAGATAAAAGTGACTCTGCAGAAAAAACCAGTTAAATTAAGCGATTTTTTAACTAAATATTTGCAGACTTTAAAATATTGCATTAAAAAAAACTTAAAATTTTCAAAATGTTTATGATTTTATTTGGGTACAGATATTTAGTAATTAGTTTTGCTAATGTTAGCAGGTGTTTTTGTTACTTTGTTACTATTCATCAGGTTTATTTTTGCTATTTTAAGTCTACAAATATTTAGTTTAAAAATCTGTTAATTCAACTGGTTTTTTTCTGCGGGGTCATTTTTAACTAGTTTTTAGTTACTTTTTATGCTTTTTTCTACAGACTTATTCTATAAGTAAAGATATTGCTGGGTCAATTAATATTTTTATTTAAAATACGAATATTTCACTGGTGTTTGTTTAGGGTTTTTAAATAAAAAATAAATAAATAAAAATTTTTCACTTATAATTTTATTACAAATTAAGCATTGTGCATCGTCATCCATATTCTCTATAAAAAAAAAAAGTATTTTCCCATTCATCATCAAACATATTTCTACGTGTATTTTTTATTTGTGTTCCGCAGCGTGGTGTTGCTTCAACAATGGTTCAACTACAATTGATTTGTTTTCTTTTAACTCAGTGAGAACAAAGCAAAAGCCGAATATGCACATCGAAAGCCATACGAAGATGTTTATAGTGTACGTGTGTTGACGCAGCGTAAGCAGCATTTTCTTCTGTAACCCCGTGTGGTTGGAAATTGAGAGGAAGCACATCACTGCTTTAAATTGATAAATTGACGTTTTTTAATGTTGCGGCTAATGTTTTCGACATAAACTATTTGTTATAATTTGATCAAACAATTTTTTTAATTTATCTTTATTTTTCCTTAAAAACGCCATATTTCCAGTTTGTAGGCACAATAACTGGAGTACCGTTTGGAATTTTGACTTTGCACTTAAGTAGGATGTAGGAAATACAAATTTTTATTGTAATTGAAGTAAGTGTAATTGAATACCGAAAAAGTAACTGTTAAAAAACCATAGTTTTTACAAATTTTGACAGTTGCAAAAAATTTTAGTAATAGTAGTAAAGAACTGTCAATTCTTTTTACGAACATTGTTGGTTGTTTTTACTACAGTTGTTAGTTGTATTTCAACAGTTAAAACAACTACATTTTTTGTAATTTTAACGGTAATTACCTTTGTCGAATTTTTAACACAAATTACAATTTTTTGAACTGTTAGTTTCAGTGGATTATACTGTCAAACTTTTTTGAGTGTTGAAACGAAATTTCAATAACATGAAAACTTTAAATTTCTTCGATATTTTAATGCAGACGATTTTGGTACGCTTCTAGACAAATATGTCCCACTTTAAACTTGTCGTTTTCATGTCTTTTTCTCTAGAGATAGAGCTATCAATATATCAATCGTTTCATGGCACACCACATTCCCGTATTTTTTCTCAACACTAATGTTGGTTTTAAGTTTTTTTTTCTTATGAGAATTACATTTTCGAGAAAATTGGAAAATTCAAATTTTTGCCAAAAGCCCTCTATCGAAGATTTTGATTTTAACGCATTCTGAGACAATCTAAATACATAATCAAAAAATACTTTTTTGGTATTCGAACTTTGGGTAAGAGCTTCTTCCGACGAAGCTTGCAACTTTTTTATACCCTCCACATACTGTGATGAGGATATATATCAGTTGGCAACCCTGCACTGAAACGTCAAACAACAAAATATTTTTGCGCTCTTAAAATTTTTTATAAACAAATTATTATTTTCGCCAATATAAATGTAAAATAAACTTAAAGTGTTACTTTTATTGTTTATTTGTGTTACTTTTTTGTGCTGATGTTTAATCGTATAAGTAATTAACAAAAATAAGAAAAAAAAAAAAAAAAAAATTTTTTTTTTGTTTACACAACACACCAGTTGCTTGTAACCTAACTTTTTTTTTTTTATGGATGCTTCAAAAAGGAGTCTTGAACAAACTTCTCCTGATTTAATCTTTGATAACACTCCAAAAAAACGCACTGCTTCCAACAATATGTTCCGCAATGATGAAAGTGCTACTACATCTTCCAACGCAGCTGCATTAACGAACAACAATACCTCTGCCACAACAGCTGCTATGCCGCCTGCAAATATGAATTGTTTTTCTTGGGATGTATTTGATGAAAAGCTGAACAAGGCGCTTGACTCCAAATTGGAAAATGTTGTAAGGAAAGATGATCTTGCTCCTATATCTACAGAGATCCAGCAATTGCGTTCGGAAAACACTCGCCTTCAAAAAGAATTGCAAAACATGAAAGGTAGACTGGAATCTGTTGATAAGGCGTTTAGGCGTAACAATATTGTCATAAGTGGACTTACAAGTGAATTTGTGCCACATGCACTTAATGAATTCAAAAAAATATGTGCAGACCCTCTTAAAGTTTCCGTAAATGTGGTAGAAGCCAGAAAAATTGGAAAGTCTTTTATCCTTACCCTTAATTCCGCCTTAGAAGTTAACTCCATTTTGGCCAAAAGACGGTTTCTCGTTGGCTCCAGTATTTTTATCGATAAGGATTACACTGCCGTTGAACGGAGCAAACGATACTTCTTACGTCAGATCGGTAAAAATGTAAAACTAGCTGATAAGAATATAAAAGTACGCTATGGGGATCAGCGCATATATGTTTCCGACAAACCTTTTGCCAGTAATGAGGACAAAGTTATTGCAAGAAACAAGGAGGATGCTGAATTTTTAAGAAAAATTTTATTTAAAGTGAATTATGAATGCAACATTGTTGTTCGTGACGCACATAATTCTAAAATTATGCCTGTGGCTGCCGCCTCAAATACTTTTACACCCAATTAGCAACTAGAAGTGTGTCGATTGGTTTCATATAATGTGGCTAACTTAAATAGTAAACTTAAATTTGGTAATTTCTTTACATACATAAACAATTTTGATATATTTTTTCTTTATGAGACGCATGTACTTGCCGATAAACGTATACATTTTTCTAGCTTTTTAAGAAACTATGTTCTTTATTGGGTGGATGCCACTAAAATTCATGCCAAAGGGCGTGCTATTGGTGGCTGTTTGTTCGGTTTTAAAAAGAGCATACAGAGTAAATATACATTAAAATTTTGCGAATTTCAAAATGGTGTAACTTTATCAGCCAAACTAAATGATGTTTGTTTTCATTTCATTCCGAGCTACATTAATTGCACAAATTGGGTGCACGATTTTAACAGATTTACAAAACTTATTGAAAATCTAAACGGCGAGCCTTTCTGTATTATTGGGGATTTAAATGCGCGAGTTTCTACTGCACAAACAATTGATGATAATATGTTAGTAAATTCTCCTTTAATCTCCATTTCTCGTAAGTCTAGGGATAATACTATTGATGGAGAAGGAAGAAAACTATTGGCCTTTTTGGATGATTATGGTGGTATTATAGTTAATGGCCGTATGGCGGGTGATTCTGAGGGTGAGTTTACTTTTTGTGGTGTTATGGGAAGTTCGGTTATTGATTATTGTATTTGTTCTCCTGATGTGTTGAAGCTGCTGTCTGACTTCCAGATACCAAGTAAGCCTTTTTCGGATCACATGCCCATAGTTGTGTCATTATGCACAAAAAATAACTTTTTCTCAAGGGAATTGGAACTCCCACAGAAACTTCCTTGGCTTCCTAAAAATATTGTTAGATACTTAAATACCCTTGAGGGTCTTTCTGATCTTGATTATTTACATTCAAACTTACCTATTCAGGAAAAGGTAAATATTTGCACTGGGAAAATTCGTACGGCTGCTGGTGCGAATATTGTGAAAAAACGTTTTGATCCCAAACATAAATGGTACGATTCGCAATGCGAACATTTTCGTAAAAATATGCTTGAAAAGCTTAATAGTTATCGCACTTCTAATACGGACTGTGACAGAAAATCTTATGTCGAAAGTAGATCAATGTATTCTAGATTGTGTTATGAAAAAAAGTTAAAATTGAAGATTGTAAACATCGAAAAATTGAATAATGTAAGGAACGGTAGCGAATGGTGGAAACTGGCGAATTCGATGAAAAGTTGCTGCCCTAGGGTAGGTAACAATTTGGGCATTGTTGATTTTTATGATTATTTTAAATCGCTTTTGTTTGCTTCGGATTTTGAAAATGAAGTTTTATGGACCTCACCGAATATAATTGACCCTTTTCTTGATTCTCCTTTTGAAGTGAGAGAACTTGTTTTATTTTTGAAAACTGTCAAACCAAATAAGGCTCCCGGTCAGGACAGAATTAGTTATGAGTTCTATAAAAATGCTCCAGATAGTTTTTTAAATGAGATTTTGTCATTATTAAATTTTATTTTTCTTCATGAGGAAATACCTGATTCTTTCCGGAGCTCTGTTATAGTACCACTATTTAAGAAAGGCGACATTAATATTGTTTCCAACTACAGGGGGTTATCTCTTCTCGATACAATGTATAAGATGTTCACTGGTTTGTTACTCGCACGTATAAACAGCTGGTTAGATTTTAACGGTACTATAAATGAGTACCAGGCTGGGTTCCGCAGGGAATATTCAACAATTGATAATTTATTCAATTTAACCAGTATTGTAAATTTGGGTTTTAATCAAAAACGGAAAACGTTTGCATTTTTTGTAGATTTTTCTTCGGCTTTTGATATTATCCCACGCAATTCGTTATTCTATAAACTTTGTCGTTTAGGGCTTTCTAGTAAAATAGTTCGAATATTGCGCAAATTGTATGAAAATACACATAGCCGTGTTTGGGATGGTAGTTCTCTATCTGATTCCTTTAAAGTTTCGCAAGGCGTTAGGCAAGGGTGTTTGTTAAGCCCAGTTTTGTTCTCCCTCTATCTGAATGACCTGCCTGATTGTTTACCTGGCGGTATTACTGTTGCTGGCACAGTTGTAAAAGTACTATTGTATGCGGACGACATTGTGCTATTGTCTGACTCACCCACAGATTTACAAAACATGATTGATGCCTTATATATTTACTGTGTTAATTGGGGTCTAAGAATTAATCTAGACAAGTCTAAAATCATGATATTTAGAACGGGCGCTAGGTACAGTAGTAGGCTTTCATGGAAGTACGGCAACAATCAAATAGACGTAGTTAATGAATATAAATATCTTGGGGTGATCATTACATATAACCTATCGTTTAAAAAACACCTTGAAGCTAAACTTGCTTCGTCGAAGATAGCTATAAATGCCACTTGGTTAGGATATATTCACCATCCAAAAATTAATTTTTCAAACAAATTGAAAATTTTTAATACGGCTGCAAAATCTATTTTGTTTTATGGGGCCCAATTGTGGGGTTTCCTTAGATTTGAGGAAGTTGAAAAATTATTAAGATATTTTTTAAAGAAAATGCTGTACCTACCAATGAACACTCCTAATTATATGTTACATATCGAAACAGGATTGCCTCCATTGTATTTGGAAACTTTAGGATTGCATTTTAATTATATTAGGAAAGTTCTCAACCTTTCCATGAATAGACTACCCCGTTTGTTGGCTGAGGAAACTATACGAAAAAACACTTTTTGGTTTCCGCATTGGAGGTCTCTATATACCGACTGCGGGATAAGTTTAGACAATGAGACTTGGAGAATAAACATACTTCATCAACACGAACTTATAATGAATAATTTAAGATCTTTGGAGTACAATAATTTTGTTACTTGTGCAAGAAACCCGCGTTTTGGACTTCATGATATGTATCCAACTTTGAACTATGACATTCCGCCGTATTTCCGGGACGGTAATTCGGCTTACTTTGTAAGCTTGATAATGAAGGCCAGGGGCGGCCTATTAAATTTAGGTTCGCGTGCTTCATATGGAGGTGAGGCGAGTTTATGCACTCTGTGCAATTGTAATGAACAGGAAAACACAGATCATTTAATTGGTAAATGTCCCATATTTTCTGGGTATCGATATACCTTCTTTGGTAAAAGATTTCTCTCTAGTAATGAAGTTTCTAACTTATTAAACGGCGAAAATTACATGCTCTTATACAGATTTCTATCAAGTTGTTTAAAATATAGAGAACTTATCATATCTGAATTTAGATAAGTTGCAATTTGTAAATTTTGTAAATTTTGTATTTAATAGAATTTTTAATTTATTATGCCAATCAGACACACAACATATAATGTTATGTCTTCCCATGATTTAATCATTGTAAACAATTTAGTTATTATAAATTTTAAGTATGATTTATACATTTTTAAATAAATCATTCATTCATTCATTCATTCATTCATTCATTCATATATCAGTTTGTCATTCCGTTTGTAACGCATCGAATTATATTTCTAAGACGTCATAATGTATATATATTATTGATCCTTATTTAATCTTAAGACGATTAGCGATGTCCGTCTGTCTGTTGAAATGGCGCTCACGGCGCAAAAACTCAATACGGACTGCTCATTTTTGCACAGATTAATGTACATTTGCCCGAAGTATGGTATTGAAAATGAGCAAAATCGGTTTAGCGGTTCAAAAGTTATGAGTGACAACGTGAAGGTACCTCTACATTTCTCATACCAATTGACAAAATCAATATAGTACACTGTATATAAGTATATATGGGCAGGGGCTTCAGTGTCTATTCTGAAGCTTCTGGACCATGTTCAGGGGAGGGCGGTGAAGCTTATCAATGACAGTAGTGTGTCCAACTCTATTGATTCATTGGAGCATCGCCGGAATGTGGGTTGTATGACACTTTTCTATCGATATTACCATGGGAGATGCTCATCTGAGATAAGTGAACTTATTCCTAGAGCCCGAGTTTTTATTCGTAATACTCGCTTACCTAGTAGAGCACATCCGTTTGTAGTTGATTATCCTCTGTTTCGCACAACGCATTACAGAGAAATTTCGTTTTTTAGTCGAACGATTCGTATGCGGAACAAACTTCCCACAGAAGTCTTCCCTGTTACTTACAATTTAGAAAAATTTAAATCAAATATCCACAAACACTACTCCCTCTTTCCTCCCTCCCATACCCTATTTTCCTGATCAATACAATGCACTGCATGAGTAGGGGGCATCCCCTGAGTATTGGTTAAAATTAAAAAAAAAGACGCTTAGAGGTTAATAATATTTCAAATTCACCTCAAACTTTTATCCACCTCAAAAAAAGTTTTCACCACAAAAAATAGTTTTTCGCCTCTAAATTTCTCATACGAATTGGTGTATAGTACACTGTATTTTACTACAAATTCATATATAACGTAATATTTTCCCACCAGACGCTTAGAGGTGAATAATATTTCAAATTCACCTCAAACTTTTATTCACCTCAAAAAAAAGTTTTCACTACAAAAAATAGTTTTTCACCTCTAAATTTCTCATACGAATTGGTGTATAGTACACTGTATATTAGTACAAATTCTTAGTAGCGTCTGGTGTATAAAATATAACGTAATATTTTCCCACCAGACGCTAAGAGGTGAATAATACTTAAAATTCACCTCAAATTTTAACTTCACTACATAAAATTTTTTTCCCACAAAAAATTGTTTTTCACCACACAATTTATTTTTCACATCCATAAAAGTTTTTCACCTCAAAATTTTGGTTTCACCTCTTACATATTTTTTGTTAAATATTTTTTTGTTGTTTCATTTGTAAGGGTTCATTGTGGAGGGTATAAAGAAAAAAAATTGGTAAAACCAAATGTAATGCCTGTACTTGATTGCATTTAAATTATTGTTTAAAATTTTAGATGTTATTTTCGCATTTTTAAAATAATTAGAAATATATTTAAATAAAACAGAAAACAAACTTGAATTGATTTCAAAGTTGTTTCTATTTAATTTAATAATGTTTCTTCTTGATTTCATAATTGTTTTGCCCAACACACCACCCAACTAATATAAAGCTACCCCCTTTTTTGAAAATAAATTTAATGCAGCTTCATCACAAAAAAACACTATTATGAACATAAAGACCATTCTCCCTTTGGCAAAATAATATTAAAAAGCTGGAAGAAGAGAAAGAGTTGATATAACAAGGATTAACCAAAAAATCGTATAATATTGGGGAGGCTGCATAAACTAAACATAGACATCAAAATGATGAAGATGAACAAATTAAAATTTTGAAATAACACAAAATGTAAATGCATTCGCTTGTTAGTTTACAAAATTGACAAGGGTTTCTTTGTAGTTGAAATGAAATGAGATGTTGCACATGGTTAGGGAAACTGCAATATTTAATGGGTATGACCATGATGGTATGGAATGGTCAAGACCGGTTTTTTTTCAATATTAAATGAGTGATTATAAAAGGTAATCTAGGTAATATATAAATGTAACTTTTATTACGAGAATTATTATAAATGGAAAAAGACAGGATTTAAAAAAATTTCCCAAAATATAATTACATGGGTATGTCAACAAGGAAATATAAAAAATAAAATTTTAATATACACTGAGAGACTTATCTGCATGATATCAATGAATTTTTGCGTTAGATATACATATGAGGTGTCAATGGAACTCGTTAATTGAAACTTTTCATTAAATTAAAATTTTATTCAAAAATTAAAAAGTTTCATTAAAAATTTGTTCATAAAAATTATGAAGCATAAAGTTTTAAAAGTTTCAAAGGTTTCAAAAATCTTTTAATTTTTGTATTAAAATACAAAAAAAAAATTTTTTCGGACTTTTTATATTTTTATATACGATATTTAGTTAGAATATTGTTCTACCTCAAGTTCAAAATCTAATATGATATTATCATATTAGATTGTATTTGTTGCTTTTAAAAAATGTTGATCATGTTAATGATAGACAATACAATTGTTTCATGGGCATCGTACTAATCTTCAGTTGTCCGCAAAAGAAAACGATAATTGGCTTCCCTCAAACCGAGACATTGCATACAACAGACAAAATCAACTTTATGCGAACTTTATCTGCCTTAGTGTATAAACTGGCTTTTCTTTTGCGGACAACTGTAGATTAGGGTGATGCCTATGAAACAATTGTATTGTCAATATTTTTTAAAAGCAACAAATAAAATCTACTATGACAATATCATATTAGATTTGAGACTTGAGGTAGAACAATATTCTAACTAAATTGTTCAATTAAAAAAAACTCTACTGGCTTAGTGAAAAATGTCATTAAAAATCGTCTAAGATAATTCTCTCTATGTCGTAACAAACAGGATTAGATGAACATGATTTCTTTATTGGAAAAAATTATGAATTGTGAAAAAGTTACGATTTTGGTATGGAAATAAAGAATTGTAGTATTATGTGTTTAAAAGGATTACCCGAAAGTATCAAGAAAATAATTTTTAGAAATCTTAATTTAAACTCAGATTTCAAATAATCTTCATTTACTAAAACATTAGTCTAGATCTTGCCTTTTGAAACAAAAACCAACCTAATTTAAAGCTTTTTTTACAATATTTTTTTTTGTATTTTATACTAATTTTTCTTTTTTTCTAATGATAATACTTAAATTAGAAAACATTTCTTAAAAAAAATCTTAAACTTTAGTATTATTGATATTTCCAATGACAGCCCTTGTAGTCTCTTCTACAGCATGTTTGACGACACCAACTACTGCCTCCGTAACTGGTTGTAGTTCCTTAACACTATTAGACGGTACGTGAAAGAAATACAACATAAAACCAGCAGCTAATAAAAAGTGTGCACCCAATATGCCCATAATAAGGAATAACGAAATTTTGGAATTTCTTAAAGCTGGTGTAAGGACAGCAATTAGAACGGATCCCGACAATAGGGCACCAGTTATAACCAATAACCATTGGAGTATGGAAAGCTAAATAGGGAAAGTAAAAGAATGAAATTAATTTTTAAAATATAACGTTAAATTAAATATGTCCTACTAAGAGAAGACAAAAAAAAATGCGAAAATCAAAAAAAAATATTAGAAATAAAGGACAAAAATAACACATTTAATAAGAAACCCGACAAAATCTAGAACAAATAAATTTTATGAGTAAAAAAGTACTTCAGGAAAATAAAATTTAAAAAGCCAATTTTTAAGCTCAAACGTCTTTTAACAAAAAGGCTACTTTTAAGTCCAACAAGTGAAAGCATTAAAGTCGAAGAGTATACAAAATACCCACCGACCACAACTTTCCGCTGAATTAAGTTCCTTAATTTTTTTTTTTTTTTACACTTACGCTAAGATTAGTTAAGCTTGGTTTAGTTATACCGGTAATGGATTTTGTCAACCATTTTTAAGTTTATTTACAAAAATTTATCGAAACCACCACCAACTTGCTAAGAATTTTGTTCTTTATTATAATAAAACAAAATAAACCTTATTTCAGAAGCAGTATTCCACTTAAAAACTGTTTTTTTAAGTTTAAAGATAATTTACACCCAAAAACTCGACCTCGTTTTTTGAACTCAAAAAGCTCCATATTTGAATTTTTGGCAAATTTAAATTTTTCGGCAAAAAAAAATATTTTTTGCGATTTTTTTTTTTATTAATTTTTTTCTTTTATTTTATTTACCAAAACATGTTTTTTGAACTCAAAAAGTTCGATTTTTGAATCCCCTTCATTCAATGATATAAATAATCATGTTTTTTTTGGAAAAAAAATTTTGTGGAAAAAAATTCTTGGTTAGAAAATTGTACCTTCTCATTATTTATTTATTTTTTTTTTTTGTTAAAAAAGAGAAGCAACACTCAGAAAATTCTTCCTATTAATTAATGTGTTGCTTTCTTTGGAAAGGGGATAGTGAAAGATGAAGGGCTTCAAACATGGCAACACTTTATTGCGCGAGTAGTTAAGTCTTAGAACAGTTGTTGCTCGCCACCTGATGTAGAGTTGGCGAAATTATTGAAGCTTTTTGTTTCATAGCCCTGATTCATTATTTTACTTCGGTGGGGTTAAGTGCTATGGGAACACCGAAGGTGGGCGCAGCGATACATATAAGTGATAGAAAACTCATACATATTATTTTTCTAAATTGATGTTGTCGTCACCGGGAATCGAACCCGGGACCATCTGTGTAGCAGTCCAACGCGCTAACCATTACACAACAACGCCCATGAAAATGAAATGAAATCGGTAACGATACGATTTTACTAGTGGCATGTGTCGTTTAATATCACAGGGTTTATTTCAAATTTTTATAAATTCAATTTTGTTATATCTAGATATTAAAAAACGAAGTTTCGGTATTTGAACGTTATTTTAACAATAGTTTAAGGTGTTTTTAAAACATGTCGGTAAAGTGACAAAAAGAACCGGTTATACAAAATGACACATGTCTTTAATATGATCGCTTTTTTTAAATATTCCTTTCGGTATTGATGTAACTGTTTTAAATATGGAAATATTTTCCCTTGCTCATGTTTTTTGATCTCAATGGATGAAGGGTATACAAAATTCATGTAAAAAAAAAATTTCGCAAAAAAAAGTTGCGGAAAAATATTTAGGAGAAACCAATTTTGAAATGTTTCTAATTGATTTTTTTTTTCAAAAAAAGCAAGTTTTGTTATTGTAATGGATGGAGGGTATACACAACTCAAAGGAAAAAAAAATTTCGCAAAAAAAATGGTGAAATAGAAATTAGCTGAAAAAGATTTTTTCGTAAAAAAATTAGAGGAAATCCATTTTTAGGAAAAAAATACTTTTTGCCAAATTTGTTTCGTGAAATATTTTAACTTGAATTTTTTTTTTTCAAAAAAAAATGATTTTTGATCTCATCGATGAGCGTATAAAAAATAAAAAAAAAAAGATAAAAAAATCTTGTGGGTATTTAGCGCTAGAGGGAGTGCCGCACTTTCGACCTAAGCGACTAGGTTATCTTCAGCCTCACTCCAATCCACCACCCACAAGAAACTCAAGTTTTGTTCAGGTATATATATTAGACAACCACAGAAAATCGGTGATGTTAATTGATTACCCAAACAACATGAGTTATTTTTTTATTTTCTTTTAAGTTTTCGCATTTTCGCAAAAAAAATTACGAAAAAAATTGTCTGGAATTTTTTTTTTTTGCGGAAAGCTATTTTGAAGAGTATAATTCTGTGGAAATAAATTTCTTTTGCGAGAAATTTGTGCTACAATATTTTTTCCAAAAAAAAACATGTTTTTTGTTCTCATGGATGAGGATGGATCATGGATGATAAATGGGATTTTCAAATAGTACCAACCAGCATAAAAAATATTACTTTTTCGACCCTCATAGTACTAAATAAAAGTTTTGAAGATGTTGGCAATGGCCTTTTTTCAATTGTACTTTTTTAAGATATTTATTTTTCACTTTTCGAACACTTTGTTTTTACTCGAACTCAAATAAAATCATCTTTAATCAATTCCATTTACAACTATTGGATCCAAATAAATACATTTGATAAATGTTAATTTATGAATGGGTAAATGAATTAAATGTTGAATCTTGAAGTTTCTCTGAAGTTTCTAAAAATAGAACTGTTGTGTTGTTGGAGTTGTACTTCTGAGATTATGTATGCAAGAACAAAAACACCGTGTATTGAATAAAACTAGTTTAAAGCACAACAAAACTCGACCTGACGATAGATCAGTGTGCTAAAGCGCTCTAACTAACGTGTGGTGCGAGCGCATGTGGCATTAGAAATCAGTTTATCTATACCATGGTCAGTGATTGCACAGATTATAGTATTAATTGCAATTGTGTGAAAAAGACGTTAAAATTCAAATTAAAACTCAATCTTTCATTTTTATTTATATGTAAATATTACTAAAAGAGTCAAAGGAGTACCATGGTACTTTTCCGGATCAAATAGTACCAAAAAAAAGTACTATAGTACTAACTTTATCATCCCTGGGATGGATACAAAAATAAGGGAACAAAATTTCAAACATTTTAATTTTAAAAGTTTATTTTTCGATCTTTTATCATAAATTATAACGTGAGCAAGATTATTCAAGTTCCAAATCATTTGTTTTTTTTTTGTAAAAATTTATTTATTTTCGCAAATTTGAAAAAAAAATTTCGAAAAAAGTACGCGAAAAAAATACAAAAATATTGGGGTAAAGGGTATAAAAGCAAAATAGGTGAAAATTTGTCTCTCTCTCTCTCTCTGTTGATTAATTGAAAACTTACTTGTATAACCCATAATATGGACACGGGAATGTAAATGGCCAAAGAATAACCATAAATACACATTAAGGTTAATAAGGAAGGAGTATAATCCGCCTAAAAAGAAAATAAATAAAAAAAAAGATATTAACACAACCATAAAATATATTAAGAATTGGTTTCCTTAAAAAGTATTTTTTTTTTTTCTTAAAGGAGTTTTTTTTAAGAAAATTGTGTTAAAATTTGAAATTAAAAATCTCTATAAAAAAGCTATTAAAGCTTCTCCTAAAAATAAGTAAAAATAATTTTTCTTGAACAAAATTTGTCTTAATATGAAAAAAGTTTTTAAAATCTAAAAATTTCTTTAGACATCTAAATTTTTTATGAAAGAATATATTTATTAATACACCATTTTCAACTGAAATTGAGAAAATTTCAAATCTAATTAAAAATTTTCGCATGATATTTTTACTAATATCAATTATAAGTTCTCAATTTAAAATAAATTGTTTTCAATTTTATATAGAAAATAATAATATCATAGTCATTTTCCCAATTTCATATAAAAAAACTTAATTTTATTTAAGCATTTCGCAATTTTAAATGAAAAATTCCGATTTCAATTGAAATTTACTCAATTTAAAAAAAAAAAAAAAAAAACAGCGGAATTTTATTGGGAAATTTCTTAATTTAATATGAAAGTTCTGAATGTTCGAAATTTCATTTATAATATTCTTAACTTCAATTAAAAGTTCTCAACTTTAAAACAACGTTTTTTTTCATTTTTATAAAGGAAATAACAATTTCATTGTAATTTTCTAAATTTTAAATAAAAATGTCAATTTTAGATAAAAATTTCGTAGTTTTCAATAAAAAAATTCCGATTTCAATTGAAATTTTTCTCAAATTAATATAAAAAATCTGAATTTTATTTGGTATTTTTTTTAAACTTAAATGGTAACCATAATTGAAGGGCTTATATGTAAAATCTTGATAAGCCACATTTACTGTTTTATGGATTTTTGCTGTTTTTTAGGCATCCATTAATTAATATTTAATAAAAGTCTTACTTAAGCACTTATTGCTAGTACCTAGAGTATAAACGTCATGCAAAAGTCATATTGGTTGCATTTTTGTTAACCTTTAAAAGGCGAAAACAAACTAAAAATAATATGTGGCTTATCAAGTTTTTACAATAAGCCCTTCAATTTCATTTGAAAATTTCTTAATTTAATATGGAAGATCTGAATTTCTTATGGAATTTTCGAAATTTGAAATGGGGTATATAGAGACAATAAAATTTGTTCTATATTTTTGAATTTTTATAAACGAATAAAAATTTATTTAAAATTTTAAAACTTAAAAACTAATACAAAAGTAAATGAAAATATTATTTTTCAATGTTATATTTTGTTAAAAGGATTGTCAACACAGGGAAACCCAACTTGTTCTGGAATTTTCTAAATATTAAATAAAAAATACAAATTTTTGAATTTTTTTAATTTAAAAAACTTGATTTTTTTTTTTTTTTTTTTGTAATTTTGATAAAAATTCTTTAAAATTTTTCATATTGTTTGGCTGTTTAAAATTTTAATTATTTAATAGAACATTTTGGTCTTCAAAGTTTAGTAACGTCATGATGCTTGTTAGGAAAAGACCCTAACCACGTGCTTGATTACTAAGAAGACAAGAATGGAGCAAAATTGATGATTAATAGGTGTTTTGTTAAAGTTCTGTCTATTATGGAGGCTCTAGCTTTTCTAAAACTTCGGGTTCTGATGAGTTCTTTAGCCAGATCGAAATACTAGTATCAACCTAGCTAATATGTTTGATTTGCTTTATTTTTGTAAATATACGGATGTTGAAAGCTCGTTATAAATTGAAAATAACATAAAAATAATCTCGATGTATATAAAAACAAAAAACTAATATATTTGTAGAAAATTATTCAAGTTCGAGGCCATACTCTATATTCCTTTATTAGGATATTGTGCTAACAAATAATCTATAGAGTTTTTGTTTTCGAATTTATTCTTTGACCCTTTCAGAAATGTGTTGATAGATCTATTTCGGGAATTTTCTAGGTTCCCATCATCAGAACACGTTTTGAAAGAGGTAACAATCCTATGCCAAACATCAAACATTCATATAAACTAGTTTACTCACATGAGAACTATATTATTATATGAGCTCAAAGTAAAACAGATTATCACCATTGATCAAACAAATAAATAGAAAACTTGTTTTTTGTGTCTACCTTTGGTAAATATTCAATACACGTTTTTGTTTGTTGTGGTTCATACTCCCTGAAGATGTCATTCAAAGAATGACGTAATATTGGAGATATATAAAATAATCTATATATATAAAATACAATGTTTGTATGTTTGTCCTCTATAGACTCTAAAACTATCCAACCGATTTGGCCCAAACCGGTTTCATTTGAAAGGTTATAGTCCAAATTAGGTTTTCGGTTATATATATTTCAAGTGGGCGTGGCCCCTCCCACATAAATTGAATAACATCATATATCTTGACTATTGTGATAGCAAGAGTTTTGAAACATTGCAGTATCCCATATGTTACTGATTTAAATAATCAGGAAAAAAATGGGCGGGATCGGACCAGTGGGAGTGGCAGCTCCCATACAAAGTAAATATTTAATATCATATATCTACAGTACTATAATAGCCATAGTCTTAGAAATTTGTGCACGTTAATTATATTATGAATAGTCATGGGAAAATTGGGCGGGATCATACCAGTGGGCGTGGCAGCTCCCATACAAAGTTATTATTTAGCTCATATACAAAATATGAGTCCATCAATTGCAAATATTAGTAGTCGAACTGAAAATGGGCGGAATGGGATAAATGGGCGTGGTACTAAAAGCAGTTGTATGGCAGTTGTTTTCAGCTATTCATTTTATATACTTCAGCAAATAAAGGCGATAGAAGTAGGCGTTGGGCTTCCCATGAAATTACAAATTTTAAAATGATTTACTAATGTGAATTTATTTTTTTAATTATTTATTTGCGTAAAAGAAATTTCTTGATTTAAAGAATTAATTACAATTAAAATTTGAAGGCAAAACAACGTTTGCCTGGTCAGCCATTATTTAATAAAGTCATTCATTTCAAAGGTCGTAAAACTTTTCATAATTTTTAATTTTTTTTTTTTTATAAAATTTTCATTTTTGATTTTCGTTAAAACATTCTTTGAATCCAAAATTTTCTATTAAATAACTTAACAACAAAACTATAATTTTTTACATTTTTAGATAATGACTATAAAAGTTTTAATAGAAAAATTTGTATTTTAATATTTAAAATTTTTGTTTTAGAAAAAAAAACACTAAAATCAATCTGATGTAAAAAATCGTTGAAATATCTAAAATAAAACTATAGATGTTTTTCTGACCATGATTTTTAATATTTGTTTTTCGAAAATCTGTTTTTGTTCCAAAATTCTTTGTTTTAGAAAAAAAGTCCTTAAATTCTATTTTTTAAAAAACTTTAAATACTGCTTACATTTTCAGTTTCCAATCCTTCTTGCAATGGTTTCAAACTATATTTGAATAAGGCCCATAAGGCCGCAGGCAATAAATTGGCATAGACAAAGATACAAGAGGCGGCAATAGAGACCAAATGAAAATTATAACGCCACTGATAAACATCATTAGCATGTTGTAGATAACTGGCAATATTGCCACTTATGGCAATACAGAAAATCTGAAAATGAAAACATAAAATGTTAAACCACATCCTTACTTCAAAGCAAATTTCAATAACCCTTTAAACTTACCAAAGTGGTAGTAATCCAAAATGGTCCATATAAATCGGGATTTTGTCCAATATTAGATTTTAAATAATTAACGGGTGCCCGTTTGGGTATCATGGAATTGGCTATACGTTCCAATACCATAAAAGTATCAACATTGAAAAATTGTTGATAATATTCTATGGTTAAGAAAGAAACCTTTGAACCTGAGGCCGTTGCCGGTTCGGGTAAACCATTATTAAAACCTCCTTCACCATCGCCACCCCCACTTGTACCCCCCAAACCGGTACCCGCTAGTATATTAGCAGAATTACTCATATCGTATATTAAATCTTGTAAAGGATCACCCCGTTGACGACCGGTTGAAGATGTCGAGGAATGTGTTGGTGAATTAACATTAATTTGTGCTGGGGAACTACTGGTGTTGGCTGTGTTTGAAAAGTCTTTAAATTGTAATAAATCATCCGACTGCATGGCGTTTATTTGCTACTTAATTAACTTTCAAACACTTATTTTTCCTTTAATTGTTTAATTTTTTGTTTTTTGCTAATATTCTTAAATTTTTCTTTACACGTCGTTAAAAAATTTTCTGTTAGTCAGCTGTCAAAATAATTATTATTTGTTGACATTTGCTATGTTTTTCATTATGTGTTGTTCTTTTTGTTTTGCTTAGGCGATGTTTTCTGATAAGAATAAGGGTTGTCGTATTAATATAAAGTAACAGAGTTGTATTTTTAAGCTAACCAGACAGGGTTGTATTTAGGCAATATAAAAACCGTTAAGTTTGTTATACAACTGCATAAAAATTAAAAAAAAATGTATTTACATATATAGTCAGGATGTTGAATTATTTTTAATGGTCATTTTCGAAAACCCGAGGAAACTTCCTTTCACTTGAGTACCCCACACTTATATGTTTCTAAGCCAGAGATGCCCAAGGTAGTAGTATTGGTGAGAGTGACGAAATAACACTGGAAGAAAACAATTTGCTATTCATTTTATTTAGTCTTCAACGAGATTGCGACGAAAGCACATGTGTGTGATATATTTCGAAATAAAAAGATTCTTCGAAGTGTTTATAAATTTTCCCTCAATCATTGTTCAATTTGCAATTAAAAAGTAATGAAATCTTCTATGTTGATACTCTTATTGCAGTTACGCAATAAAAGTATATTTCTCAAACTAGAAGAATTCAGCTTATTGCGTTTTTTTGAGCAAATATAATTCAAATCTGAAAATATTTGTTCGCAAAGATACGTTGAGGGAAATAAAGATAAACACTTCAATGAAATCTTCTTTATTTCAGGATATATTGTACCATCCAGATTTTTCCAGAATTCTATATTTTTAAAATTATCCGGCAAATCTATTTCACTTCGAAGTATAATATGTTCTGTTTGGATTGGAAATTCGTACTTTAATATATCGCATTTAAAAGGGTTTTGAAAAATATTCAGTAAATGCTGAATATTTTCAAAATCCTTAAACCTGTCATTAAAGTTATTAAAAAGCGTTTCTAATACTTCCAAAAGTTCCAACTTTTTCGAGATTTTCTTCTTGTCGTAAATAACAGAAGTTTTCGGAAAGTTTGAAAAGTCTTTAGAATCAATTTGAGCTGCGAGTAAAAATAGCTGAGTTTTAAAATCTGAAAGAATTTTAAACATATCCGAAATATTATTATCTTTTCCCTGCAGCTTCAAATTCAACTCGTTCAAAATGTTACAAATGTCTGTTAAAAACGCCATGTGTAAATAAATTGATAATCTTTTAAATATTCTTTCTGCAAGTGTAGTTTGTCTCTCCCACTCAACATGCTGATTTCCTATTGGTTGATTGACAATCAACAAAAGAGCGTAAGAGTACATTTGAGTTTAATTTGCTGATATCAGCCACTACTGGGCATCTCTGTTTTAAGCATACAGGTTTTTGGGGACAGGGCCCCTGGTGTTCTTTTTAATTCCAGAATTTTTCTATTCCAGAAGGTGTCATATTTTTTTTTTATTTTGAGGAACGCCCCATAAAGTGCAATTTTGCCAAAAATCATATAAATATGAGCGCATTTTTAAAATATTTGTAAGACATTCACTATAGTGAAAGTTTCTGTCAAACTTGCTTTCCCCAAAAATATACACGTACAAGTAATTTTTAACGCTATTTATAATTATGCTAAAAATTGAATTCATAAGTCATCCTTTTTAGCCTGCTGTCATATAAATTTTATGCACATTACGCGTTTTTTCGATGAACCGCTTTTTTCTACTTTTTTCCCCTTTTTTACACGAAATAATTGTTCAAATTTGTCTTTTGCTTATGTACAAAAATTTATTATGAAAGCAATCATTCTTGTCAAAGCGTTTTGTTTTCTTTGCAAAAGGTATAAAAATTTCCTGAAAGTTATATTTTTACAAATAAAAAGCATTCGTCTTTTTAATATTTCGTAAAATAATCCGATTCATAGATGAAATATAAGTTGTCCGTACACACAGAAAAATTTACCTATTTGCCAACTGAAGTTCAGTTACTACGACTTACATTCGGTTATTACAAATTGCATACAGTTGGCACAGCTTAATATTAGTTTACACAACAAAGTTCGGTTAATTCAACAGAATTTTAGTTGCAACACCCAAAATTTTTTAGAAATCGACTGTAAATATCGTTCTACTAACTGAATTTGTAAGTTGTTACCATTAATATACACTTTTAAATTCGGTTGGCACTTTATTTCTCTGTGTGTAAGTATTCGTGATATTTCTTAGATTCGTGTTAATAAAGGATTTATACGGTGGGAAGTAACTCAAAGGAAACTATAGGAGAAGGGAGGGAAATAATCATAAGCTTGATATAGAAAGGACATTCCTATAAGGAAATCGCTGACATAGTTAGAAGACCCAGCAGCACAGTCAAAACAATATTTATAGAAATAATTATATATAACATAAATAAATTTTCTTTTAGCTACATAAAGTTCTGCCTATTATGGAGGCTCTAGCTTTTCTAAAACTTCGGGTTCTGATGAGATCTTTAGCCAGATCGAAATACTAGTATCAACCTAGCTATATGTTTGATTTGCTTTATTTTTGTAAATATACGGAGGTTGAAAGCTCGTTATTAATTGAAAACTTGCATCAATGTTTGTCTAAATGGTGGCATCTTTCTAAAAAAAAAAAACAAAAAGAAATAGCAGAATATGAAATAGCAGAATATGAAATATACAACCCTTTTTTGCAATCAAAAAAAAAGGGTTGTATATTTAATCGGCAAAATTGTTTCAATGGAATATCCAGTTAAATTACCAAAGAAATATATTTTTTTTAACTTTCTGTCAGTTATTCAATAAATAAAATAAACAAAAACAACGGACTTTCGGTAATATTTAAAATATTCAGTTAAAATTTTCTATTGAAAACAAAAAGTTGTTATATTATATTTATCGATTGTGTCAATTAATTTTTCAACAGTTCAAAATAAACTAAAAAATACAATTGTTTTAAACGAAATGTAAGTAGTACTGTTTTTAACTGATTTTCAGTTAATTTAATGTGTATATTCAGTAGTCTCAGTTCAGTTTATACTCTCATTGAGTGCACACTGAGTCAAAAAAAAAAAATCAAAAACACAAAACTGCAAAAGAAATCAAAAACAAACCTAACCTATTTTTAGTTACGTGTACAAAAAAAATATAAATAAATAAATTAAAAACAACTCGCAATTGTTACGGGCACGTTACATTAATCTCCCATAATGGGGGGTCTCCTATTTGATAGGAACAAATCTGTGGAAAACCCGGAATCCCTGCATCCTGTTTTCCTCTTAATGAGCAGAGCAGGAGTTAATACGGATAAAGGTTTCACGGATGTATCACCCTTTCTTATTCAACGCTCAATTGATGCTGTTGGAGGTAAAGTTAAACTTTGCAAAAAATTAAGATCAGGACAACTACTTATACAATGCTTTAATGGAAAACAAGCGAATAAAATAATTAAAATGTTAACATTATCATTGGAAATTTTTGTAAAAGTTGAGGAGCATAAATCTCTCAATACATCTAAAGGAATGTTCTACTCCAACGATCTTAGAGAAATGACTGATAAAGACCTCTTGGAAGAAATCAAATTGCAAAACCCGAATGTTACTGATATTAAAAGATTAAAAAAAACGAAACAGCGAAACTAAGCAACTTACAAACGTTGATCTTGGTTTGTACATTGTGACTTTTAATGTATGCGATTTACCGGAAAGAATTTTGTTGGGATATTTATCAACCGAAATAAAACCTTATATTCCAAATCCTTTACGATGCTTTATGTGCTTCCAGTTTGGTCATGTATCAGAAAAGTGCTCTTCTGAAGTAAAGTTTGCCCACATTGCGGCAACACTGAACACACAATTATTGATACGTCTGGTCATCGTGAAAAATGTGACAAACCGGCAAAATGTGCAAATTGTCAACAACAACACAACAGCTTTTCTAAAGAATGTGCTATTTATAAAAAAGAATATGCAATTCAAAAAATAAAAATAACACAGAAAAAAACAATAAGTGAAGCACGAAAAGAATACGATAGACAAAACCAACGTCCAACAATATATTCTAATGTTGTGAAATCGTGTAACTGTCAATGCAAATGCCAAGAGACCGAAAACAAAAAACCCACCACTGTAGATAAGCCAATAACTGATACAACACCAAAAACAAAGTCTCCCCCTTCCCCAGTTCGTCAAGTAACAAAAACAGATGGATCAAAAATTGAGTTATTACCTAAAAATATATCAAAGAGAAAAAAACGTGAAATAGTAAATGCAGAAAAAAAGAAGAAAGAAAACTCAATGAACACATCATACATAAAAACAAAAGACCCAATTGGAAAAAATTAAGTCAATAAAGATGACGACAACTCCAGCTGTTCCAGTACTAGTGATGAGTAACCAATACAAAATAATACAATGAAATTGCAACGGCTTTTTAAATCATTTTGATGAAATTAAACTTATGTTATCAAAATTTAATTGCCTTGCTATATGTATTCAAGAATCTAGATTTAAATCCAATTATTATTCTAAACTTAAAAACTTCACTTGTTTCTTTAAAAATGTTTGCTATGATACAAATGCACACGGTGGTGCTTGTATCTATCTCAATAATATATTTGAGGGAGAAGAACTGCCTATTATTTCGCAACTTCAAGTTGTAGCTATAAAAATAAAATTTCCAATTAATTTTATTATTTGCTCCATATATCTTCCAGGTTCCGAAAACCTTTCCAAAAACGACCTTAATAATTTAATATTACAATTTGATTTACCATATCTCCTTTTGGGCGATTTTAATTCACATAACCACATTTGGGGTTCAAAAAAAACCGACACAAGAGGAAATACAGTCGCATCTTTTATAGAAGAAAATAATCTTAATATTTTAAATAACATAAACTGTGCCACACATCTTAGTTTTGCATATAAAACATTTAGCAATATAGATCTAAGCCTCATCTCGCCCAATATTCAACATCTTTTTGAATGGAATATTAGTGACGACCTCTATTCAAGCGATCATTACCCCATTATAATTTCAATAAATGGTCATTCTCCTAATCTTGAGCGTAGATCTAGTTGGAATATAAAACGTGCAAATTGGAATAATTTCAATTGCAGTTTAACAGAACCTTTAGAGAATTTTAGCGACATAAACATTACCGAAAAATATATTACTGAAACTATTTTGAATGCAGCTCATGAAGCTATACCACTTAGATCATCAAACCATATTAGAAAAGAAGTTCCTTGGTGGAATGAAAACATTAAAAAACTAATAAAACAGAGAAGAAAACTATTAAAACTATTTAAAAGGAATGCAAGCTCAGAAAACCTGGCTAATTTTCTTAAAATAAAATCGGAGACACGCAGAACTATTAGAGAAAGTAAGAGAAAATCTTGGATTGATTTCTGTGACACTATAAACTTGCGAACTCCATCTTCTGAAGTCTTTAAAAAAATAAGATCCCTTAATGGTGCCTCTAACTTCCACCAAATCACAGCGCTAGATCACAACAATATGTTATTGACAGACAATAATGATATCGCTAATCTCTTAGCTATTGGTTTTGCTCAAAATTCGTCTTCCGTAAACTACTCAACAAAATTTAGACTTTACAGTAGAACAAATAATTTTTCCATTGACTTATCTAACAATAACGAACCATATAATAACAGACTTACACTATCTGAACTAAAATCTGCATTAAGATCATGTCACGGGACATCTCCGGGGCCAGATAATATTAGATATGAAATGATAAAAAACCTAGACGAAAAATCTACACAATATATTTTAGACTTTTATAACATTATTTGGACAAAACAGATATTTCCATGTAATTGGAAAAAAGCTATTGTAATCCCCATTTTAAAGCCAGGGAAAGACAGTACAAATAAAAATAACTACAGACCAATTTCACTTACAAACTGCCTTTGTAAACTATTAGAAAGAATGATTAATAAAAGACTGGTTTATTACATAGAAAAATATAAAATCTTAAATGTCAATCAATCTGGTTTTAGAAAAAATAGAGGAACGATTGATAACTTAGCGTTATTACATTCTGATATTATGGAAGGCTTCTCTCAAAAAAAGGACTTAATAGCTATATTCTTTGATATTCGTAAAGCGTATGATTGTGTTTGGAAGCAATTAATTCTTAAGAAACTCAATTCTACAGGAATACGTGGAAACATGGCTGCTTTCATTTCAAATTTTTTATATGAGCGACAGTTTTGTTGCATGGTTGGAAACACAGCATCAAATTATCATGTCCTTGAAAACGGCGTTCCACAGGGATCCGTATTGAGTGTAACACTTTTCCTCCTGGCAATAGATGATATTTTAAATAATTGTCATAAAGATGTTAAGGCCCTACTGTATGCTGACGACCTTGTTATTTACTGTTCTGGTAAAAAAGTCTCTGCTATAATAAATAAACTTCAAACAACTATTAAAAAACTTGAAACTTGGAATGACACAAGTGGTTTT
>CM037852.1:18357074-18457074 GCA_021234595.1 Delia radicum | reverse complement strand
ATAAAATTTATAACAGTGAAACTTTCACAAAGTTTTTACTTCCCAAAAATGTCTTAAAAGGAGCTATATTGTTTCTATGTGCAAAATATTTGATTGAAAGCAAAAAAAAAAAAAACAGTCAAAAACATTATCTTTTTTCCAACAACTGCAATTACAGTTAAAATAACTACAAATGCTTTACTACACATATACATATCCTGAAGTAACTGCCAAACTTTTCTAAGTGTATAGCGAATTAGCCCATAATGTATAAAATGCGAAGTTAAGAAATGTTTTAATTTTTGTAGTACAATACAAAAATAGTTTTTTCGGACTTTCTATATTTTCATATAATTAGTTATTGTTCTACCACAAGTCCACAATCTAGTATGATATTGTCATATTAGATTTTTAGTTGTTGCCTTTTAAAAACTTGGATCATTTTCATGATAGGCCATACAATTGTTTCATAGGCATAACCCTAATCTTTATTTGTCCGCAATAAGAAAATGATGATTGCCTTAACTCAAACCGAAACATTACCGCCGACAAAATCTACTATATGAGAATTTTTGTCTGCTTTAGTAAATAAGCTGTCATCGTCGTTTTCTCATTGAGTACAACTGATGATTAGGGTGATAGCTATGAAACAATTGTATTGTCTATCATAAAAATAATCAAACCTTTAAAAACGTAACAAATAAAAATCGAATATGACAATATCATATTAGATTTTGGACTTTAGGTAGAACAATATTCGAAACGCGTTAAAAATCATATTTCACACGCTTCTATCAATTGGTATATTTTTAGCGTTTTTTTTTTTTTTTGCATGGTAAATTGTCGTTTCTGTGTACCCTGTATTGAGAAAAAAATAATAATTTCTGGAAACTAATTGTAGTAAAAAAGTGTCGAGTAAAATATTTTTTCAGAAATATATTTACAATAAATATTCGCAAAATTTTTACTCGAAAAAAAAATTCGCAAAAATTTAAATTTTGGAAGAAAAAATATAATTTTTGTTATTGATATATTTTTTGTTGCATTTTTAAATGGTCAATTGTCCTTCTTGTATACCTTATAAATAAATTCAAAAAATTTCGTGGAAAAAAATTTAGAGAAAAAAATGTACTTTTAGCGGTACAAAAAAGTTATTTTTCGAAACTAATTAAAAAAAAAAAAAATGACCAAAAAAGAATTTCGCTGAAAAAACGGAAAAAAACTTTTCTGAAAAAACTATTTGGAAACAAGTACATGCATTAAAAATGGGTTTATCAATTTTTTTACACCCTCCTTCGTGTATTACACATACACCAATGGAAAATCTAGAGATACCTTCACGTTTTCACTCATAACTTTTGTACCGCTGGACCGATTTTGCTCATTTTCGGAAAAGTTTGTATTAATCTCGGTAAAATTGAGCAGTCTCAATTGCGTTTTCGCGCCTTGATAGTTGTTTCAACAGACGGACATCAAGAACATATATACTTTATGGGGTCTTAGACCCATATTTCGATGATTTACAAGCGGAATGTACCATATGGTGGAGGGTACAAAAAATGATTTTAAAAAAATATTTAACGTTTTTAAAAATCAATATATTTTCTATCGTTGTTGGAAAAGTGTCTTATGAATTTTTTACGCTGAATTTTTAAATGATAATTAGTAACTCTTGTATACCATATGTTGAGGTAAAAAAAAAAAATTTCAAAAAATTTCTCGGGAAAAGAATTTTGGGAAAAAAATGTTTTTTAATCGATGTTTTTCCATTTATTCGGATAAAAATATTTTTTTTTAAACAATTCATGGAAAAGTATCGAAAAAAAATGTTGCTGGAAACAAAATCAATTGATAAAAAATATTTATTGTTATTTTATATTTTTCAGCGGTAAACACGTTCTTTTCAAACAAATACGCTCAAAAAAGTAATCCGCTGAAAAAACTAATATTGCCAAAAAAATTTGGTCAACAAAACATTAGGAAAACAATTTTTTATAAAAGTATTTAAAGGTGTTGTTTAATCGATATATTTTTCAACGATTTTTATAACGAAAAAAAAAGCTACTGATTAATATGCACAACAAAATGGTTTAAAACAATTTGACAAAAAGCAGTTTCGCGGAAAATAAAATTTTGTGTAAAAAAATTTCTCTAAAACAAAATATGCAGAAAAAAATAGAATTTCTTACAGTTTTCTTAGTTTTTTGGATTTTAAGTAAATTAAGATTTGTTTTTGTTATTTCTATTAATTTATAGCAAGCTTTCAACCTCCATATATATACAAAAATGAAAAAAAAAAAAAAAAACTTAACTATTAGCTAGGCTGAAACATGCCTGGCAAAAGATCTCGTCAGAACCCGAAGTTTTTTAATCGATATTATTTAGAGTTTTAATTTTAAATGCTAAATTGTCATTATTTATCCAATTACGCCATAATTTAATTATATGTGAATTAATGTTCAGGTAACTTTTCATTTTCAGTCATAACTTTTGAACCCGTCAAACTAATTTACTTTTTTTCAATACCAGCCTGCTTATAATTTCAACAAACAATTTACCCAAAACCTAAAAATCCCGCTTCTATATTAGCGGAGTATTTTGCATTTCAACAAGCACACAGCCATTGCTATAACGATTTCGCTATTTATATTCATCAAAAATATATATAGCTTATGGGGAGCAGGAGTTTTTTGATGCATAAACGGAATGACAAATTGATAAATGCACTACGAATTTAAAACATAACAACGGAATATAAGCGTGATTAAACAATTTTTACATTTTTTCGATTTGGCCTAAAGGATATACTCAAACTTAAAGCATGCATTTTTCTGTAAAAGTTGTGTTAATAATTTTTTTTAATTCTAATATTTAAATTGATTTTTATGAGTACTATTCTACAGATATTTTTTAAAAAAAGTTCCCATTTAACAGATTTTGTGTGAATTTTTATTTTATCAAAGCGGTATCTTTGAAACTCAATTCCTTCTCTTCAACCTCTTTATTTTATCAAACAAAAAAATCGTTTTCTCCTTTCTTTAATAATAATGACATTTTTAACATTATCTCATATTTCTAAAAATAACCAACCTATTGCGAAAAAGAAATACAAATTTTTTGCACATTCTCTTCTAACATTGTAACATTAAACTAATTTTTTTTTTGTTCCTGAGAAAGCATTTTGTTTTCAAAAGACAATTGCATATCTTTCCTCACATTGCAAAAAAAAGTAACTTTAGAGGAATTTTCTTGAATTTCAAAAAAATCAAAATTCCAATACACTATTTAATCTTTAGCATCTTTTAGCAAAAAATACAGCTGAATTTATTTAAATGTTTGTAATCTTGATAACTAAGAAGACAAAAATTTAACAAAATTGATGATTAATAGGTTTTTTGTAAAAGCCCTACCTATTCTGGAGGCTCTAGCTTTTCTTAAACTTCGGGTTTGGATGAGATCTTTAGCCAGATCGAAATACTAGTATCAACCTAGCTAATATGTATGCTTTGATTTATTTTTTTTTTGTCAATATACTGAGGTTCAGTTTTTTAATGAAAACTATTACATTTTTTATACTATTTTTTTAAATCACCTTTTCTTAACACTCTGAATAACATAAACCCGCATAGTTAAGTTTTCTTTATATTCAAGGTGTTGCTTTTAATAGATTTTTATGTTCCTGCAAACGACAAGATAATCCTTATTTACATAGTTTTAGATTACTAAACATGCATATGGTTTTGGTAATCCATCATTTTAAAAACGACCTTCTTGTTAATTGTTATACAAAATATATTAAAATTTCATTTACTCACATGAAAATTTAGTAAACTGCAGTTTGAAATTATGTACATATTGATTAGCAGCTGCAAGGAAAGGAACGTAGATATTTTCTCTTGAGATTTACGTTTTATAATTATATAAAACAGTTCTTGAGAGGTATATTTTTTATATAAGTTTGATATAATTTTTATTAAAAATAAAAATTTTGTCTTTTCTACCTTTAATTGTGCAATGAAAATGAAAATTATTCAAGTTCGAGGCCATATTCTATATTTCTTCATTAGGATATTGTCCTAACAAATAATCTATAGAGTTTTTTGTTTTCAAATTTATTATTTGACCCTTTCAGGAATGTGTTGATAGATCTATTTCGGGAATTTTCTAGGTTCCCATCATCAGAACACGTTTTTGAAAGAAGTGACAATCCCATGGAAAACATCAAACATTCATCTAAACTAGTTTTCTCACTAAATGAGAACTAATATATGAGCTCGAAGTTAAAGATTATCACCATTAATCAATAGATTATCACTACCATTATAGATTATTTGTTAGGACAATATCCTTATAAAGAAATATAGAATATGGCCTCGAACTTAAATAATTTTTATATTTTATATATATTGTTAAAATAGTGGGCCACCTCCAGTCCATAATCTAATATGAAATTGCCATATTAGATTTTATTTGTTGCTTTTCAAAAAGTTTGATCATTTTCATGATAGACAATAGAATTTTTTCATAGGCATCACCCTAGTCTTAAGTTGTCCGCAGAAGAAAACGATAGTTGGCTTAACTCAAACCGAAACAACTGATGATTAGGGTGATGCGTATGAAACAATTGCATTGTCTACCATGAAAATTAACAAGCTTTTTGAAAACAACAAATAAAATCTATTACGACATTATCATATTAAATATATGATAATATAGAAAATTCGAAATAACTATTTTTGTAGTTTTACTACAAAAATTCAAACATTTTGGTTATATTTCTTATATATTTTAACTTTAAGCTTTCAATAAGATTTATTTCCTACCACAGAATCATCTTTTGTTAACATGGTGTCACGCTAACATAGACCTTGAATTTACGTTGGGCGCCATTTTAACTTTATGCAGCTGTGAACTTCGCAAGATTGTTAACATAATTTTTAATATTTGTTAACTTATAAGAAATTGGGAATAAAATTTAATCAAATTATTTATTTCCAAGCTAACTAGAATTAACTTGGAAATAACTTTTTATTAAAAAATTTAAGTTGTCCTGTCTTCTTGTCAAACTGTTAACATTTTATTGGTGGTAACTTTGAAACATAACCAAACTTGTTATAGGTATCTGTGATGAGTGTTTTACATGACAGCTGTCAAATTGATAAGAACATTTTCTTGTCGCAAAGAAAAAAAATCATAATTTTTGTTACAAAAAGTTTAAACTAAGATTTTCCAAAGGTCATTTCAACTAACCTTTTGAAAACCTTGTAAAGATATAAAATTTAACTTTCTAAGTTTTGACATAAAACACAAAATTTCACTTAAACAAAATATCATAATAAACTAGTTTTTGTATTTATTATGTTTTCCTGTCTTCAATTCCTTATTGAAAGTATCCCATCTTTATGTCCTTATTAAGAGCATTTTATTTTATTAGCATATAATTGCTATAAATCAATTTTTATTAAAAAATATTTTCTTTAAACAATTTTTATTGTTCTTGTTTCATAATTAAGGGTTTTATTTAATAAATGTCAAACTTCTTTCCTCTCTCTGAAATTCTGTTTAAATATAATAAAATGCACATGCTTTTATGGACAATGTCAAGGACCCTCTTAATAAGCACCGTTTAAGTACTTTGTATGGTAGTTAAGTATTTCAAACAATGCATGCAAAATACTCTTAACCATACACATTTTATAATATTCCTTCCACAAACAACAGCAGCATTTAACAGGAACAAAAAACGCAAGAAAACTCAAAGAAAGAAAAATATTTCTGAACAAAGGTATACCAGAAGTTCAAGTTTTTATATGTACATGAATTTTATAATGGGATAGGATAATTGCCTCAAATAATAGCATAAAAGAAAATTAAGTTTTTAAAATAAGTAATTAAAATTAAATGTCTCAATAATTTAACATGCAAAACAAAATTAAGAAATGAACTGTTTAAACTCAACAATTTAAATTTTATGTCTGAATAATTAAACAAAAAAAAAAAATAATAATAATTAAGAAAAGTTTTATAATCTAAAAAAATGTGTAGATTAAGTTTCTGTGAATTCTAAAGGATTCAAAAGCTTAAAAAAAAGTTTTTAAGAAAAGGCAAAACAAAATTTTTTTTTAAATTTTTATGTCCTTTAAAATTCACAAATTTGTTCTTTGAGTGTATTTCACATCCTTGTTGAATTTTTCATGCATTGTCTCTTTTACCACATTAGCAGAGACCAGAACCTGTAGTTGTCTTATAAGAAAATGGCAATTATGACCCTTTCTATACGCTATTGATTATTCAAACTCACCTTTAGGCGGTTGTGAAATGTGCTAAGGAATATATTAAAAAAAAGGACCCACTAAATAATATAAAAAAATTGTATCTTACCGAATATTCGGTAGTAATAACTCTACTTTAATTTTATATTATACGAAATAATATTAACAGCGCTGCCTATTTTGACGATTATTAAAATAACAATTTATGAAAATTACGGTTAAAATCTGTGAAAGCTTTAAAAAAAAAAGCTGAAAAAGATAAAAGTTTATTTAATGTTTTTAGAAAAATCAAAGCTTAATTGAAAAACTAAAAGCTAAAAAAAATTAAGTAAAATAATTTTAAATATGAAGTTAAAAGCTTTTAAATAAATTATTGAAAGTTCATTAAAAGCATCATCTGAAGACTTAATTTAAAATCTTAAAGGTAGCTTTTATAAACCTTTAGGTAGCTTTTATAAACCTTTATAAAAACAAAAAAATTATTAAAAATTATTTTGAAAGCTTTTAAATAAAACATTAATATCTTTATAGAGCTATTAAAAAAGTTTCATCGAAAACCTAAAAGCTGTTCTTTTGAAAAACTTTGCAAGAAGACAAAGGTTTTTTAAAATTATTACATATGATATTGAAAGCTTTTTTAAATATATTAAAAGCTATATTTAATGATTTGTAGAATTACTAAAGAGCGTAGATGAACTGCTCGTAAATTAAAATATAGTAGCTTTGAGTTTTAGTTAAGCTTTAGATACTTCTGACAATCATTTATAAAGCTTCCAATATTTTTTTTAAAGCTTTACTTTCATGGCTTTACTTTAAGAGTTTCTAAGTTTTAAGAATTTGTTTAAAGTTGCTTCATGAAGCTTTTATTATAAAATGTTAACCCAGAACGAAGACTCATGAGAGAATAACATCTGACTAAAAAAGAAAACCACGTATTTAGTCAGAATCCTAGAATTTGTTTAACCTCAATGACCAAGCTTTCGATTAAGGTTAAAATCTTTTATACAACAAGCTTTATATTAAAAAAAATATATACTTTTAAGCAAAACTGTGATTGTAGTTGAAGCTTTATTATTATTAACGAACAGGATTTTTTAGTATACTAATAGATTATATTTTTGATGTACTAAAATAAAACGCAATTTAAGATGCATATTTGTACAAAAGTTCTTGCCATTTCATTCTGAATGCTTTCTCTTCTAAAGCTTTTAATATTAACTTAAACTGTATTTTTTTCATATTAAATTACGAAAATAATCTTGTTGCTAATTGATAACAAAAGATATAGATTTTTGTTATAAAAGCTCTCTGTTGCCAAAGCTTTTAATATTGACATACATATAATTTATATTTTACGGAAGTATATATTATGTTTGCTTATTATGCCAGAAATAGGTCATTACTTTAGTTAAAAAAATATTGAAATCTTTTTTATATATAATCTTAAAATTTCTAATAAAGCTCTCTTTTTATCATTTCAGTTATCAGGTAAATATCCCTAAACAATCAATGCTTAAGTGGACAAAACATCAACAAAATCTTCAACTCTTCCACAATCTTTCAAACTCTGAACTAAATCCTAATTCCACTATAAAAACTTCTAAGAAACCAAAAAAACGCTATACCGTTGGACATAATCCTACAAAATCCTCTTCAACTTTATCATCCAGTAAAATGCCTACCATGACTCATACTTTAGAAAGACGTTTACATCGCCGATCACTCGACAATCAATTAGATAGTGCTTTAGAAGAAAGAAGAATATCTAGGCATTCTTTAACTGGTAATCATAACAAAGAAAACTTTGGGGTACACTTTATGCGTAATTCATTTGGCAATACTAGTTTGACAGCATTTCATGATCTCAGTAATGGTAAAAGTCCTAGAAGATCTAATGATCAAACACCGCCAACACCACTAAATATTAAGAGATTTCATACGGCAGCAGCATCCACAATGGAATTGACACCACTCAATAATGATCATGTTAGATCAGGATTTTCGGATGATTTCGCTGAAGAAAATGATGTTACTCCTTTATCGAGATTAAGATTTCGCAATAAATTAAAGGAAGAATCTTTATCTTCTTCAAGAATGGGTGATGTTACTTTGGATAGAATGTTAGATGCCATTATTGAATCGGCTAGGAAAGAAGTGAAACCAAAATGTAAAAATATCAAAATGGAACACGAAAATGAACCAGAGAGGGATCTAGAAGTAACTAGACTGGATCAAAGTATACATGAAATGGAGGTGAGAACACCACAACATTTAAAGAGACAACGTGTAGTGAGAAGAAAAAATACTAAAAATACTGAGAAAAAGTGTAAAAAGCAAAAACAAAGAGAGAGCTCAAAGAGATTAACAGACGCCGAAAATAATTTAGCTAAGAAACATAAAGAGAGTTCACAATCATTTAGAATGGAAAGAGATATGATTGGTTTAACTTTGCCTAATGGCATACCTAGCCCCGATACTCCCCTATTTAAAAATTCCGACAATCATAAGGCCTTATTGTATATGGAAACACCACCACAACATTTATCCTTTGAAGTGGAAAATGATATACAAAGATATAGTACTCCTACTTTAGATGAGGCTCAGTCTATTAAGAGATGTCTAAGTTTCTCTTGTGCTAGTGAAGAGGAAGAAGATTGTAATTATCACAATCACAAACGCAGCTCAGTTGCCTCTTCTATAGCGTCTTCCACTAACGAGCAACTGAGCGGCAGTACAGCCTCTCTTACAGAAGCTGTGCGAGGTTCAGTAGATGTGTCTATCTATGCCGACAAAGGAGTGTTAAATGTACATGGTGAGTTCCAAATTTAGTGTTGAGTGAAAAAAAAAAACTTAGCGATGGAGACAATAAAGAGAATTCTATGTATTGTTTTCTCTCTGTCTTTTATTATAGTTATACGTTGTCGAGATTTACTAAGACCAAATGGTTCTACTGCTCTAAATGCTTATGTTAAAGTAGCTCTTGTTAGAAAAGCTCAGCCCGGTTATCAAAGTTTTCAAAGAACGGCTGTACACCGTCATTCTAGTCGTCCTTATTTTGATCATTGTTTTAAATTTGATTTAACGGATTTATCGAAAGCTTTGGAAGATATTCACGAAGATGATCGTTTACAAATGGCGGTCTGGCATCGTGATAGACAGTTTAAGTGAGTATGATCAAAGTTTTTTCATTACTAATTATTTTTTCTTAATTTGTCGTTAATAAAATCTAAATCTAAAACAAAACTTTTTTAAAATTTAAGGTGTTTTCTTTTAATTATAAGTTCTTTACAACTCATATTTAATTACCACCTTTTATGTTATCACTTAATTTATTTTTCGTTTTATCCGCCCGCCCCTCTTTTAAAATCATACACTTTTGTTTTTAATTAATTAATTAATGTGTATTGCTTTAATGTGCCATTAAGCTTTTATATCCTTATTGTCATATTTTTATAGCTTTCTCTCTACTTTGGTAAACACTTTAATTTCTATTGTGTTTTTTTTTTTCAATTTAACCCCACTTTTATATAAATGTTTAATATTTTGTGTTCCTTCAATATTATTCCATTATTTTGCTTAGTCCAAAGACTTTCATTTAGTTTGTCTTTACCTTTTCTGCCATAAATTCTACCGGTTTTTAAGTATCCATATCTAACCATTTCATTTTCTGTGAGGTCAAATATTTTCCCTAACCCTAGTTGACGTATATTTCTATAAAATGTTTCGCAAAAGTATAAAAAGTACTTAAAACGTATGGTGTGGTTTAGAGAAATAACCAACGTCATATTTTATCATACGGAGGTTATTTAATAAAGTTGTTAATGAAGTATTTTTTTTTAAGTTTTTTTGCTCTATACCATTCTCTCCACTTTAAATCCAGTAATTGAATTGAAAAGAGAAAAAGTTTCAAACAGAAAATCTGCGCATAATTTATAAATTTAGCTCTGAGTGTTACCCCAATACGTTCCACAAGTTGCTTAACATATATGTTTCCATAATTGTTGACCTAAAAGCTTTAATTGAAATTCAAAAGCTTTATTGAGGTCTACGTGGAAAATATGTGTCAGTTTTGTTATGACTTCTTGTTAAGGACTTATCGTAGAAAAAGCGTTTATAAAATTTCCAAAATACATAAAAACATTTGGAATATTTTTTTTTTTTTTGGTTAAAGTTAAATTTTTTTTATTAAATAACATTTTACAGAAAAAGGCATTTCCACATGAGCCTTTAAGCATTAATAAAAATTTAAATACTTAAAACTTAAAACATTTTGAAATTATTAACTAGTCTACCACCATAACCTTTATATTTAGCTATACCTAATGTCTATACATACATTTGCTTAACCACTTTCGTGAAAGCTTTTAAACTGAAGTAAGCTTTAAAGTTATGTATTAATTTCTATCAAACTTTACAAAGCATTTGGATGAAAAGTATGACACAACAAGAATAAGCATAAGATTCCTGTTGCTCTTATTTTTAAAATTGTCCAGCTAATTTACAAAAAACAAAAAAAAAAAAAAAGCTTTTACTTAAACTAGTATTTGCAAGTGTTTCATTAAGCTTAATGAGATTGAAAATTTATGCGATTAAAGTTTGCAATAATTTGCTTCATTGTTATTGACAAAATTTTTTGTTTATCTATTCTAAATTCTTGTTATAACTGATAAAAAAAAATCGCAAAAACTTTCATTGTATGGCGAAAAAAGTTTTTAGTAACTTTTAGAGCTTACAAATGATAAAATGGTTTCTATACTTTTTGTTAAGCTTTTGTTTTTCTTAAGCTGCAGGTTTACTTACTGTTAGCACTTTTAAAAGCTTTTACATAAAATTAAATATTCCAAACTTTCTTATGAAGTTTTTTCTCGAAAGCTTTTCAGTGATTTTAAAGTTAACAAAAACATACATACTTTTAAAAAATCATTTAATTCATAAAAATATGTAAGCTCTACTAAAAGTATTTAGATAAACGGATATTTAAATGTTACTCAAAAACTAAAAAATTAATCAAAATACTTTATTACAAAAAAAAATATAGAAGAAGCATATTAAAATGCTATTAGTCTTGATTATTGTATAAATATAAACTTATTTTTTTTTTGTTAAAAATTAAATTACTCGAAAAATATAATAAATGAAAATATTTCAAAAAGCTTTTACCTAAAATAAGTTAACAACAAAAAAATAAAATAACTGTTTGTTGTTAACTATCGCAAAAGCTTTTTAATGAAATTTATTTTTGCAAGCTTCTCTGTAACGTTTTTTTTTTTTTGTAAATCTGAAAATGAATTTGAATCTTAACACAATTTTAAATATTTTTCTAAAAACACAAGCATTTCTCAAAAATTTTTAAGAGCTTTTATAAAAGAAATAGATATTCTTTCTGTAAAGTAAAATTTAACTTTTCTTTAGATTACTTACCAAAAGAATATAAAAGTATTTACATAGAATAGTTTGTAAAGTGTGCATGAAAGCTTTTTTTTTGAATTGTTTACATGAAAGTAAGATTTATTTCATTAGTTCTAAGAGCTTTTATTACAAAATATTTTCAAAAACTTTCCTTTTTACCTTCAACCATTCTGATGTCAAACATTTTTATTTTGAAATTGTTTTACATTTTCTTATAAAAAAGTGAGACCTATAAAAACAATTCTGGGAGTTTTTATATAAAAATAATATTTAAAGCTGTTCTTTTCAAAGTCAATTATTTTAATAATGAACATTTCCTGAACTGTAATTGAAAATTAATCTCAAATGTTTTGCTCGAAAGCAATATTTATAAAAATAGTAATTAAAGCAAAAATATTGTCAAAGCTTTCCTAGTTTGCATTCAGTATTTTAAATAAAAATAATTTTTTTTTTTATTAATTTTATTACAACAGTTCTAAGAGCTTTTATATGAAAATTATTTTTGTTAATTTTATTACAACAGTTCTAATAACTTTTATATGAAAATATTTGTTAAAGCTTCCCTTTTTGGCATTAAAAACATTTCTTAAAGTTTTTGAACTAAAATGTTTTTAAAAGCTTTTCTTTCATACATTCAATAACAAAAATTTTCTTAATATTTATTGCAAACCATGGCAATACCTGGTAGACTGATTAGAAAAGCGACCTCTCGATTACGAAAACAAAATGTCAAAAATGCACACAAAATATAAACAGAAAACCATAGAAAGTCAAATAAAAACCCCTAATTCTCCCTAAAGTCTTTACCTTGTATTGTTATACCATGTTGCAAACTTATCTGAAATGTTTAATCAAAACTAAGATTGAAAAAAAAAATAAGTCAAAGAGCTTTTATAAAAAAAATATGTTTCCAGGATTTCCCATTTTAAATTCAATGCTTTCAATAACTTTGTTTGTAATTCCTTTTTTAGTTAAATTTTACACTTACAATAATAAATACTTTACCAATATAAAATACTTTGTTCCATTGACACATAAATTAACCACTGACGAGTCCCAGGAGGGGGACGAAACTGCGGCAGTCTGGTGTATCCCTTGTGTCCGTAAAATTTTTCAATAAAAATGTTTTCTTCTTATTCTTCGTGTAAAGAGACTAACTAAAATAAAAGGCTTTTTTGTTTGTACGTGACAAATTGTCACGTTGTTAAGTTTTGCCACAAAACTAAAAGCTTATTGGAATTCATAAACACGACAATTTAATGAATTCCTAAACATGGCAATTGATATGAAATTATTAATTTTATAATTAAATATTTTTATTTGACTTAACCTAAATACTTTCAGGAACCACTCTCTTGATTTTAGTTTGAAATTTACTCTCTGTCTTTTGATTTGAGCTAGTGACAATTTTTTTTTTTGATTTTTTACTTTTTGTTTTTTTTTGTTCCTATTCTTTAAAAGTATTTCTTTACATGTGTTTTTTTTTTTTTTTTATTATCTACAGTTGATTAACTTTCTATTTCTTTTCTCTATCTACAAAACTCAAAACAAATTTTGGTTAACTGTTTTTTTTTTGCTCTCTATTACTCTCTTGTAATAACTGTTATATAGAAAAATGTAAACAATGCGAAAATTAAGCACATGTCATGTTGACATAATCTTTGTTGTTCTATACAAAGTTCTAAGAAATACCGGTAAATAGAACAAAACATGAAAGAAGGATATATAAAATAACATCACATGTTTAAAGGCTCTCTATTTAATTTTGACTCTCTCAAATATAACAAATGAGCTTTAAAAATATTTGTGGATTTTATTTAATAAAATCCACATTTTCTGCGCATATAACCCTTAAACTATACAAAATTTACACATTTTGCTGGGTAAATTGTGAATTTTTTCCCTCTATAAGCTCAGTTAGTTTTTTGATGTGATTTTATTAACAGTCTGGGAAAAATTGTAAACGGATAAAAATTCTAATAAAAAACAAATTTTAAATAAGCAAAAAAAAAAAAAAATTCTGGAAAAAATTTCTTCAAGTTTATGAAAAGAAAAAGTATAATTCATTAATAAAAAAAAAAAAATAATGAAAAAACATAAAATATTATAAAATATAAAAAAAAAAGAAATTTATGAAAAAATTAATATAAGAAATTTGGTAAAAAAAAATATATAAAATATTATTTAATTATATAATAACTTTAATAAATATATAAAATAATATTAAAAATAAAAAAAATCATAAAAAAATATATTTTTGATTTTAAAAATAAATTTTGTTTAAAATAACTCTAAAAAAATCAATAAGTTTTTTAAAACTCTTATGGTGAACTTTTTTTTTTTTGACAAATATTAATTGAAACACTTAAAAAAAGGAAATAAGGAATATTATAGAAAATATCTTGATACATATAGAAATATCCAAAAATTTATATATATATATATATTCTCACTGTATAATATTTTTTATATTTAATTTTTTTTTTTTTTTTTCTTTTTTGTAACAGAAATTGTCTAGCAAAACGTGTTGTATGTGTATAAGGGTGGCATTTAGTTAAAGATGTTTTTTTTTTATATTATAAGAGAGAAAGAGAGAGAGAGAAACTTTTAATGTGACAAAAATTAGACATAATTTGATGACAATGACAAAAGTTGTTTATAGTAAAACAAATATAAAAAATCTTTGTAGGCCTTAAAGTTTATGAAAAAAACATTAGACTTGACAAATGACAACATTTAAAGTAAACTAAAAGTGAGAAAATTCAGTGACATAATTAAGTGACAATGACAAATTTTAGTTTTTATTTCATAGAAAATTTTGCTGTCATATGAAACAAAAAAAAAATATTGTCAAACAAATTTCATTTAAACTTTTGTTTGATTTTAAACACATTTTAAAAGTTTAATAATAACATTCAAGTTCGAGGCCATACTGTATATTTCTTTATTAGTATATTGTCCTACCAAATAATCTATAGAGTTTTTGTTTTCAAATTTATTAATTGACCACTTTCAGGAATGTGTTGATATATCTATTTCGGGAATTTTCTAGGTTCCCATTATAAGAACATGTTTAGCAAAAAGTGACAATCCCATGGAAAACATCAAACATTCATATAAACTAGTTTTCTCACTAAATGAGAACAAATAAATGAGCTCGAAGTTAAAGATTATCACCTTTGGTAGATATACAATACACGCTTTTTGTTTTTATACTCCTTTTTATTTTAACACTTGTTATGTTTTGTTTAAAATAAAGATATAAAGTTGAAGTAAACAAGACCGTACTTTGTCTTTTTTTACAAATTTGATATAATTTTTATTAATAATAAAAATTATGTTTTTTCGACCTTAAAACATAATTTTCATTTTTAAAAAAATTATATCGAACTTGTTTAATAATTTCTATTAAATGTTTAATTGAAAATGAATTTGATGCACACAAAATTTCCAGTTTTCATAACCAATAATGATAATATTAATATTAATGATTTTTTTCCATTTTGCGCGTTTTTTTAGTTTTAGCGATTTTTGTAATTGTGCCAATTGTTTTCTAACTTTTCCTAATTTTGGCGTTGATTTAATTTTGTAAATTTTTTGCAATTTGTGCAATTTTGAGGATTTTTATTTAATTTTCCGGTTTTTTTTTTAATTATTGAGATTTTTTTCACATCGAGATTATTTTTATATAATTATCAATATATAACGAGCTTTTAACCTCCGTTTATTTACAAAAATAAAGCAAATCAAACATATAGGCATAGCTAGTTTGATACTAATATTTCGATCTGGCTAAATATTTTTGAAAAAAAAATCCTATTTGAGCAATTTTTTAAAATTTGTTTCTTTGTTTTCTTTTTTCAATTTTGGAGTTTTTTTAATTTTAACGTTTTTTTAAATTATGGCGATTTTTTTTACAATTTTGGTGATATTTTTAAATTTTGTAATTTTTTTGATTCGGGCGATTTTTTTTACAAATTTTTAATTAAAGTTTTAATAAAATCAAGAAAAAATGTGTTTGAAATTGAAAACCATATTCAATTAAATTTTTAATAGATATGATTAAAATATTAATTGAAAATGAAATCAATTAAATAGTTACAAATTATTTTAATTGATACTACAATTTCCTTATTAGAATCTTATTTAATCAAACTTTTAATTGAATCAACATATTGTGCGACAAACTAAGTAATCAGATCTTAATCTTTAGTTTGATAATTATTAAATTTATAACTAAATGTATATTATTCCAAAAGAAAAGCTTTGCAAAATCTTATGACTTAAAAAGTTACAAGATTATGTGACAATGACAATTGTGTGACAAAATCAGCAAAACAGATCTTAAGCTTTTTATTGAGAGTACTTCATAGCTTAAATTATATTATTTCGAAAGAAAACCGTGCAAAATCGTATGACTTAAGAACTTCTTAAGACAATGTGACAGTAATGTGACAGACCTTATGCTTTATTTAGAGAAATATTAAATTTTAGTAATTGAAATTATATTATTCCAAATGAATCTTGTGACTTCAATAATTGCAAAATTATGTGACAATTCTGTAAAAATTTTTATAATTGAAAATGTATTAAAAGGAAACCTTTCCAAAAGAAATCGGTTATCAGATCTTTAGCTTTATATTGCGAAAAATAAGATTTTTATAACTAAAATTATATTATTCCGATAAGAACACTTTCCAAATCGTATGACTTGAAAAATTATGAAATTGTGTTGCAAATACAATTGTGTGACAATTAGATTTAGAGCTTTATTTTTAGAATTATTAAAATGTTATCACTAATACTATATTATTCCAAAGGAAATGCTTATAAAATTGTTTTACAATGACAATTTTGTGACAAAATTATTATAAAATAAACCAAAAAGGCAAATTTGCCTTCTCTAGTTATAACTTTAAAGCTTATATGCAGTCTTTACTTTTAAAACTCGACTGTATTAATCCCAAAAAAGCTCTAAAAGAAATATTTTAAGCTTTTTAAAATACTCGGAAAACAATGAAATTAGAAATAAAATTACCACTGAGTTTACAAAAATGTTTATTAGCATCGATATTTTAATAAACAATTTGTATTTTATTTGTTCTTAAGTTCCGCAAAATTTCACCAGTCTAACAAAAAAAGCCATAGAGAAGTTGTATTACTTAAGTTTCGAAGTTTTATTTGGTTTTTAAAATTTGTTTTTAAGTAACATTAAATTTTTAGCTTAAAACTAAATAAAAAATTCGTTAAAATACCGTTTATTGGAAAAAGCTTAAAAAGCTTATTTATTTAAGGAAAACGCCAAAATGCTTATACATATTTAAAAATATAAAACCGCTAAAAAAGCCTAAAAAGCTCTATCTACAAGGAAAAAAGCTCAAATAAAACTAATTTGTAATGAAAAAAAAACCAAATGGCTAATGTTGAAAACAATTAAATCTTTACTACTTTTTCTAGAAAAAGTCTTCCTATTTGATTACGTAGACTTAAATGAAAATTAGTGAAACTAATTTAAGCGCTATTCTTACAAATTTCTTTAGAACTTCGCTGGTATAACAAAAGTCCTATATATGAATCGTGTTTCTTAAGCTTTGAATTTCAATTTGGTTTCTAATATTTGTTTTTGTTGCAAGTAACATAAAATTTTAAGCTTAAATTAAAAAAAAAATGCCAAAAGGCTAATATTTAAATATACAAATCGCTTCTTTATTTGTTAGCGAAAGTCGTCATATTTGATTTTAGTGAAAATTTGAGAAACTAATTTTTCCACTAGAACAAAGTAGCAATATGGTAATTGAAATTTCTAAAGCTTCAAAGTTCAATTTGTTATTTAACAAACATCTAATGTTAAGCTTAAAATTAAAAATTCGCTAAATAGCGGTTGTTAGAAAAAAGCTTAGAAAAAAGCTTTCAGAGAAAAAGCTCAAACAAGCTTAATTTTTAAATAGCGTTTGTTAAAAAAAAAGCTTAAAAAAGCTGAAGCAAGCTTAATTTTTAAGAAACATCCAAAAGGCTAATATGTAACCAAATAAAATCGCTTATTATTTTTCTATTGAAAGTTTTCCTATTGGATTTCGTTAATTATAGAGCAAACAGTAATGTCCGACGAAAGACTTCAATCAGAAAATGTTGTTCGTCGGTATTTTAAAGCCATATCGAAAAATTTTACAAAACGTGTATTGGTCTTATTAGATGCGATTTTGAAAAGTCCGTAATAAAGCAATAAATTCAATATTCAGTGGGCGAAGAAGTCTTATACAAATAAATGCCACCCTTTTCAAAATGTGTATGTATGTGTTACTATTTCCACATATATTTTTCATTATTGTTGTATTCTGTGTGATGTTATGCTCAGTCGTGTATAGAGTACAACGAACGAAACGATACACGTAAGCATTACAAGGATAACAGGAAGCAAATCTGCTGCTACTAACTAATAATGCTTCACAAAGTGTATAGTTACTTTTTAACATAGTATTACAAGAGCTACACACACACACACACACACTTACAAACACGAACACATATACACACATACACAGACACATACATACACACACAGACTCACTTATGCACACACACTACCATGCAATTACTTTTACAAATACATCCAAAGAGATCACAAGAACGCATACAGTGTTGAGAAAATATCATAAAACCGAATTTTTATGGAAATTTTAGGTTTAAAATGTATGACATAGAATTATTAGAAAATTTTAATAAATATTTCTTTAAAATATCAATGAACACTTTTTCGCAATGCAATTATTATTGAGTTTGAGGTTGCCCAGATGAAAATGATAATATATGGTAATATATGAACATGCATGATTCCATGTATGATCATATATTGTTTCATATAACAGCTGGTATGAAGATGTATGCCATGTATGGAACACACACAATCAAACAATTACTTCTACAAATACATCCAAAGACATCACAAGAACGCATACAGTGTTGAGAAAATATCAAAAAACCGAAATTTTATGTAAATTTTAGGTTAATTTTAGACAATTTTAATAAATATTTCTTTAAAATATCAATGAACACTTTTTCGCAATGCAATTATTATTGAGTTTGAGATTTCCCAGGTGAAAATGATAGTATAAGAACATGCATGATAATCATATCTATGATCATATATTGTTTCATATAGCAGCTGGTATGAAGATGTATGCCATGTATGGAAGCATATATGGGTACATACATGCATACATGCTATCATCATATATGATATAAATTTTAGTACGTGAATTCTTATATGTCTATATAATAACTTATATATCATTGACTTAGAAAAATTGAATTATTAGTGTAATATGTGTTCAAGTAATATTAAATTAGAAATAACCAATTACTGTCTCTTAAAGTTATTAAAAGTCAGATTTTATAAAAGTGGTTTTTTTAAATTGTCTTTTTTTTTTTTTTTATTTATTAAGTCTATGGAAAATTCCTTACAGACTACTATATACATAAATTTTAAATTTTTACATATTTACAAAAATTGAAAAATATTGAAAAACATACAAGATTATTATTTTTTTAATAAATGATTTTATGGAATAAAGATTAAACTTAAATTATATTTAATTGATTAAACAGCAAGATTAGATTCCTTTTAGTGACTTGTATATTTTCGGAAATGTCAATGAAGGCATATAAGTTGTTAAATTCATTGCAAATTTTGCGGAATGGATCAAAATTTGCGTAATTGGACTGAAAGTACTGCAGTTTTAAAGGCTGGTAACACCGTGTTGGTCGAGTTGAAACAACGAACTCAAGTTTGCTAAGAAGATAATCGGAATTCGTAATACCTTTTAATAGATTGATCAGGAAAGATACATTTAACACAATTCTTCTACTTTTGAGCGTAGGAAGTTTTATTAATGCTAAACGCTTTTCATATGAAGGAAGATTTCTGCCCATCACTCCTGAATTAGATCGAAGGCAAAACAGAAGGAATTGACGTTGGACGGATTCAATTCGTTCTATATGGATGTCATAATGCGGATCCCAAACTACGGAGGCATATTCAAGTATTGGTCTAACAAGAGATGTAAATAGCTGTTTTGTAACATCAGGGTCTTCAAATTCTTTTCCCCATCTTTTTATAAAACCAAGAACTCCTTTAGCCTTGTTTACAGTGTGTGTGATATGTGCGTTAAAACTTAGATTTCTGTCCATTAATACTCCAAGATCAAGAATTGAATGTACTATTTCAAGTTGATGTCCATCTATAATATAAGTATGGAAAACTGGATTCGTTCTATAAAACAGCATATATTTGCATTTTTTATAATTAATTCCATGAGGTTAACTTTACACCAATTGTGGAACGAGGTTAAATCTGATTGTAATTATGACTGTTATAACTCAAACTAAGCTCGATATTAAAAACATTTTTTTATTTTCAAAACAAAATAATAAACATAATTTTCATTTTTAATAAAAATTATATCAAACTCGTATAAAACACAAAGTACGGTCTTGTTTACATCTCGTTTTTAAACAAAACAAAACAAGTGTGAAAATAAAAATTGGAAAAAAAACAAAAAGCGTGTATTATATATCTACCAAAGGTAAAGGGTGCACATAACAAACTTGTTTTCAATTTATTTTTGATCAATGGTGATAATATTTAACTTCGAGCTTATATATAAGTTCTCATTTAGTGAGAAAACTAGTTTATATGAATGTTTGATGTTTTGCATGGGATTGTCACTTCTTTTAAAACGTGTTCTCGAAATAGATCTATCAACACATTCCTGAAAGTGCTCAATTAATAAATTTTAAAACAAAAACTCTATAGATTATTTGTTAGGACAATATCCTAATAAATAAATATAGAGTATGACCTCGAACTTGAACAATTTTCATTTTCATTGTACAATTAAAGGTCGAAAAAAAAACATAATTTTTATTTTTAATAAAAATTATATCAAACTTGTAAAATATTCAGTTAAAATTTTCTATTTAAAACAGAAAGTTGTTATATTATATTGAGTATTGAAATAAACGAAAACAATCAATTGTTTTTATGGATTTTGTCAATTAATTTTTCAACAGTTGAAAATAAACTAAAAAATACAATTGTTTTAAATGTGTTTTTAAATAATTTTCAGTTAATTTAATGTGTATATTCAGTAGTCTTTACGGAAAAAATATTGTGAGTGTACTTATATGACCTAAATATAATATCTATATGGTCATAAGTGAACCATATATGGCCATATGCCCTCTATTTTCTGATACGAACATACTTCATACATGATATTATATGATCATTTTCACATGGGTTTTTAACTTTTGTTCCAAAATTTTTAGCAATTTTGTACATATTTTAAGAGGAATTTTGAAAATTAAAGGAATTTTTTATATTTATGGCTTTTAACTCTAATAAAGTCCTTTTTTGAATCATTTTTTTAAAATGATTTTTATTTAGCAATTAAATAAAATAAAAATCATGTAATAGTTTTTAATTTAATTGGACCTCAGAGACAAACAACACAAATCATATAAATATGTAAACAAAATATTTGAAATATCAAAATATGAACTTATATGATCTAAAATATATGGTCATGTATGAACCATATATTTTCATATACACTCTATTTTCGGATACGAACATATATGATGCTTCATACATGATATTATATGATCATTTTCACCTGGGTTGTTAACTTTTATACCAAAATGTTTTAGCAATTTTGTACATATTTTAATAGGAATTTGGAAAATTAAAGGAATTTTTTATGTTTATGGCTTTTAACTTTAATAAAGTCCTTTTTTTAATCATATTATAATGGGGGTTTTTTTTTTAATATAAATTGCAAAATTTTCTAAATTTACCCTAATATTTTGCCCTTCACTGTAACTAACCAACCAACCAACAATTTCTGTTTTATTACAGACACGTTATTTCATACAACAGTTAACTGTAAATAGTAAAAAAAAAATTTTTCATTATTTTTCCCTCGCATTAACTGCTGTTGCTTTATTCAACATTTACTTTTTTCATCTTTCAATTTCCTTTATTTTTTGCTATATATTCCTTTTTTGTATTCACCATAAACAGTAACAGTGAAATTATAATACTTAACCAAGGATAATGCTTGACCATAATAGTATTCAGTTTTCATAATTTACAATTACCAGAGTTAAAAAAGCATAAAGTGAAAAAAATATAATTCAAATGATATAGAAAAAGTGTGAATAACTTAATTAAGTTTTTAGAAATTATAGTTTTTCTCTTAATTTTTTTTTTTATAAAAATAAAATATGTAAAATATAATAACAGAAAAAAAAAACAAAACAAGTGTTATTAAATATAAAATTATGCTTGAAATATGCAACATTTTTTTCTACAATTTATTAATAAAAAGTTTTACCGTAAAACACAAGATATTACAACTAATCAATAAAAGTAAGTTTTTATTATGTTATTTTTTTTATTTATGAATAAATAATGATAATAAATTAATCCTCTTAATATGCTTTATATATTTTAATAAATATTTATGGAAATTAAAAAAAAGCCTAAATATAGGCAACATATTTTTAATTTTTTTTTTTAGTGAATTTTCATTGTTGAGATGTGTGTGAGATGTTGGTTAAATATCATGAATATTTTTTCCATATTAACAGAAAAATTATAATTTTATTTGTGATAATTTACTTTAATTAACAGAAAAAACACTTAGAAAAAAGCTATTTGGCACCTGCATGAATGGAGTTAACTTTCTATCCCGCAACGGCCTTCATCAACATTCTTCGTGCTTTAAACGTAACGTGACTTAGTTTTGTTTTATAAATATAAGAGGGTATAAAATAGGGGCGACTATTGAAATGAGTACTCCTTCGCTTTACCTTCTTTAAAATTTTTGAAAACCAGACAGTACTTTGTCTTTTATACAAGTTTGAAAATTATTCAAGTTTGAGGCCATACTCTATATTTCTTTATTTAGGATATTGTCCTAACAAATAATCTATAGAGTTTTTGTTTTCAAATTTATTCTTTGACCCTTTCAGGAATGTGTTGATAGATCTATTTCGGGAATTTTCTAGGTTCCCATCATCACAACACGTTTGAAAGCGGTAACAATCCCATGCCAAACATTAAACATTCATATAAACTAGTTTACTCACTACATGAGAACTAATATATGATCTTGAAGTTAAAGATTATAACCATTGATCAAAAAAAAATTGAAAACTTGTTTGTTATTTATGTATAAGGTCCACCTCTGGTGGATATTCAATACACGTTTTTTGTTTTTCTCTCCATTTTTTTTGTTTAGTTTATAAACAACACAGGGGAAGATAATAAAGAAATATAGAGTATGGCCTCAAACTTGAATAATTTTCATTTTCATTTTTGAAAACCTTTAACACAAATCAATTTGTGGGCACAATTTAATTTTCAAAAATCCTTAATGTATGCTTTCGTTTTTAATTCATTATTGACCAAGTGTTTCGTTTTTAGGCCAATGGTTTTAAACGGTCATATTTGCTACTAGATATAGACAATTATAAGGTTTTAAACGCCTAAAATAACTCAACAACATATTGGCTTTAATCGTATATAAAACAATAGTAGAAAATTGGTCAAAACTGCACTTTACGGGGGGAGTTCATTAAAAAAAATGAACTCCTCTGGAATTAAAAAATAATTTTTTTTCTATATTCGGTTTTTTGGTCTGGAAACATATACAGTGCCGGACAAAAGTATTCACACAGCAGCAAACTTTATTTTAATTCTTTTATATTTTTGAAATGAAAGCTATTAGCCGTATAAGGTATTCAACAAAATTGTTTATTAACTTATTAATAATTTAAATACAACAAAAAACTAACACTAAGCATGTTGTATTTAAAAAAAAAAAATAAAATTAAAAAAAAGATGTTACGAAGAAATTGGTCCATTTTATGCCAAGAAGATTAAAAGAAGTCATAGAAAAGAAAGGCTACTCCACAAAGTATTAAATCATGTGAAATTTTATTTTTTGTACAAACATTTGAAGCTGTGTGAATACTTTTGTCCGCCTAAAATAATACTTTGAATTACATATTTAGTTTTTTCTTATAATATAACATACTAAGAATAAGTTTTTTGTTGTATTTTAATAATTTATAAGTTAGTAAACAATTTTGTTGAATACCATATTCGGCTAGTGGGTTTCATTTTAAAAATATAAAAGATTAAAAATAAAGTTTGCTGCTGTGTGAATACTTTTGTCCGCCACTGTAAATGTGGGTACTCAAATGAAGGGAAAATTTCTCAGAATTTCAAAAATTATATTATTTTTATAATCCTTGATACGTAGCACCCTCTAATGCTTTTTAAATATATTTTAGGGGTTTTCTCCTTTAGTATGTCAAAACACCGGCTTCGTTGAACGTTTTTATGTGCAACAAGCCTTCCGCATAGCCGCCCTTCGGAAGGACTTGTGGGTTTTTTTTCTATGTGAGAGTCAGTTTAGAGGCTTCGCAGAGGAACGTTTTTCTGTGTAACCATTTCCTCAAATTTCGTTAATGCACATGTTTGGAGGTCTATAGAAGCTTGTATGGAGATTTATACACCCATGTAGGGATATGCATGTTTATGCACATGCACGAAGATATGTTAAACCTGTAACGATCCATATATATCGATTTTTAACTGGGTTAATTTCTATTAACGTTTTGTTGTACGAAAAGTTATTCTGATATATAAATTTTTATTTTAAAATTTGATCAAATTATTATATGGGAAAAAACTAATAAATGCCCTTAAATTAGGCAAGAGTATTTCATAAGACAAAAAGTTCTTTAAATTAACAATAATAAAGAAACCTTTCATACAACTTTATATTTTAGTGGGCGAGTGTAAAATATTGATTGCAGTAAAAATTAAAAATTTTTAATAGCCCCTTTTTTAATTTTTTTTTTATTAAAGCCTCCTTAATGTATGCTCTAGATTTCAATTTTCTATAAAGCCTTAAGATATGCTAAAGACTTCTTAACAATTCAAGTTAAACAATTAGAAATATAATAAATTTCCTATTAAAGTTTTGTTAATTCGAGTTTCGTTTAAAATATAAATTTTAGTTTTATATATTTCTCAAGGTATTCTAAGGACTTAAAGCTATTGAATATCCTTAAATTAAGAGACAGCTTTTTTAAACAAAATTGTTTAATATATCAAGCCATGTTTCTGCTACAACTGTTAAAAAAATAGTTCTAAGGCCCGATTATTAAATGTCCAATTAAGACTTAACAAACAGGCAAATTGAAATATTGTAAGTGTATCAGTTAAAGTCCCAGTTAGTAGCTAACGGGACATTGTGAAAATGAGGCTACAAAATGTTATATTAAATATTTAAATAGTTAGTTAGAGTATTGTTCTACCTCAAGTCCAAAATCTAATATGATATAGTCATATTAGATTTTATTTGTTGCTTTTTAAAAACTTTGATAATTTGTGTGATTGACAATACAATTGTTTCATAGGCGTCACACAAAACTTCAGTTGTCCGCAAAAATAAACGATAACAATTAACTAAAACATCGTAATGCAAATAACTTAATTAACATTAAAATAAAAAACTATTTAGGGCACTCAATTAATTAATCCCATGTATGAATGTCGTTATCTCTCGGTGCGATTAAAGTTTTTTTAATTTTCTGAAAATTTTGTTTTGACTTATAATATTTTTTTTCTGAATTTTACAAAATTTTAAATTTTGCATCAAGCTATTATAGTTCTATCTGAATTTTACAAAATTTAGACATTGGCTTTTTCTAACTTTGTACTTAGGTACTTGAAGAATTTGTTACCCTTCAAAATGCATCAGATTTAGTTTTTCAAAATATATCAGCACTTATAAAGAAAATAATATTGTAACTATGAAATTTAACAATTTTTTCTACTGGTTTTCTTTCTTGGAATGAAATATTTGTTTTCTTTTAATTTTGTTTTAAAAGGATCCATTTTTTTTAGTTTAATAATCATAAGTAATCCTAATAATTGTTATAAAACCCCTACAAGATATGCCATGTTTTATATTAAATAGCACCCCTTCAAAGTATTTAATACTTTTTTTTGCATATTTTTTTTTAAATATCCTTGAAATATGCTTTGATATATAACTCTGAATACACAACCATTGTTTTTCGAGAAATAAAAGAAAAATTAAAATTAAAAACATCATTTTTCCTTTAAAATATTCAACATTTGTATATTTATGATATAATGAGAAAAATTGCGCATTAACAAATATATTTAATATTCTTTTCTTACAAAACAAAAGAAATGCACCCCAAAACAAAAGAAATGCACCCCAATCATATAATTTAAACTAAAATAAATTGGAATAAATTTAATTCTCACTGTCAGTATAAAAAAAATATTATATAGAATTTTAAAATTCTGTGAGCATTCCAAGAAATAAAAAATACAAAATAATGCTATTGTTTAAATTTTTATTAAAATTATGATACTCCAGCTTGTTTAGAATTACATTGGCATCGAATAAAAAGAAATTGATAAAAGCTGGTAACGAATCCTTAAAATATGCATTTGATAAATTTATATAAACAAAATTTCTTAACATTTGCCAATTTCTTTTTTTTTTGTTAAACAAATTGTATAACACGTGTTTCGTTACGAACAAATTAGTTTTAGAACATAAAATAGCAATTAAATTGGCTTTTTATTTTAAGAGAAAAAATCATTTAAAACAAATATTGAAATATAATAGAAAATTATTCTTACAGTGCTATGGAAAAGCCTAAATATATGCAATATATTTGTTTAAAGAAGAAAATATCGATTTGAATGTGGATTTAAAACAATTAACATTGCTTTTACATAAAGTTTTATTAAAAAATTAAGGCATTTTAGAAGTTTTCAATTCATTTTTTTTAATCTATTTTGGGGAGTTAAATAATTAGTTTTTTCTGCTTCCATTTATTTGTTATATCTGAAATTCAGTGTTTTTAGTTAACATTTTGTTTTAACATTATGGATTTAAAATAGTATAGAGTTATTTTCTTTAGCATTGCCTTTATTTAAAGCTTACTAAAAAACTAAAGCATACTTTTAATTGTTTAAAGTTAAATTTTTTTTTATATACTTTGTGGAGTTAAATAACTTTCTTTATTTATATTTTTTTGTTATATCTGAAATACAAAGTTTTAAAAGTTAAAAATTAATTAAAAAACTAAAGCATATTTTTAAGAGTTAAAAATATAAAAATCTCTAATATGTGGAGTCAAGTAATTAGTTATTTATTTATATTTATTTGTTATATCTAATATTCAAAGTTTCAAGTTTGTTACATTTTTAAAGAAAATTTTCTGCCAACTTTTCTTCGATTTGAATGTGGATTTAAAACAATTAACATTGCTTTTACATAAAGTTTTATTAAAAAATTAAGGCATTTCAGAAGTTTTCAATTCATTTTTTTTAATCTATTTTGGGGAGTTAAATAATTTGTTTTTTCTGCTCCCATTTATTTGTTATATCTGAAATTCAGTGTGTTTAGTTAACATTTTGTTTAAACATTATGGATTTAAAATAGTATAGAGTTATTTTCTTTAGCATTGCCTTTATTTAAAGCTTACTAAAAAAACTAAAGCATACTTTTAATTGTTTAAAGTTAAATTTTTTTTATATACTTTGTGGAGTTATATAACTTTCTTTATTTATATTTTTTTGTTATATCTGAAATACAAAGTTTTAAAAGTTAAAAATTAATTAAAAAACTAAAGCATATTTTTAAGAGTTAAAAATATAAAAATCTCTAATATGTGGAGTCAAGTAATTAGTTATTTATTTATATTTATTTGTTATATCTAATATTCAAAGTTTCAAGTTTGTTAAATTTTTAAAGAAAATTTTCTGCCAACTTAATTAAGTTTTACGCTGTTTCCTAGTTTTCTATGTTGCAACAAAACCCATCAATTTCATGTTAAATAAATATGGCGTGAAGAATTATACAAGAAACTGAAACTGAAAGAATAACTCTAAAAACACAGCAAATTAAAGTTCATCAACTATTTCTTAAGCTGCTTAAAAATATGCTTCATTTCTCTTTACATAGCAATTTTTTTGCGCTAAAAAATATGCAACAAAATCGTAAAACAAACTAATGAACTGTAAAACAAACATAGAGCAGAGAGTCAATAGAAAATTAATTGAGTTAATTTAAAATCAAAGATAAATCTAGCATACATTTTAAGGTTTTTGGATTTTTCAATTTAGGACTTACATTAAAAACTTGTTAATGTATTTTTCGAACTTATTTTGCCAATTTTAAAAGCAATCTTTTATTCGTTTTAACAAATAATTGACAATTTGGTGCAGTTTAAATTTTTAATAGCTTTTGTAGGCCTTAAAAATAGTCACTATATTTTCATATGCACCCCTAGAGTATGCATTGATTTTTTAAATATTTTATTTATCCAACAAAAAAATGAGGTCATTTAAAAAGAAATAACATTTAAAGCTCAACACACAATTCGTTTGAAATTGTGAAAAAAAAACTATAATAAAAATTTAATTGCCTCCTAAAAGTAGACAACATATTGCTGTTAACACTACAATAAAAATAATTAAAAAATTCATATAAAAGTAAATAAATTCTTAAGTTTTCTACTTTATATTAAAAATAACCAAAAAATATTATGTATCCTTTTAAAATATTACTTTTTCTAATTTCTAGCCGTACATGTTTCCCTTTTAAGGGTTAATTGTATATTTGCTATATTTTTTATTATAAATAGAATTTTTTCCAATATTTGCCATTTATTTTATTTTTTTCTCTCGAATAGTCATAAAACTACAATTGCTATGTTAATATCCATTTTAGTTGTGTGTTTATTATATTGCATACAATAAGGATTTTTTAAGCCCTAAATGTAGGCAATATTCCAAATAACATTTAGATTCAATAATAATCTTAATTTTAGTAGAGTTTAGTATAAATAAATATGAAAAACTAAAATTACAAATTGGTTGCAATGAAAATTAAAGAAAAATCGGCGAAACACAATTTTTTGTTAAGCCATATGTTGTTTTTAGCCTTAAAGTATGCTACAGTATTACAAACTATTTAATATAACTAATTTATTAATTATACATAAATGTTTATAATATTTGTATACTCTAAGTTATTTATTGCTTTTGTATATCATACAAACAACTAATTGTCTAAACCCATTAAAAATTATCAGACATTAAGAACAATATATAAAATATGAATAAAAACTAAAATAATGTATTTTTTGTATATATGTTTTGTAGCCATAAAATGTAATTTATGGATATATTGATCGAATTATATTGCCAGAATATAAATAAAACACGAGCAAGATATTATTTAATAGTAAAATTTCATAATATTAATAAAACTATAGCATACATTTAAGGAGTTAAATGACAAAAACAAATTATAAAAGCTAATTGTTTAGCTGCCATTTAGATGAATAATACAGCCCTTTAGATGTATAAACTTTCAAATTCTGCGTTGTTTAAAGGCAATCAATTGTGTTGTATTATATATCAATTGTATCCGTAAAATAAAAATTGTATACCTAGATTACTTGTTATAATATTTAATTACTTAACCTGCTTTTGTGTCATAAGAAATTTCAACAATATTTGTGTAATTTTCTTTTTAAATACAAATAAAACTGAATTTATTTGTACATCCACTTTTAAAAGCACTTTTTTGTACAGAAATTGTATTTGTGTAAAATTACTCGTTTTTTGTGTAAAATTTTGCAAAAAAAAATGTATGCATGGCAAAGCTTTTTTTCAATATAAGTAGTAATTAGTACTCGTTCTCAAATTTCACAAACTGATTTCAAAATATTTTGTTTAAAATTATATAAAATAAATATAGAATTTTCAATATTAAGCTTTCTTCATAATAATTTTTATAAATTTTTTTTTCAAACTTTTTAAGATTTTTGTCTAAAATAATACTAAAAAATAAACAATAAAAACAATACCAGAGCAGAGCAGACAAAAAATGGCAAAATCCATTGATTTTATTTATTTGCCATATACCCTATTGACATTCCCATTTTTACTCTGAAAATAACCATAAACGAAAGTCAACAAAGTTTATGTAAATTTAAAGTTGTAAGATTCCCTTTCAGGAGTAAAAACCAATACCTTTTTTTTAAATTAATTATTTAAAATTAAATTGTAATTTTTATAAAAGTTTCTTATACCTAATTCAACAAAATTTGTGTTATTTTTTTTAAGGAAAAACTGTTTCGGAAATTCTTGTAGATGTCGTTTACTTAAATCTCTAAATTTGACTTTCAAAAGTTTTTTTTATTTTGGAGAATAAAAATAAATATTAAATCTTCTTTAATGCTCGTTAACATTTTACATTTAATTCATTTGTAAATACTTTGTTGAAACTTACACAAAAAAATGTATAACGTTTTCTAAATAAGCCAGAACTAAAACAACATTTCCAAAATTAAATCAATCATAATTTATAGTTAATGTGCTTACTTGAAATAATTCGGAAATTTTGAAAAAATTGCCACATATAAAAGAAAACACAGTTTGTGTAAAAGTATAGTTTCAAGAACTACACTATTTTTATGAGGAAAAAGCGGAAATTAATATGCAATTGCTTTATAGCCAACTCAACAGAATTTGTGTAAATTTTTTTATGAAAAATTGCTTTTCAATAAATAAAATTTCAGAAAATGTATGTAAATTTTATAAAAATTTCGAAATTAAAACCGATTTTTTAGTGCTTAAATATTCAGCGTTCTTTTTCTTAATTTCACAATTATATTTTAAAACATTTTGTTGAAAATCACCCAAAATATATGTAAAGTTTTCAAAATAAGCAAAAATTGAAATTAAATTTCATAATTTATTGTGTTTTATCTCGAATGATACTGATTGTTATGAATTTTTAAAACCTTGCTGCATGGTTGTGTAAAATTATTGTTTATAAATGTCAAAAAAATTCGTGTCAATTTCAAGAATCATTCACTTTTTCTGGGAAAAATGAGCCATCATAAAAAATATCGGAATTTTTGGTGATTTCTTATTCGAAATTAACAAGTAATTGTTATTGTTAATATGTTTCTTTGCAAAAAAATTCAACAAAATTTGTGTAAAAAAAATTTGGACAACTATTTTTTTGATTTCTGAAGTTTTTGTCGTTTACTTAAAATTGACTTTAAAATAATTCGTTTCAATTTACACAAAATCTAAAAAGATTACCCATAATTTGAGTAAAACTTTCGAATCAAAGCTATTCAGAATTTAGAATAAATTGTAAGAAATGGTATAATAATTTTTGTATTACCAAAATTATTAATTTCTTTTATAAAGTTCTGCGATAATTTTCTATTTAAAAAACTAAAAATTTGCGAGAATTTAATCTTGCCTATTTTTTATTCAAAAATATCTTTTAAATATTATAACATTCATATTCAACCAATTGTTTATAAATTGTCTTGAACTATTGTAGTTTATCTCGCCTACTAAAATCTCTTGAGCTGACTTAATTAAAAGAATTTGTTTAAAATTACACAAAATGTTTTTTAAGAAAAATTGTCTAATATCCAATTAAACAAAAAATAGTCTTAAATTTTTCTTAAGAAATTTTGTTTGAAGAATCAGTTTATATACTATTGTTAATTGAAATAAGGCCATACAAGAAATTGTTGAAAATTACACAAAATGTATGTAAAGTTTTAAAGGAAAATTTAATAGAACTAGAATACAATTTGGGGCATAAACCAAGATAGAAATTGTATATTAAATGCTAAAACTTGAAAACAGATTAGAAAATTAACTAATTTTCGACACAGTATTCCTTTTTTATTCCAGTACAGTATACAGAATTAAAATTATATTATACAGAATACAAAATTATACAGAATTACAATTTTTAAAATATCCTCAACAGTCTAGGATTTATATGCAGTCAAAATTCCAACTTTGGCTGCCAATATTTCCACTATAGGGAGCTTTAAGGCAAGACAAATTTCAAATAATCTTAATGAAGTTTGGTTGAAAAATGTCCAAAGGATCTATGACGACCATTAATGAGTTTTGCACAATTAGTGCAACAATTTTGGTAGATCTGTAAATTTAAAAATCATAGAAATTTCAACAGATTTGGAATACATTTTCTATAAAAAATGTCAGTTTTTTATTTAAACAGATTTGGAATTGATAAATTATTTGTCAAAGTCAATATGTTAAAGAGTTAAAATTGTCTACTAGTAGGCTTAAGTAAAAATAAAACTATACTTTAAGACGCCTAACATAAGAAAAGAAAAAATATATTTGAAATAAAAATAGGATAAAATATATAAGTAATTTTAAAACATTTAAATTTTAATGTATATTTTAACGCTTAAAAGATATAAATATAAAAAATTAAGCATACTTTAAGGGGAAGTATATAAAAACTAAAATATATCACTTTTAAGGAGTTTACAAATGTTAAGTACTCTTAAATATAAAACAATGATGTTAAAGTAGAACTATTAAAAAGATAATATAAATCATAGTCTACTTTAAAGCCAAACTGATAATATTAAAAAATAGTTGCATACTTTAAGGAGTTAAGGATTTTATAAAAAAAAAATTAAATAAGTATAAAATGTTTTTAGTTTTTAGCATATAAAAAATCCATTAAAATCGTAACTTTAGCTGAAAAAGAGAAACATTTGAAATAAGTTATAGTATGAAAAGTACATGTCTGTAATACAAAACAAAAAAACTACAGCATACTTTTAGTCAGCGAGATATATAATACGCATTAGCTTAACTGCATACTAGAATTCTATACAAGTTTTTTGTAACCAAAACAAAATAAAGTAAAATAAAAAATATTACAGCATTCCAGCCTACTTTTAGGCGCACATTTACTATAAAGTGATATAAAAAGTATATTTTTAGCCAACAATTTTGAATGTTTTCAAACAAAAATATACTACATAAAAACCTATTTAAAATTCTCTTTACTTTTTAACACAATCTGTGCTAACTTAGACAATAAACACATGGGCTTATGTACTATAGACATGGTAAAAACGCCTAAATATATGCTTAACTTTTTTACATACATGTTTCATGTGTTTCTAGGCTCTTTTGTTATCATCTATTATGTATCTTTGTATGAAAGCTTTTGATAGGCTTATATTCCATTTGTAACAACAAAAAAAAAATGATGACGTCTCTTTGTCTACTGCTGTTGTTTTGGGGTTCTTAGGTTCTTTTTCATACGAGTATTCCTAGTTTGTTCCCTAGACCAAACATTTATCGATAAACACATGCCATGCCAGAAATATATATAAATATCCGTATATGTGTGTGTATATTCTGCTCATTTTTTTTACACAATTTATACATAAATATTTGTGTTATGTTATAAATGTAATGTCAGCTTTTTTCGATTCATTCTTTTTTTTGTACATTTGTACTTTTTATGCATGATTGCATGAATAAAGACGGTTACTGGTATACAGGAAATGTTGAATTGCTTGTAGAACGATTTGGTTCGACATTCGTTTTATTGTTAAACGTCAATATGCAAAGGTTTAAGAACAATAATTATGAAAGAAATATGCATAAGGCAATTATAGCGTATTCCTTGGTCCGCTCACGGACGTTTATATTAATGACAATTAGAATTTTGGTTGACCTGCAACTGAAGGGAATCGACCATTTTATAATATACAATGCTAAAAAGTGCAAAGTTTGTGTAAAACTACACAAACTATGAAAAAAAATTAACTTTGGTGGACAGCGGTTATCACAAAACTGAAGTAGTTCTTGCAATACAAAATTTTAAACATTAAACAAAAATTGTGTAAAATTATCCCAAACTTGAATAAAGCATAAGTCTGAAATTTAATTAAATTTTCACTTTTTATTTCTTAATTAAATTAGGAACAAAATTTTGTTAAAAAATACACAAAAATTTAGTAAAATTTAGAGGAATTTATTATAATATATGTAATCATAAATTACGCAGAATTAAAGTAAAATAGCATAATAATTTATTAAAAATAACACAAAAACAATATATATATAAATATTTGGTTTAGAATTCAACAAAATTGAAGTAAAATTCATTATAAAATAGTTTGTGAAAAATTACATAGAAGTGAAGTAAAATAGCATAACCACTATTTTTTAAATTCACTTAAAAATGTTTTGTTGAAAATTACACCAAACTGAAATAAAACTTTTAACCATATATTTATCTAAAATTAAACAAAATTTGAGTTAAATAATCAAAACAACATTTTCCAGGCTAAAAGTGTTGCAAACATTTTTGATTGTAAATTAAGTGTACAATTTTTTAAAAATCTTTGGAAAATTCCCAGATTGCTAGAAATTTTGTTCAATATTGTCGGAACTGAATTTATATAACTCATTTGTATACAATTTCTAAAATAACTACAAGACAAAAATGAACTTAATTTTTTCGAAAATTACCTTAAACTTAAACTAAAAATATTTTGCTAAAAATTAAGCAAATGTGGTGTCAGAACCACAATTTTTTTAATGCACTTGAAAATGTTTTTGCTGAAAATGTCACCAAACTGAAAAAAAAATTTACAACTATATACATTAAAAATATATGTTGTTTAGATATAAACAAAATTTGAGTAAACTACTCAGAACGACATTTAACATACCAAAATTATTTTACACTTTGTTAAGTGCAAAATTTTTTAAAAAATCTTTTAAAAATTTCCATATTGATAAAAATTCTATTCAATATAGGTGAAACTTAATAATTATTTTTCGAAAAGAATTTTGTAATTGTATACTAGACAAATATTAATATAATTTTGTTGAAAATCATATTTAATCACATTTTTTTGAAAACTAAACAAAACAATATTTTCTGGGTAAAGTTTTATTAACACACATAAAAAAAAATTTATGGTAATTTCTTCTTGGTAGTAGTTAATGTTAAATATTCTCCTTGAATATTAAACAAATTTTGTGTAAAGGAGGACTACATCATTAATGAAAAAATACACAATAATGTGTAATTTGGTTTTTAAGTAAAAAGTGTCTACCCCTTTTCCGTTTATTATAGTCGAAAAACGAAAAAGGTTTGTTCTGTGTTAGATTGTTAAATGATATAAACTAAATTAAACTGAAAATGTGTAATTATTTTACTACAAAGCGTTGTCAACATTATCTTATTTTTCGTAAGTTTCATGTAGCATCTTTGCAATAATTTTTAATTATCCCATAAAAAAATTAAACAAAAAATATGTAAATTTTTTTGTATTTAAACAAAAACTAAAATACATATTTATTCTTTGTTGATTGCATATTAATCTCGAGATGAACATAATTAAGCCAAAATAGTGTAAACCTTTGAAAATAATAAAAACTACATGTACTTTAAATTAATATTGTTAAAATATGTGTTATATTAAAAATTAACAAAATGTGTGTAATATTTTTTATATAAAAATATTTTTCAAAAAATTATATTTTTGTCAACTTTTTTCACTCTAAACACTCAAACCCAAAAAGGTTGGATTTATGTTAGATAACAATCTAATTATCAAAAAAAAAAAAATAAACAAAAATTGTATACAAATATTTACATGAACTAAATTGTTTACACATTGCTTTGAAGGGCATATTTTCTGCAAATTTTTCCGTCTTTTGTATCTTATAGATCAATTCAATTACATATGTGTTAATTAAACAACAAGTGTGTAAAATTTATGAATTATATACTCTATTCCCCCACCACCTCATATATACGAAAGACGACTTAGGTCGTATCTGCGGGTAAAGAAGTGTTGGAATAGAAGAGCTTAAAAAACACATAATTTTCAATCTAATTTGGACGTGGTCTTTGATTGCTAAATTTTGTTCAAAAAAAAAAAGATAAATTGCAAAAGTACAGTAAAATTTTTTTTATATACAACATTATATATTTCTAATACACTTTTCGAATCTGTTTAATATTGTTTAATTATGTCCCAAAAAAAATTTTTCAACAAATATTCGGTAATTTTTTTTTTTTCCAAAAATTTCTAAACATTACCTTAGATGACATATTTTCCACCCAATTTTTCATTCTATATATCTAATAGATGAAGCAGTTAAGATTGTCAAATTGTCTCCCATAATTAAACAGAAACTGTTTAAAGTTTAAGAAATATATTTTCTCATATCCAAAGACAATGTTCAGTGTAAGATTGTTAAATTATCAAAAAAAAAAAAAAATAATTCAACAAATTATGTGTAATTTTTTGTATACAAAATTGACTTGAATTACATATTCTTTACAGCATTTTTTTTATCATATGTACACAAAATACAAAACTTTCGTAAAATTGTGAGAAAATCTTCCAAAAAAAATTTAATAAAAGTTGTGTAAAATTGTTTTTATAAAATAAACGCCAACCAATCTTAACAGATTGATATCTTGAACTTTTTTATCCATAGCAGTACCAAATTTCATGAAATCTGTGTAAAGTTTTCTGTATAATTTTCAACTTTATAAAATTATGACTAGTTAAAATTGTAGGATTATCATTTTTAAATGTTTGCTTTAAATTTTTTTTAAAACATTGACAACTTTTGACCTCAACCTAAAGTCATGGTGTCTTAGCAAATATCTGATGACATTTTAAAAATTGTTAACAAAATTCTAAGTGCGTGTTTTGTGGTATTTGCCTTCATATGTAATCAATGCTTAAATCAAGGTTTTTTCTATGACAAAGTATTACAAACGTAGTCATTACTTATATTGGTAAATTTCGATATATTTTTGTTTTGTTAACATTTTTAAGGGGTTTTAGAAAAAATTTTCAGTTTTTGTATTTTGTTTTATTTTCTGTATACAACCACAAGTTTATGGTTGTTTTAGGAATTGCATTAAATTTTTACTAAGACTTTGTTTATCACCTCCGTTAAAGCTCTAATGTCATGCCATTTCTTTTTTTTCTGTTGCTTTTCCACTTACTTTATATATTGCATTTTTATTTCCCACATAAAATTTTCGTTCTTTTTGCTAGTGTTTTTTCTATGTTTTTTTTTGTGTTGTTTTGCGAAAACATAAAATTTATGCATAGTTTGCTGTTAAGAGGGTTCTTCCTATTATTTGCCTTGTTTTTTATTATAGTTTTTCACCATTTTTCTTTTTTTCTGGCTTGTTATGCATTTCATATGCATCAAGAGTTATGAAAAAATAAAATTGTGTACCCACATAAAATTAAATATGAAAATATATGACAACCCAGTAAATATTTGGAGCATAAAAATTGCCCAAATTTTTCGAAATCAAAAGTTTCCTTAATATTTTACTTAAGATTGAAACTACACAAATTATGTTAAAATGTACCTCAGCGATTTGCAAACGTTTCCTTAATATTTCACTTTCTTGGGGAAATTACACAATTTTTGTTTAAATTTACTTAATAAAAAAAATAGTTTTAAAAGTTCCTTTATTTTTTCTAACTTAAACAAAATTACACAAATTTTAGTTAAACTTACTAATATTATATTTTGTTTTTTTTTTTTATTTTTTCTACTAACTTGTTTAAATTTACTAAAATAGTTAGAAAACTATATAACATAATATGAAAAGTTCACTTAATTTTTTTACTTAAGAAAATTACACACATTTTGTTTAAATAAACTTCTTGTAATGAAACTTAAACCAACCTGCAATCAAATTTTCAGCTATCTACTTAAATAAATATTTTGTTGAAAATTAAACAAAATTAGATTAAAAGGTTCACAACAACATTTTTTAGACTGAGAGTAAATATACACTTTGTGGATTGTTAATTTAGTGCAAAATATTTTCTATATTCATTGCAAAATTTTTAAGAAACTGTATTTAATATAGTTGAAACTAAATTTATATAAATATGCACTTCAAATTTTCCGATTTTTTTAAATCGCGCTCATAACTCGAGAGCGATAATCACAAAAAATATGCTAAAATATTCATTTATAACAAAATATACAAAAATATAAAACACCAAATCAATTGCATTCAAAAGTTTCCTTAATATTTTGCTTAAGATTGAAACTACACAAATTTTGTTTAATGATTCAATGATTTCAAAAGTTGGCTTAAAATTTTGTTTGCTTGGGAAAATTGCACAATATTTTGTTTAATTTCTTTTTAATTATTTTAACCATAATACAAAATGATTTAAAATGTTTCCTTTGATATTTTTTAACTTAAGAAAATTATATAAATTTTGATTCAGTTTATTTAAATTTTTTAAACACTATTTAAAATAATGATAACAATATAATATAATTTCAAAAGTTCACTTAATTTTTTTACTTAAGAAAATTACACACATTTTGTTTAAATTATCTGAAACGATATAGTAAATGGCGACGTTTATTGTTAATCTAAAAATTGTATGTGAGATGTTATTTGCGTTCGTTCATGAACTTTTTTCGAAATCATAAGTTTTTGCATTATTTTATTTCTCCATAGTTTTATAATTTGTGCCACCTTATTATTTTGTTTGTATTCAAAACGTAAGCAGTTTTATTTGTATTTATTGCGAAAAGCGCCTTAAAATATGTCAATAGTTTTATTATGTTTGTATACTGTACACATACTACTACACATTATTCACTATAAATGTGATGAATTCAAAAAAATCTTAAGGGCATACTCTAAGAAGCTTAAGGAAATCACAAAATTGCTAAAATATGCATTAATTAAACATAAAGTGAAATTAATTGAAATATTAAAAAACTAAAGAGAGAAATAATTAAATTTTAAATTGATTCGTAAATATTTATAAAAAACTTTAAATCTAAAACTTTCAACTCAAAATCAATTATTTTTCCATAAGTTCTTACATTTCCGTTTTACATGCAAACTTAAAACATAATCTGCTATTAACTGCCAAATACCATAGATTGTTTAAATATACAGCAATTTAAAATGTGTTTTTTTGAAGCAATTTAAAATTTCATACATTTAGTATTTAAAAATCCCTTATTTTAATTTCCCTTCTCTTAGCCTCATTCATTTAAGTCCTGCACATACACATACACATTAAAAAAGTCCTTGTGTGCATATTTGATTTTAAACATATACATACCAATAGTGCCATAGCATACAATTTCATATTTTAATTAAGCCCATAAAATTATATCATATTTAATTATTTATATAAAATGTTTGTAAAATGTAAAATATTTTGCTGTCATATTTAATTGAAACAAGAGTATCATTAAGATAATAAAGTGTGAAGTTTAAACAAATAATATTAAATTTTATATTTAATTTATTTTTAAATAAAGAAAGGCACATGTTTTAAAAATACAAATTGAAATTAAATAAAAAACAGTGTAGTTAATAAGCATTTGACAAATTTAATGTAGAAATGTTGAGGTTAAGATAAATCTCAAAAGTTTTCATAATTTTTCGTACTACCTTACAAAAATTACACAAATTTTGCTTAAATGTACTTAAATAATTTAACCACCGTCTAGAAAAATTTCAAAAGTTAACTTAACATTTTAAAAATTACACAAATTTTGTTTAAAATAATTAAATTGTTTGTTCATTTTATATTTACTTGGAAAAATCAAACAAATTGTGTTAAAATTTACTTCAATATTTTAACCACAATATAAAATTATGTCCAAGTTTTCTTAAATGTTTAATAACTTACAAGAATTACACAAATTTTGTTTAAATTTACTTAACTATTTAAACCACAATATAAATTGATTTCAAAAGTTTCCTTTATATTTTATTAACTTCAATATTTTAAATTCAATGTTAATTGATTTAGAAAGTTCCCTTAATTTCTTACTAACTTAAAAAAATGTTTGTGTTAATTTAACTTAAACATTTTAACCACAATATTAAATGATTTCGAAAGTTTCCACAATTGTTTAATAACTTTAGAAAATTATACTAGTTTTATTTAAATTTATTGAAATATTTTAGCAGCAACATAAATTAATTTTAAAATTTTCCTTAATTTTTTACTAACTTAAAAAAAATTTACAAATTTAGTTTAAATTTACATAAATATGAAAATATGAAACAAAAAGCGTGTATTGTAGAGCTTGCACATAACGACCAAGTTTTCAATTTATTTTTGATCAATGGTGATAATCTTTAACTTCAAGCTCATATATTAGTTCTCTCTCATAACTAGGTTATATGAGTGCGCTCCGGTAGGCTAGTTGGTAGCGTGCTGGCTTATCAGTGTGGGGGTCGTGGGTTCAATGCCCACCAGAGACACTGGTCTGTTTTCGCTACAACGCGCCAAAGGCCATAGTAGCTAGTGCTCGGTTAGGGTAATAGTATATAATTTGTAATTATATGATTATTATTATTATTAGGTTATATGACTGTTTGAGGTTTGCATGGGGTTGTCACTTCTTTCAAAACATAATAAAATTACCCAAAAACACAATTTTCTTTAGTATGTTTTACATAATGTTTGAGTCATTTTTGGCAGAAAGGAATTAACAAAAACCATGTTAATTTTACTTATTGACATAAGTTTGTTTGAATTTCAAATATTTTTTAAGTTGTGTAAAAATTATTTGAAACAAGTATTTACTTAAATTTGTTTTTGAATGTCCAGTATTTCTTTCAAAAATTGTGTTAGAATTATTTTTAACAAATTTTGATTAATTTTACATAATTTCTTGTCTTAATTTTTCTTGTCTTAATATGAATAACAATGAATGTTTTTTTAATATTTTAGATATTTTTTATAAAAGTTTTTGACAAATTTACAAAAATCATTAAAGTCTTGAAAATTACAAAAATTGTCCAAATACAAATTTTTGTTTTCCCTATTCGTTAAGTAAGTTGGGATTTGAGAAAATTGTATCACTGTAAATAAGACTTAAGTTAATTTAGTAAATAAATAGGTTACACAAACTAAGCGTAATATTACACATTTACTTCAAATCTATATTAAAGGAACATTTTTGGAATAAAATTGATTTAAAAGCTAGCTAATAGCTTCATTGTTTAATAACTTATATATTGTGTTAGCCCCATAAAATTTTTCGAGACTTTTAGATTAAATGGTAACTTCTAAAATCAATTTTTCATGATTCTGTAATTGACTTTTAGTCATATTCTAGCATAACTTTTAGTCTAAATCCTTTTCTATGGCTATTAACATTACAATCTTATGACCAGCTTTCGACCTTCTTTTAAATTTTTAATAACTTTTTCAACACAATCATACAGAGTAAACCATAGAAACCATTTTAATTTTTTTCAAAAGACATACATACGTAATTGCCATAATAGAAATCAATAAAATTTTATAAGTATGACAGCAATAACAAAACCTACAACTATAAAGTGCATATAAAATCCTAACAAAGCAAGTCTTTTATAAGCTTTTACTTTTTTCTATTGCTCTATGTCATTTTGAAGGCAATTTGAGTTCACAGCTACAGAACAAAAATAATAAAACTATACAACTTTAAAATCCCTTAACAAACAATTTTACTTTGATTTTTTCTGTAGTTTTGTTTACAAAGGTGTGTGGGTTTTTGTCATGTAAATACAGATTTTTGTGTGATATAAGTCGTAGTTTAAAAAACCCGAGTGAGTTTGAAGTATAAAAAGTTTTTTTGAGTCTGGGATAGACGAAGTTTTGTGATGCTAAGTCGAAAAACATTTTGAATTTTAAAACTTTCTTTTGATAAATATAAATTTATTACGAATGCGCAATATGGATATGTTAATATTAATCATCCGCACTGTAATACTTTCACTGAAGAGATAAAGTGAGTTAAGTTTAAAACATTTATTTATGTATATTCAATCTAAAATTAGTAATTTAAAATACAATTTATCTTTTAATAATTGTTTTTGCTTTTGACGTATGAATAATATAGATTTTTCGATATTAATTATACGCAATGTAAAGCTTGCAATGCTGAAAAAAATTGGTAAAGTTTAATAACTTAAAATTTATATTTTACTAAGTATTATTACACTTTCAATGTGGAAAAATCATACATTTTAAATATGAAATTAATACCTCGATTTTGGCGTATGAGTAATAGGGATTTTTCGATATTAAGCATCCGCATTGTAACACTTTCAACTTTGTCTGAAATTACTAAATTAATTGTCTGACATTACTATCTCGACCAAAACAGTGTTGAAACATAAAATTTTTTTTTACTATAAATATAATTTTTTACATATGAGTAATATGGATTTTTTAATATTAATCATACGCATTATAATACTTTTAATACAGAAAAATTGTGTTTAGTTTTAAATGCTTATCAATCATAAACAACTCTGAAACACTGCATGAGTAAACTTTTAATTGACCTCCATAGTTAGATTTAAATTATTTATTAATTCAATTAAAAGTTTAATTGAATTCGGTAATATTAGGGCAACTGTAGCATCAATTAAACTAATTTGTGGCTATTTAATTGATTTAGTTTGAATTACGATATTAATCATGTCTATTAAAAATTTAATTAAATATTGCTTTTAATTTCGAACAAAATTTTAGTTGATACTAGTAAAGTTTTAATTAAAATTGCAAAAAATTGAGAAAAAATTAAAAAAAAATCGGAAAAAATTTAAAAAAAAATCTTCAATTACGATTTTAATCATGTCTATTAAAAATTTAATTGAATATTGTTGTTAATTTCGAACAAAATTTTAGTAGATACTATTAAAACTTTAATTAAAATTGCAAAAAATCTCGAAAAATTAAGAACAAATTTAAAAAAAACCGGAAAAAATTTTAAAAAAAATCTTCAAAATATAAAAAAATTCAAAAATTTCCAAAAAATCGCCATAATTTAAAAGAAAAATCTTCTCAAATTGAAAAAAAACGTCGTAATTAAAAAAAAATCGCTTTTTTTTGAGAAAATAGTAAAAATTACAATAAAAAAATTCATAAAAAAATTTCCAAAAAAAATGCAAAAATTGTGGAAAAAAATCGTCAAAATAAAAAAAAAATTTACAAAATAAACAAAAAAGTCCGCAAATTTAAAAAAACATCAGAATTTTACGAACATCCTCACAAACTCATAAAAAACAACAAAATTAAAAAAAAAAACGTCAATCATTGAAAAATAAAATTTCTAAAAATTTGAAAAACAAAATCTCTAAAATTGTAAAAAATTGTCAAGATCGCTAAAACGTTAAAACAATTACACAATGAAAAAAGCAACACTAAAAAAATCTACAAAATCTAAAATATAGTACTCAAAATTTAAAATCTTGCCAAAATAAAACAAAATCCGCAATTTAACAAATCATCAAAATTTAAATAAAATTTGCCAACAATTGAAAAAAAAAACACCAAAATAAAAAACATAATAATAATTGAAAAAATCGCCAAAATGTTAAGAAAAAAATGCCGAAATTTGGATAAAATCGACAAAACTAGCTGAAATTAAAAAAAAAAAAAATCGACATAATTAAAAATTACATAATTTAAAAAAATCAAGAAATTTAAAAAATTACCAAAACTTTAAAAAAATCACCAAATTTAAACAATTGCCAAAATTGAAAAAATTGCCAAAATTAAAAAAATCCTCATTTAAAAAAAAAAAATTACACAATTTAAAAAAATTACACAATTTAAAAAATCAACAGAATTAAAAAAAAAAATCGCTTAAATTGAAAAAATTACTAATATTTGATATAATCGCCTAAACTTAAAGACAAAAATGCCGAAATTTGGATAAAATCGCCAAAAATAGCTACAATTGAAAAAAAAAAATCGTCAAAATTAAAAAAATACATAATTTAAAAAAATCACCACAAATAAAATAAAATCACCAAATTGAAAAAATTATAAAAGTTTAAAAAACTACTGGCGCCCTAGATGGGCGCCTGTTTTTTATAATTTAAATTTGAAATCATTTTTCTATTCTTAGATGGCCTCCATTTTGTGGCGAAAATAAATAAATATGTTATGCTCCACAGTTGGGTGCTATTTTTCCTAAACTAAAATTTGTTATTATTTCTTCATTTGGCTTCTTTGTTGGGCGCCATTAAGTTGCACCTTCATTAACGGATTTTAAATCGAAAAGAACTATTTATTAGTATTACTAGTTGGGCGCCATAATGTTGCACACGAATTAAACAGGTTTATTTTTACATTTCTCTGAAGTAGGGTATTAAAAGGGTTAAATATTTTAGCATTTTTTGAGTTTTTTTTTTAGGTTAACTGTCTGTCATGAAGATTCATATTTAATAACATTTTCTATTCTATACTGTGAATAGAAAATCTATGTTTTTTTTACTTATTCATGTTAAAAACAATTTTCTATGTTTTTACTTCTCCCTGATATTCTAGTATAAAACTGCTATTCAATGGTATATAAGTCTTGATTTTAAGCTAACTATAAATGCTTTTTTTTATTATTCTTAGAACTCAGAGTATTACTTTTAAAATTTGTATGAGTGTTGAAAAAAAAAACGTATCCAAGTGATGGGTTGTTGTTTACAATAGAATGAATTTTAATAGAAATCTCTTTGGATTTTAGTTGGGAAAAAATCTTGTTATATATATAAAGGGTGTCCCAAGAAGAGCACAATTTTTAAATTTTAAATAAAACACAGATATTTAAAAAAAATCGTGAAACTTTATTATATCGTAAAGTAGACAGAATGAGGTTATGTATGGAACAATATATCGTGCAGATGGCCGCCGCGGCTTTGCTGGCATGCACGCGATCTTTTAATGAAATTTTCAATGACCGTTTTGCATGAATGCTGCGGTATTTCATTAATGCAGCGTCCAATTTCCTCTTTTAAGGCTTGAGTCGTCGTCGGCTTATTCGCGTAAACCATCGACTTCAAAAAACCCCAAAGAAAAAAATCTAGTGGTGTTAAATCGCACGATCTAGGCGGCCAATTCTGATCTCCAAAACGCGAAATAACACGACCGGGAAATGACTGATGCAGCAATTGAATTGTTTCTCTGGCTGTGTGACATGTAGCGCCGTCTTGTTGGAACCACATGCCCTCCACATTCATTTCTTCAATTCTAGGCAAGAAAAAACTGGTTATCATTTCACGATACCGAACACCATTGACTATTTGCGCTTGACCTGCCTCATTTTCATAAAAAAAGGTCCAATGATTCCTCCAGCCCAAAAACCACACCATACAGTGACACGTTGAGGATGCATTTGCTTCTCGTGAATCACTCGAGGATTTTTCTCACCCCAAATGCGACAATTCTGCCTATTGACGAAGCCATCAAGATGAAAATGCGCCTCGTCACTGAAGATGATTTTATCGGCAAAATCAGCATTTTCATGTTGTCTCTCCAATACCCAATTACTCCATTCCATCCATACTCCATTCGTGTAGCGCTCCATTTTTACTAACCTCGTACCTTCTACTAGCAAACAATAACAATTGTTCAAATGTCAAACAATGACACTTCGAATGTTGCCAGATTTAAAAATTGCGTTCTTCTTGGGACACCCTTTATATATGTTTTTTTTTTTTTGATGTGTTGGTTAGAAGAGATATTCAATTTTATATATTTTTTTGCATTTTTACAATATAAAAAAAAAATTATGCTGTAATTTTTATTTTCAATTTAACCTCGTTTTTTTCATTTTTTATTAACGCCACTTTGATTATTTGAATACTATTTTGAAATCTTATAACTAAAGGGGATATAAAAAAAATACTAAAATTGAATATAACCAGAACAAAGTAAAATTTAAGCAGTTTTAAAAAAGAGAGAAAAAAATAAATCTTTATTAATTAATTTTTATTGATAGTTTTGTAATAGAAATTTTAGGTTTAATTTGATATTTCATATATTTAATGCTATTTTCTTATTTTTTTTTAAGAAACGGCTTATAAAAATTGAAAAATTTTTATAAAACCTAAATATTTATAGATTATTTAAGCTATTTTTAACAATTTATTTGAGCCTACTAAATACTTTAATTTGGTTAACTTTAAAAAAAAAAATAAATTAATATTAATCATACGCCTTGAGTGTTAACATTTGAAGTTTCTATTCTTTTGCTACATTTAAGTGGCTTTAGTTATTTTTTTTCTCATTTTAAATAATTAATATTAAACATACGCCCTCACAGTGCATATATAATATTAATGATTTCATTTTAAATTAATTCTTTTCACCTTAATCTTTTTAATTTAAACATTTTATGTGTTAATTTAGTTTTTTTTTCATGAAAATGTTGTCTCTCTAAACGTTTTTTAAACATTTTCATGTTAATGGCTGGTTGGCTGGCAAATTTAATAACCAGCTCTCAAACAATTTCAGTGGAATAGCTAAATACACTTGTGTCTTTGTATGAAAATGTACATTTTTAATGGGTATTCATTTAGAAGCAGACATTACACACTTAACAAAATGTAGCTATAGAAAAGTGGCAGGTAAATAATGAAATAGGATTGTTAACCTATTTATTTTTTCACTGCATATGTTTTACCAACACACAGACACACAAAAATGGTAGAAAAACTGACACTAAAGTGTTTACAAAACTCTTTTAAAACATTAAACGACATTTTGAAAAATAAAAAAATAAATATTAAAATAAAAAGAGAAAATGGTATAAAATTTACATAGTAATGGGAGAAAAAGTAAATTAAATTAAATTTTTTTTTTGTCTAAAGAATTGTTTTTGAAATTGAATTCCAGCATTTTTGCATGAAAACTGGCTGAAATTAAAAAAAAAATAAGTCGTAACAGAAAGTTTATTTCCTAAATAAATTTGAATTATTTTACGTATGATTAATATTATTTTTCTTTTAAATATTAATCATACGTTCATTAATATATTGTAATAGAGAGGAGATTAGCCTTTTTTTATAATAGCATTAACATTCAATTACACAGAACTCGACATTTCTGGCTTGTTAAACATTTTATAAGGCAAATCGAATTTCGAACATTCCCGTTAATTCCCGGGATTTCCAAAATAAATATTTATTTCTTTAGCTTTTGATTGTAAAAGCTTAGGAAAAACCAAAATATATTCAAATTTAACGATCTAACAGTGATTTTGATGCAGAAATATTTTTAAACATTTGTTTTACTAAAAATAACTCTGAATATTTTTTTTCAAAATTTTTTAAAAATTCGTTTTTATATAGCGGAATACAATATTTTATAGCTATGTGCTTTATCTATTTAACAAGAAGAGATTATTGTATTTGAGCAAAATTTGACATAAATAGATAAAAAATATTAAAATATTAAAATTTTTCAATTTTCTACTTTTTAGCTTTTTTACGAATTTTTTTTTTTTTTTTTGTTAGACCAACACTCAGGGGATGCCCCCTATAATGCAATGCATTGTGTTGATATCAGGAAATTAGGTTATGGGGAGGAGGAAAGAGGGAGTAGTGTTTGTGAATATTTGATTTGAATTTCGCTACATTGTAAGTGACAGGGAAGACCTCCGGGGGGAGTTTATTCCACATACGGCTAGTACGGCTGATGAACGAATTTTCCCTGTAATGCGTTGTGCGGTTCACTGGACAATCGACTACAAACGGATGAGCTCTGCTAGATAAGCGAGTGTTTCGAATGAAAATACGGGCCCTGGGGATAAGTTCACTTATCTCAGCAGAACAATTTCCATGGTAATATCGATAGAACAATGTTACACAACCCACATTCCGACGATGCTCCAATGAGTCAATAGAGCTTGATACCCTCTCGTCATTGATGAGCGCCGACGCCCTCCTTTGCACACGGTCCAGAAGCTCCAAAATAGACTTTGAAGCCCCTGCCCATATATGGGAGTTGTATTCCATTTTCGGTCGGATATAGGTGGTATAAATATTAAGTAAATCGGAAGGAGTGAAGTACTTCTTACACCGTCGCAGGAAACCGAGACACTTGAATGCTTCTTTCGACACCTGGAAAACGTGCTTATTCCAACGGACATCAGACTGAATCCTCATGCCCAGAACATCAAGAGTATCCGATTCATCAATATTAATACCACCCAATTGAACAGGTGACAGCGTTAAATCCACGGACCTATGGGTTAACATACAAAATTGGGTCTTGTGCGCATTAAATTCTACCAAATTGGCACGACCCCACTCAGAGATTGTAGAAAGATCATAATTGATCAAATAGACTTTGAAGCCCCTGCCCATATATGGGAGTTGTATTCCATTTTCGGTCGGATATAGGTGGTATAAATATTAAGTAAACCGGAAGGAGTGAAGTACTTCTTACACCGTCGCAGGAAACCGAGACACTTGAATGCTTCTTTCGACACCTGGAAAACGTGCTTATTCCAACGGACATCAGACTGAATCCTCATGCCCAGAACATCAAGAGTATCCGATTCATCAATATTAATACCACCCAATTGAACAGGTGACAGCGTTAAATCCACGGACCTATGGGTTAACATACAAAATTGGGTCTTGTGCGCATTAAATTCTACCAAATTGGCACGACCCCACTCAGAGATTGTAGAAAGATCATAATTGAGTGTATCATTCATATTCTGCCTTTTGCAGACATCAGCAAAAAATTGCCAAACCTAAAAAATCGCTAAAATAAAAATAAACTCACAAAACATTAAAAAAAACACCAAAATTTAAAAATCCAATTTGAAAACAAAAATCACATAAATTATAAAAAATCGCCAAAATTTGCCAAAATCGAAAATTCCAAAATTAAAAAAAAAAATTACCGAAATTAAAAAAAAGCACCAAAATTAAAATTCGTCAAAATAAAAAAAATTGCCGAAATTAAAAAAAAAAAAAATCCAAAAATTAAAAATGCTTTCGAGGTATAGAGTGATTTTGGTGATTTTTTTAAATTTTATCAATAGTGCTTTATTTCAATTTTGTGGATTTTTTTGGATTTTTGTGGATTTTTGCGACTTTTTCTAATTTTCTAATTGTTTTTTATTTGTTCAATTTTAGCGATTTCAAATTTTGGCAATTGTTTTACCAATTGTAGGAGGTTGAAAAAAACTGAATAATTGGAAAAAAAAATCGCCTACAATTGTTAAAAAAAATTTCCAAAAAAAAAACAACAATTATAAAATTGTAGATTTTTTTCGATTTCGGTAATTGAAAAAAACTCAATAATTGAAAAAAAAAATCGCCTACAATTGTTAAAAAAAATTGCCAAAATTTTAAAAAATCGCAAAAATTTAACAAAAAAACAGCAATTATAAAATTGTAGATTTTTTCAATTTCGGTAATTATGGAGATTTTTATTTTTTTTTTTTGTAATTTATTAATATTAGCGATTTTTAACCCAATTTTAGCGATTTCTACGATTTTTTTTTTAATTTGTGGCGTTTTTTTTTTAATTTGATCGATTTCTTTATATATTAGCGATTTTTAATGTATGCCGAATTTTTTCCCAAAATTTAGCGATTTTTTCATTTTAAGCGTTTTTTAATTTTTTTTTTTTTTTAATTTTGGCGATTTTTTTAATTTCGGTGTTTTTAATTTTGATTTTTTTAATTTTGAAATTTTTATTTATTTTAGCGATTTTTTTCTCCAATTTTTTTGTATATTTTTTTTTTTAATTTAGCGATGTTTTTTAAATTTAGGCAATTTTTTTAAATTTTGACGATTTATATTTAAGGTTTTGCCGATTTTATTTTTTTTTTGTTGGATTTAGGTGATTCTTTTAAATTTTGCAATTTTTTTTATTTTGGCTACTTTTTCTAAAATTTTTGGCGTTTATTATCGATTTTAATTAAAGTTTGTTTTAAATTAAAAACAATATTCAAATAAATTTGTAATAGTTTTCTCTGTTACTTGAACAGCAATTATAAAATTGTAGATTTTTTTAATTTCGGTAATTATGGAGATTTTTTTTTTTTTTTTTTGTAATTTATTAATATTGGCGATTTTTAACCCAATTTTAGCGATTTCTACGATTTTTTTTTTTAATTTGATCGATTTCTTTATATATTAGCGATTTTTAATGTATGCCGAATTTTTTTCCCAAAATTTAGCGATTTTTTAATTTTAAGCGTTTTTTTTAATTTTTTTTTTTAATTTTTGCGATTTTTTTAATTTCGGTGTTTTTAATTTTGATTTTTTTAATTTTGAAATTTTTATTTATTTCAGCGATTTTTTCTCCAATTTTTGGGTATTTTTTTTTTTTTTTAATTTAGCGATGTTTTTTAAATTTAGGCAATTTTTTTAAATTTTGACGATTTATATTTAAAGTTTTGCCGATTTTATTTTTTTTTGTTAGATTTAGGTGATTCTTTTAAATTTTGCAATTTTTTTTATTTTGGCTACTTTTTCTAAAATTTTTGGCGTTTATTATCGATTTTAATTAAAGTTTGTTTCAAATTAAAAACAATATTCAAATAAATTTGTAATAGTTTTCTCTGTTACTTGAACAGCTGAGTCCATGTATGGACAGGTTATAAATAGCCCTGTATAAACACCCTGTTCTCAAGACTCTGTCAAAGTATATTTAGTTATAATTAAATAATTAATATTAATCATACGCCTCGACTGTCACTTGGAAAATATATAATTAAATCAGGTTATCTCATTAACTTGATTTGATAGGGCAATTATAAGATTTGCATTGCGAAATCCTTTAGAAAACCTTTAGATTTCCGATATTTCGATAACCTGATGAAAAAATTCTATTGAAATGCCAGATTTGGACTCGAATATGTTATAATTTTGAAAACATTCTACTATTCTAATCTTTAAAAAAAAAATATAATTTTTGCAGAAACGGCTTGCGTAAATATTTTAAGATCATTTATTTATTAATTATTTATTTCCAATATTTCGTCTCCATATTGGGTGACTTCTTCAGGGAAACAAATTGTAATATTTGTTCCCTGAAGAAGTCACCCAATGTGGAGACGAAATATTGGAAATAAATAATTAATAAATAAATGATCTTAAGCTCGTTTAAACTAAAAAGAATATTTAAATTTTCTTATTTTTCTTCGATCTTTTTGAATAAATTTTTGTCTTTTGTTTTATTTATTTATTTCCAATATTTCGTCTTCGCATTGGAAGACTTCTTCAGGGAAAATTTTTTATAATTATTTTTAAGTTTTTTAATTATAAAAAATTTTCCCTGAAGAAGTCTTCCAATGCGAAGACGAAATATTGGAAATAAATACTTATAATTAAGACATAATTAAGAAAAATATTTCTGATGGCTTGAGTGTGGTTTAATTAATTCCCTAAAGATTTTTACAATATATTGTCACCATTGCGTATGATTAATATTAATTCACAAATTATTTTGTTAATTACAATTTCTTATTTAAATTAGCACATTTTTCAACTTTAAAAATAATAAAACCCAAATCTAAAAAAAATATGAAAATGCCAAAATGTTAAAAACGGAGCTGAGGTAATTATTAGAATATTTTTGTAGCTTCAACAGCGAAGTTTTGAATAAAACTAAGAAATTTTCCCAATTTTCAGCTGCTTTAATTTTAGTGTTAAGAAAGTGTCTTTTTAAATTAACGATCAAACATTATTTAAATTGATAAAAATCATAAAAATTTCTTAACATTTATTTTATTATTTCTAATATGGCTTATCTTGATTTAGAAATTGTTCTTCTCTTAAATTTATGTGCAAGTGTGTGTACATGTGGTATTTGTTCTGGTTACCCTTTTATTGGTAAAAATTTTGTTGGTTTTTCGTAACGTACATGACATGTACATAAACAATCAATCTAATACGATGAATTCTTATGTTTATATACAGACAATGTGAACAAATATTGATAATATTCTTCTTTTTTTTCTATGAACAATATAAACCAGTAGAGAATTTTCCAAAGAAAAACAGGATTTGGTTTAAATTTCTTTAAAGAAGGATTTTTGTTGCAAAAAAATGCTTTAATGGGAGCTTATCGCTGCACAAAAGTTTAAGAGTGTTTCACACACTCTTAAATGTTATTTATTCAAAGCTAAAGTAGGGGCATTATATCTTTATTTAGGTTTCATGCTCTACCGGGAAATCATCAGCAGAAATATAGTTTAAGAAAGTGTGAAAAAAATTTAATTTATTCAAATCTATAGTTTTCACGCTCTGCCAAGTAATCTTCAATAGAATTTTTATATAAATATTTGTTTAGTTTGTATACGTTTTTTTGGTACCGTGAAATAACTCCAAAAAAAAAAAAAATTAAATAACTTCCAAAAATGTTCCATATAAATTGGGATTTATTTCACTATGAAATAACTCCCAATGCGTTAGGACTTATTTCACAATTGTTATGAAATAGCTCCCAAATGAAATAATTCCCAACCAGATTTTGTTGGGAGTTATTTCACTTATTTTTGTCATTGGGAGTTATTTCACATTTGTTGGGACTTATTTCATTTTCATTTTTAAATGTGATTTTATCTTGGGAGTTATTTCATTTTTGTTGGGAGTTATTTTATTTCTATTAAAATTACGTTTTGGTAAATTTTATGCATTTGTAACGGTTGCTAAAATTGTCGTAAAGTAAATAATAGCAATACAATTAGTTATTTTACCAAAAGAAACGCAGTTCTTGCTAGAATTTTGGTAAGTAAAGATCGGTATTAAATTGATTAAAAATAATGGCAAATCTTGAATTTCAAATAATGAGTGGCAAAAGAAGGAATAGTAAAGTGTTATACGTAAAAGTCGAAAATCAAATTTATTTAAAAAATTCGGAAGCTAGAGGAAGAAAATATTATTCGTGTTACGAAGAAAACGTGTTACGACATAAGCTCCATGGAAATTATACTCCAGTGTGGAAACAGATCAGTAATTTTGAAGTTTCTTTTGTGTCGCACGCAGAAAAAACTTTATTTCGCGAAGCCGCCTGCCGCGTTCTACGGTGGAAAAAAACCCCTAAGAGCGGCCGAAGCCCGCCACCCAGAAGAAATTGTTTTTCAAATCAGATGTCGAACCCTTTGAAATCTTATATTTTTAAGACATCAAGTATTTGTTTATTTTGCATATTTGTTTTTCTTTTATGGCATACGAATATAAGAGCATTTCTATATTATGTTTTCATGCTCTCCCGAGCTATCTTCAGTAGAATTTTAGTTTAAGAAAGTGTGAAGAAAATAAAATTTGAGTGATCATCAGTAGAATTTTCATATGAAATATTTGTTAAGATTGTATGCGTGTTGCTTTTAAGGAATAGATCCTGATACTTAATAGAGCAAATATATATAGAGGCATTTCTGTAATATGTTTTGATGCTCTCCCTAGTAATCATCAGTAGAATTTTGGTTTAAGAAAGTGTGAAGAAAATTAAATGTAATCGAAGCTAAAGATATAGCAGCATTTCTATATTATGTTATCATGCTCTGCCAAGTAATCTTCAGTAGAATTTTTATTTTGTATATGTTTTTTTTTTTACATTTTATATTATGTTATCATGCTCTACTGAGTAATCTTTAGTAAATTTTTGACATCAATATTTTTTTGTATTTTGTATACATGTATACAATTTAAAGAAAATTAAATTTATTCAAAGCTATATTATGTTTCCGTGCTCTCCCCAGTAATTTTCAGTAGAATTTTAGTTTAAGAATGTGTGAAAAAAATTAAATTGATTGAAAGCTAAAGATTTAGTGGTATGTCTATATTATGGTTTCATGCTCTACCGAGTAATCATCAGCAGAATTTTCACATCAATGTTTGCTTAGTTTGGAAGCGTCTTCTTTTAAGTAATAGATCCTAATACTGAGGAGTAGATCCTAATACTATACATTATATTTACATGCTCTCCCGAATAATCTTCAGTACCATTTCAGTTTAAGAAAATGTGGAGAAAATTAAATTTATTAAGATTTAAAGATATATTGGTATGTCTATATTATGTTTTTATGCTCTCTTGAGTAATCATTAGTACAATTTACATATCAAATAATTGTTAAAAAATAGATCCTGCTACTTTATAAAGCCTATTTATAGGAATTTTAAGCAAACTTTTTAAAACTCTTTAGATGGAAAATTAATCTTTAAAACTTAACCTTATAGAATGGTTAAAGCTTAAATAAACTTTTCAAATTGTTTACTGGTTTATATACATAAAAGCTTCTTATATGCTTAATACATCCTCAAAATACACAAAACTACTTTGAGAAATGAACAAAAAAATACAACTACTTTTTATATGTTCACCAGTTTTTTCATGTGTATTTCTTATTTGTTGTACTTTTTTTTTTTGTATGTAGGTTGCTTATTCCTTTGGCGAAGACATGCAATGGAAAAATAAACTACTTGCATGTAGTGTATATAAATCAGATGGGAATTTGGTATTTCATTTTATTAACTGACACAGTTTTTTTATTTTTTTTTATTTTTGTAGTAATTATTTTGTTAAAACACAACATATGGTTAATTTAAAAGTTTAATAATATGGTTTTTAGACAAGAATTTTTAATATAAAACTTAATTTGGTTTATTAGAGCAGGAAATAAAAAGTTTATTGAGCTTTTAACTGGCAACAGAAAATATTTAATTAAAAATATAATGAAATTAATTTAAATAAACTTAATAAAGCAAAAGATTGCAAATAACCCGGTTAACCTTTTAAAAAAAATTTACGTATGAGTAATATTTAATTTATTACAAGTAATATTAATCATACGCAATGCTACATTTTTTCAACAAAATACCTAACTTGGTCAATAAAATTAATTTGCAGTCATTAATTCAGCACAAATTGTTTAAAAATATGTTATTTTAATCCTTTGCGAAGCAATATAATCGATTTGAGGGCAAAGACAAGTACATGCCTTAAATTTGGTTTTACACAATGAACTCTTACAAATGAAACAACAAAAAATTATTTTAAAAATAAATATATTAGAGATGAATGTAAAATTTTGAGTTGAAAAACTTTTTTGGATGTGTACATTAGTCTGTGTAAAAATTAACAGTCCCTTTTGCGTTTTGGCGCCGTGATCGCCATTTAAACAGACAGACTGACAAACAGGCGGACAGCGCTTAATCGCATTAAAAGTCAATAAGGATCATCAAGAATATATACACTTTATGGGGTCTTAGCCCTATATTTCGATGCGTTACAAACGGCATTACAAACTGATATATACCCTCATTACAGTATATGGAGATGTAATAAAATCGTTTTACAATTAAAAAAAAAAAAATGTTGACATATGAGTAATTTCTAATTTGTTATATTTAATATTAATCATACGCAAAAAAAAAATTCTATCAAATAGCTAAATGGGTCTTATAACAATAATTAACAGTCATTAAACCACAATGTAATAAAGGGTCCGCCATCTAACGTTTTTTTTTTCAACTAGCGCTTATTTCGTGAATGGTAACACTTAGCTCATGTCTGATTTGACAGATAATTAGTTTTATCCTTCCGCTGAACGAATATGGTCGTATGTTTTCTTGTGAAAAAAAGTGGAAGAAACTGGCATCCTCATCGATAAACCAAAGCGTGGAAAGCCAAAAACAGTGCGTACACCCGAGAATATTGCTGCTGTGGCAGAAAGTGAGCGTGAAGCGCCATCAACATCAATTCACCGTCGTTCTCAACAATTGAACATTTCGGAGACTTCATTGAGACGAATTTTGCATAAAGACCTTGGTATGACGCCATACAAAGTCCAATTGGTTCAGGAGTTCAACAAAAAAAAAAAAAGTTATTTGGCGGACCCTTTATTTTGTTAACCCTTTGAGCACCAATCGGTTATATATGACTAGTTTATACTGTTTTCTATTTTAGGAAAGTTTGCCGAAAGGTTTTAATAAAAAATTGTTGTAATCGACACTAGAGAAATCTATAAATTTTTTAGTCTACAAAATACCTAAATGGGTCATATAAACATAATTTACAGATATTCAGCCAGCACAAATTAGTTTTAACACTTTGAGGGCCTGTGGTTGACATTTAAACAACTTTTACATTTTGCTATTTTAAGAAAAACTTCAAAATGATTTTAACAAAATTTATTGTGATCCACACTAGAGAGATGCGGCTTCTAATAATTGTTAACTGATGGTATCAGTGCCTTACAAGCCAAAATTTAAGTTTCTGTGGGTTTTGTGATTTTTTTTTTGAGTTTTTAGTTTTAATTTTTAAAAACTATTAAATTAAAATAAAAATAAATGCTTAAATTTATAATTCTCTAGAATAAGTTTTTAGTGAAGCTTAAGATATGCGATTTAAGTACTAAATAAAATAAGGTTTTTTAATTTTTTACGTATGAGTAATATTTAATTTGTTTTATTTAATATTAAGCATACGCAATGTTAATTTTTTCTATACAATACCTAAATGGGTCACATAAAAATAATGTAGCTTCTATAAAAAAGCATAAATTTGATAATAAATTATATTATAACCCTTTTACGACCAATGGTTAATTTTAATTTATATTTAGTGGTTATTATTTTTGAATTAGGCATAATTTCAGACAAAAATTAAATTTGGATAAAATCTTAACAAATTTTGGGACGACAGTCAATTAGTGTTTTAACTTTAGTACTACATTTGTATGTATGTAGAATCAACTGCAAATGACAGTTAAATTAACAGCACTTGCAGTCGAAAAGGAGTACACTACAATAGCAATTAAACCAACTGCACTATTACAAATCACTGTTGTAAAAAGTTTATAGGAAAGAAATAATATATTTATTAATATGAGTGAGATCGAATAAATCTTAACACGGATTATCACATATAACTTTTTTTATGTTTAAAAGTGAACTTTTTGTTTAATCAAGTTATCTTTTAAAAAGTCGCCAGACGATGCGTATAAATTATTAGCGAAATCGGATCATTACATTGTTCACAAATGGACTTTGAACAAAAAGTAAAAACAAAAAAAGTAGCCTTTTTTTTAATTTCGTAGAAAAAATATGCTTAATTGTTCAGAACTCAGAAAAATTACATTATATTAAGATTCTTTTTAAATTATTGATGAAGGCTACAAAGCAAGTTCCCAATACAGTCACTTTTTTGGAAATCGTCTGCTCCTATCAATTAGGGCACTAAAAATGACAAAAAAAAAATGCTCCTTTACTCACTTTTTATTCAGCTTCCATTTGTAAACAAAGTAATGATCCGATTTCGCTAATAATTTATACACATCATCTGGCGACTTTTTAAAAGATAACTTGATTCAAAAAAATGTTCACTTTTAAAAATAAAAAAGTTATAAGTTATAATCTGTGTTAGGATTTATTCGATCTCACTCCTTATTAAAGTAAATTAATTTATTTTTCATAACAAACCTAACCTTTATATTTTATTTATTAAATAAAAATTACAGGAGCGAAGATTTTATTTACGACGCATCTTCTTCCAATTTTTTAACTTGAGAAATAGAAACATTTTTCTCCTATTCCTTCACTAGAAAATCTCCATATTGTTTTTCTCATAAAAATTGTGACTTTTAAATATACATGCACTGTGTTGAAAAAGTTTAAACAACTGCAAAAAGTAAATGTTGCAACAATGCAGTAGTTTTGGTAAGTTGTTTAAAAAAAACAACCTTCAAAAATATAGACAACTGTTTTTCTAATCAAAATAACTACAATTGCAGTTAAAATAACTCCAACCGCAATTTTTCACAATTAACTGACACGTAGTAAGTGCAGAATTAGAATTAGGTTTTACGATAAAAAAGCAGTATAGCTCCCAAAACAGCATTCCATTTTTTATTTTATTAATTAATAATCATATAATTACAAATTATATACTATTCCCTAACCGAGCACTAGCTACTATGGCCTTCGGCGCGTTGTAGCGAAAACAGACCAGTGCCTCTGGTGGGAATCGAACCCACGACTCCCGCACTGATAAGCCAGCACGCTACCAACTAGCCTACCGGGGCGCACAGCATTAAATTTATTTTTGGCCATATGTGCTAAGTATCCAAGAAGTTTTGTCAGCAAATCCACAGTCGTTTAAGTTGGGTCTTTAAAGAGGAACCAAACATTTAGTTATTTTGCATTTACATTTTATAATTGAAATCTTATTATTATATTAATATTCCACCCACCAAATGATTTTCTTTTTGATATATAGCCGTATGAGTTATTTTTTGAATCGCTATTAAATATTAATCATACGCAGTGTTACGCTTTTTTCCCAATATCATAAAATTTGGTAATTAAAATGAAAAACATAAAAAAAAACCAAAATCTATCCAATCAATGTTACTTTGAGTGTAATACTTTAAATTAATACAGGTCACACATTATGCTAACACGGTACTACAGAATGTTCCAATTGTAATATAATTCAACACAATTTATACATAATTTTTAACTCCAGTTAATTTAAATTTTCCATTTTTTATGATTTGTAAAACCACTTAATTATAAAAACACATTATTTTTCTAAAAATAAAATTTTTAATACATGATTTTCATTTAACCTCATACTCTAATAGTGACATATAAGACCCTTATTTTTTTCTAAAATTCTACATAAAATGTAAATGAAATTGGTTTTTATATTTAATTTTTGCTTTCATAGTTTTTACAACAAAATACCGAACAAGTGTTAGTGCAGGCTAACACTTTGGTTTAATGCGGGGGAATAATATAAAGTTAAAATAAAAAAATTAAAACCGCCATATATGTTTGAATGAACTTGTGTAGACAGGACAAAGTCTGTACCAAATATAAGGGAACAAATCTGTGAAGCAACTAAAAGCTTGTAAAATATCCTTTAGTAGAAAATATGGTTTCATATATGATCATATATGGCCTTGTATTTGATTTTATATGGGTATAGCTAATCATATGTGTCCGTATATAGTCCAATATATTACAATATATAACCACATATGTTCAAATCCGAAATATATGATCGTATATAATCATATATGTTCCTGTATGCGCATATGTGATGCATATAAGATCATATAAACTTATATATGACAATTTATGGTTTAAATATTTTCATATATACACTTATATAATTCATATATGGTCTTATATGTTTTATACATATATGCTTACATATAAGGTCATATATGATAAGTAGGGGCGTTTCAGCATTTCCATTTCTTTAGATTTTTACAACTTTTAAAGCGGAATATTAATACATATGGCCCAAAGGATTTTTGAGAATTTTTTCAGATTGTTTGAAGCAGGGTATGGTGTTGCTGAAATGGATTATGTGCAAAAAAAAAGAGGTAATGGAACAATTTTTTTTCTCGTGTGCTTTGTTTTCAGAAAACCATATAAATCACTACTGAACAGTTCTAGAATACTAAAAACAATTATTGGGGGTAAAAATTGTTAGTCTAAGGGTAACTCTGGTGACCTCAAATGTAAAAAAAAATCTAAATTTTTCAAATTCCATTGCAAAAGTCTTTCCAATACCATTAATTTGATACAAATCTTGCTCTTCTGACACTTCTGGAGAAATATTGAGAAAAATTAAAAGTCAAAACAAAATCATTTATTTTCTAATAGTTCGAATTGGATTTGGCCAACAAATATGATAATTTCACAAAATCAAATTTAGTATCAAATTAAAGGTATTCTAAGTACTGAAGTCACCTATTTCTGAAGTTATTGATGTTTGAATTAGGAACATTTTGATTTTTTTCCTTAAGGTCATCAGAGTTACCCTTAAACTTCTTTTCGCACATAATCCATTTTAGCGTACACCCCTTCAATACATATGAACAAGTTCACAAAAATCTTTTAGGCCATAAGTATTCATATTCCGCTTCAAGAGTTGCAAAAACCCAAAAAAGTGGAAATTTTAAAACGCCCTAGTGATTAGCTGTCATATATGATCATATATGCTGATATATAATTCATATATGATCATTTATGGGTCAAATATGGTCAGATAGGCCTACGTATGATCTTATATGATTAATATATGATCATATATGATTCATAAATATATGATGATTTGTGGTTCAAATATAGCCACATATGCCTATGGTCATATATGATTCATGTATGGTTATATATAATTGATATATGCTCATATATAATTAATTTATTAGCATTCGAACATATATGACCATATATATGACCATAATGGGTCATATATTGATTTACACCCAGAAATCAGACTCGGTAGTAGCAACCGTATTTCTAGCCAATCGAAGTGTTCGGTTGCAACTATTGAAGTTTTTGTTTGGTATCACCGAATTTCTGTTGAGGCAATCGAAATTCTTTTATCGTGGCTGAAAGTCAGTTGTTTTAATCGAGTGATTGTTGTCGATTGTTTTGTGGGTGTATATATGGACATACCCTTATATGCTATACCAGGAGTGCCCAAAAGTTCCTTATGGAAGAGCAAACACCAATACATTTAAAGAAAAACTAATTTTTATTCAATATTTTTTGTTGTAAAAACCAATACATACAAAGAAAAAAGAAAAAAATATTTCAATGTTTACCAGCAAAGCATACGAAAGTGTTGTTGCTTTGCGCTTGCGTGTATACAGTGAAGAACGACAAAAAAACTAATAAGACAAAGTTGTTTGTGTATTTCGTATGAGCGCTCTATATGTGTATTTAACACACAGCCTATAGCTAAGTGTTTTTACAAAAACAAATGAGCACCAAGCGCATAGGCCTTGGGCACCCCTGTGCTATACCTATCCTATTTAAGAGCATGTATGATCATATATAGGCGCGGATCCAGAGTGAGGAAAATGGGACATTTACGCCCCCAAAATAAAAATTTTCAGCACAAAAAAATTAAAGAGAATAGAAAATTGATCAAAAATACTCCAACTTTCCTCACAAAAATCTTTTCCTGGATCCGCGCCTGTCATAAATGTTGATGTAAGTTCATATACGATCCCATTTGTATTTGACTTATCATATTTGATTCAGACTTTTTATTATATATAGTATTTGGTCATGCAAGTAATGAGTTATGGTAATTTTGTAGCCCACATAGTGATGACGCTATATTTGCTATTCTTTTATTCCTTTTTCTATATAATTTTTTTTGTGTGGTGCTTAACGCATCCTTCCGGGTGGGAAATTGTTTTTTGTTTTATAATAAATTCACATATAAGAGGTTAAATGTTAATATGACCTTATTGTACTTATTACAAAGAGAAAGTAAGTAGTTTTTTTTTCTACTACTTTTAGTAGTTTTCGTGTTAATGGCAAAAAAGATAAGGATCGTAGAGCTTAATGTGGCTTTAAAGATTTAAAGTTATATTAAAGAAAGAACTTAAAAATACAAAATGTTATAAAACATACAAACTTTCAGCAAAAAGGACTACGAGTCAGAAAATACGCCATAAATTTTGATGGTGTTAACTTTTTTTTTTTTAATATGTTTAAGCTAAATTATGAAAATGTAGTTCTATATAAGTTGTACCATTTTTAATTACAATTTCCCCCCCAAATATTACATCCTTTACTGTCTCTTCGTATAGTTTAGTTTATTTCTCTTATACCTATTAATCCGTGAGTTGTTTCACGTAAGTGTTTCTTAGCGGTTTTCTAAACCATCATTTTCACTTAAAATATTTTATCTATATATTGCATGTTATTCCATATTATTTACCCCAACAAGAATGACGTATTAGTAATATATGCGTTTTTCAATAATAACAAGTATACGTATCCCTGAACTTTCATTAAATATAAATTAAATAACATTTATACGTACAGGTGTTGTTTTCGTTAAAAAAAGAAATATAATGCTATTTTAAAAGGAAATGAAAACGAACTTCAATTTTTTTTTTTTTTGTAAAATTAACTAAAAAATAGCCCGAAAGGCTTAACGCAAAAAAAGTATATAATATATGACGTAGGTTGAGAAAACAAATTCAATTAAAGAATACGAAAAATGGAATAAAATATTTCCCTTGAACTTTATAATGGAAGAAACATGAGGTCATTGTGGAATTCATACATTTTTATAATAAAAGGCGTAAGTTAGTCATTTAAAGGGTTCATAAATTTTCAACTAAACAAAAAGCTTCTATCGTGGGTAGTATTATGCATTCAAAGATGATGATTTTAAATAAATCGAACTTTAAGCTTACAAATAAAGCTCAATCAATAATTAAATTTAAGCTTAAAGGATAAACATTTTTTACTTCAAAATTAAAACTGCTTTTGAAAGTTTTTAGTCTCACAACAACAGCGTATTAATCAAAGCTTTTAGGTTAATTAAAAATGTAGTTTATTTTAAGCTTTAAAATCCAAATAAAAAGCTTTTATTCTTTGAAGCCATATGCATTAATTTGCTAAAATCTTTATTTTAAAATTTTATTGAAATTGTATAAGATAGAGCTTTTAATAGAGTAAAACATTTACTAAAAGCTAAAATACTGTGATAGAAAACATTAAACTTTTTTAATACATATGAACAAAATACAAACTGAATGATACTTCAATAATAAATCTTTGAATCTAATATAAAGCTTTACAACAAATAAGAACAATAAAAGCTTTAGCAAAAAGTGCATACCATATATTTGTATACTTTAAACTAATGAATGAAAAATCATAAAATGTAAAAGCTCTAATCATGTACTAACAGCAATTTATTTAGTCTTTTAAGCAAAATATAAACTTTTTAAATCAGCTTTTAACTTTTTTCTAAAATTGACAGCATTTTTTTAGCTTTTAAGCGAAATATAAGCTTTTTTATTTTAACTATCAATACAATTAATTGAACATAAAGATTTAAATTAAAAATCAATCGATTTATTTTATCATAATTAACCCATTTCCTACAAAATTGAGCTTACAAAGCATACAGAGTTAAAGCTTCTAGCTAAACAATATAAATATATTTAATTACCTCGAGCTTGACTATTTATTTAATTGGATTTTAAAACAAAAGGTCGAAAAAACATAAACTCTATTATATTTAATGACACTAGAAAAATAAACTTTCAATCTAAAATAAAACTTTCACCAAGAAATTAAATACATTCTAAAAAAATAAATAATATTGAATTTAAATCTTTAATCCAATTAAATTGACTTAATGTAAGTGAAATATAAGCTTTTTTAGGCTTTAAAATATAAGCTTTTTTAGATTTTAAAACTTTCAACTTGAAATAAAGCTCTAAACTAAAAATTAACATGTTAAGAGTATTTAATGGCTAAATCTTTAAATTAAAAAAAAAAAATGAATAACTCAAATTGTGTTTAAGTCCTTTAATGAAAAAAAAAAAATACTTAATAATCGTGTTTTTTAAATCAGTCCTTAAAGTTTTGCATAAACAGAATTACCAGCTTAAGAAATAATAAAATCTTTTTCTAAAAGTTAATATTAACATAGTCTTGATTAAAAAAAAAAATACCTTAAACGAAGGTTATGCAAAGCTTTCTATGAAATATTTCACATTAGTGGATTATTGAAAGCTTTCAATTGGGATTAAGTCAACACTTTCGATAAAGCCTTAATTCAACGCTTTCAATTTCAACTATTTCCTCAAACAAAAGCTATTTAAAGCTTTCTATAAAAAATGTACATTGAAAGCTTCCAATACATATTGTTCTTTCAAACTTCATTAAGTGAAAGCTTTTAATAAAAAAATTAACTAGTCTCTTAATATAATAAACTAACTTGGTCTTTATTTAATTTAAAGCTTTTAGTAAAAAAAATACTTTTAATTTTCAACAGAAGCTCATATAATCTTAAAATATTATATATTACAAAAGCATTTTCTTGAAATTTTATTTAACAAAATGTATATAAATTTACTCAAAGGCTTTTGTCCAAAAATATATGACCTAAATATATGAATATAAATTCAATTAACCATAAGCAATCCGTACTTATCAACTTTATAAAGACTTTAAAAAAAGCCAGCATACATGCAGGTAAACTTTATAAGGCATTTAAGACGTATAGGTACCTCTGAACTCTGATGAATTAAAGAATAAGTATACGTACCTATGAACTATAAGAAAATAAATGTATACGTATGGGTAAACTTTTATGTATTCAAAAACACGTATACGTACAAGTGTTGTTTTTTTTTAACATGTTAAGGAAAATAATAAAATTTATTGAAAGTGAAAACGAAATTTATTTTAAGTTTTCAATATCAATTTAAGAAGAATATTTACAGAAAAAAACGGAACATGGAAGTATGGAAATTAATTAAAACTGATATACAGTTTTTTTTTTAATTTATTTAAGGAAAATATGCACACATTTAAAAAGTTCAATAGCACAAAGAAAGAAACTTGCAACAAATATAAAATAAAGATAAACATAAACATAATCATATTAATACTAATAAATACAGTAACGGGTTTTAAATGTTATAAAGCTTAACCTTCTAAATTAGCTTAGCTTTTCAACTTTAATTAAAATAAATATTTTAACAAAATTCTACAAAAAGCTTTAAATTATATAAGCGTTTATTAAAAACGTTTAATACGAAATCAAGCTCAATTAAAATGACTACAGATTTTAATTGAAAAATAAGCTTTGAAAAAAACAACTATTCAGCCTTTAGTATAAACTTAAGCTTTTTAGAAAAATTAAATCAAATTAAATTTAAGCAAAGAGCTTTAGATAAGCAATTTTTTTTGAAGAGTGGTACTTACAACCAAACTTTGGAGCTCTAAGCAAAGTAAAAGGTTTGAACAAAATTAAACTAAAGCTCTAATATTTTTTTAGAATGTACAACGCAAAAGCCACTAAATTAACATAATTAATGCTTTTAACACAAAATTGAGCTTTTAAATAAAATTATAACATGTTTAAAAGAAATTTCAATGTTTTAGCGTGCTGGGTTATCAGTGCTAGGGTCCTGGGTTCGATTCCCACCATAGGCACTGGTCTGTTTTCGCTACAACGCGCCGAAGGCCATAGTACACTCAAAAAAAAAAGTTTGCAAAAAAGTCAGCAAAAAATGTTGCTGAGTCAGCAAAATTTTAGTCAGGAGGGTGCTTGCAAAAAAATTGCTAATGTCAGCAAAAAAAAAAAAAAAATCAGCTCGCTGATTTTCAGCAACCAAATAAGTAGATTCAGCTAAAGTTTTGCTAACACTTACTGGATTAGAAATAAAAAAACCTTGCTAAAAATTAATAAATTTTTTGCTGAATTTTAGTAGACTGAAAAAAACGTAAAAAATTTGTAGAAAAATTGTAATTTAGTTAATTTATTTGCTGAAAATCATAAAACATATATTTGTGATTCTTTTAAAAATAATTTACAATACGTTACAAAATATAAAAATGTTCATACTCCCAAATTGACGACATGAATTAATTTAATATCTGAAAATATATAGAAATAAATATATATAACATAACAAAAAATTTCTTTCAACTACTTACGTCAATGGTTGTCTAAATGATGCTTTCTTTCAAAGGACGCAACTGCCGAAGATAATTATAGAAACGAAACGAAAAAATAAACAAAAACAAATGAAACGAAAAAATAAACAAAAACAAACGAAAAAAACAACCCTTTTTTTGCAATAAGAAAAAGGAACCATAAAAATCTACCTAAGATGTGTGTCTTTGTCTTCCGCTTTACTCTGTCTACATGTCTGTATATGTTTGTTTGCAATTTGACCACACCAGATTATTAATCTATAACCATGTAGTTTAGAAATACATATTAAATTTAAATATTTTATTTTGTCTTTTATTTAATTAATAAGCAATTATTTTCACATGCCGGTGACAACGCAAAATTTAAGTTGTTTTAATCCTCAATTTTGTTTTATGTATGAAAAACAGATACAAAAATCTTCCATGGTTGATTTTTTTATATGTCTTATTAGAGTTGTACTTTTTAGTATCATTTTCCTCTTCTCTTCTACATCTTGACATGCCGCGACATCTGCTTCATTCTGCGCATATCTTTCAATCTGGTTGTCGTCTACACTATTAATGTGCTTATCAGCTCAATTTTGTTTAGCAAAATAAATTAGCAAAACATATTAGTAAAACATTAGTTCAAAACAGTTAATTGCTGAATAAGTATAACAAAAATTTTAGCTTAAAACAGAATTTTAGCAAAAAATTTTCTAACAAATAATATACCTGAGTTACAAGACGTTTTACTAACTTTTCTACTAACTTATTTTTGTGAGTTTAGCTAGTGCTCTGTTAGGGTAATAGTATATCATTTGTAATTATATGATTATTAATTAAAAAAAAAAAAAAAGCTTTAAAAAATCTTTTTTTAAGCTTTCGATTTAGGAAGTGTTGGATGTTAGTTTTTGTTGTTTTTTCAACTTTCAGCAATATGATTTAAATTTAAAATGTTGTTTGTTGAAGTAAATACAATTCTTTTTGATGTTGTAATTATATTTTCATATTTAGGTCACTATTCTATTGATTTTTTCTTTACTTACAAGTTTGTAAGAAAATTACCCCTTTTATTTTGTGCATAGCAAAAAAAAACCATTCAAATTCTTTTATTTTTACTTTTTTCTTTTAAATAATTTTTTTCATATTTTTATTTTTTTTTTTTTTTGCAAATTTACTTAACAAAGTTAAACCCATAAACTACAAATTTGTTTATCAACATTTTCGTCGTCATCCAGCCATCGCAATTTGTGCGATTTAACTAAAAGAAATTTCATAATCTGAAGTATAATATTTCTATTTCATTTATTTTTTTTTTTTTTATTCTAGTTAAGTTTATAAAATTTTGTTTTGAACAGCAATTTTATAATATCAAGTAATCACAAAGCATTTTGTTTATATAATATTCAAATTTCTACATCCAAAAAAAAAAAAATCTAACAAAAAACTATACAAATTTGTCATAATGCAGTAAATATTTAAAGGGAAAATTTTTTGGAAAAAAATCTTAAGCAATTGTATTTTTGATAGTTTTGACATACAAAATAAATTGTTCTTATAAGAAATAAATGAAAAGTTGTGACTATAGTATATTATGAGAGTGTTAGCTGCAAAAAGAAAAATAAAAATTAAAAATATTGTCAACTTAAAATCTTTATAATGAATAAAACTCGTAAATAAAAATTTCATATGAAAGCTTTTCAATCATGTTTATGATTTTAGTAAAATTTACAAACGAAACTTTTAATATAAAAATTATTTAAATTTTTTAATCAAAAATTTTACTTCACAGATTGAGCTTTTTACTAAAAATCAATTAGAAAAACTTTTGAGCCTAAATAAAGCTAACACTTAATTTTTATAATATGGTTCAGTCTAAATAAAGTTTTTAATTTAAAACAAAGTATTACTGCTTTTAGCTAAATGAATCAAAGCTTTTAACCAGATATCAAACTTTAAAGAATTCAAAATTGTACCAAAAATTCATCAGTTAATCTAAGAATTAAAATAAATATAAATTAATCTTTTAAGATTTAAACAACATTTTTAATCTTTCTACAAAATGATTAAAAATAAAGCTTTTTCCATCAAGAAAAATGTTAGTTAAAAAGTCGAGTTAAAAGCAAATTAAAAAACAAATCATAATCGTAATCATAATCATAATTCGCCGTTCGATTTCGAATTAACTACAAATCAACCAATAAAACTCTAATTCAAAACGGAGCTTTTAATTGACAATCGCAAATATATATAATATTTATAAAAGCTTTTAATAAAAATTACTGCATTTTGCAAAGAAGTCTAATAAAAAGAAAGCTGTTAGCATGAAATTCGTCATTCAAGCATTGAATCCCTAGTTGAATAGGAAATTAATGAATCAATTATATTAAAAATTAAGTATTTAATGTAAAGTTAAATTAATTGTTAAATCTGTTAACAAAAAATTTCATTTCTAAAAATTAAAATTTGTTACCAAAAGCTTTAAAACTATATAAGTCTATAACACCAAATTATCTACTCAAACTTTTACAAGGGCTTTTTTGAAAGCAGATTTAAATCCAGAGCATTTTTTAAATGTATATGTATAACCAATCCTTAGAGCTTTCTACAAAATAAATTTTAACATTTATCAAGAGTGCTCAATATGACATTAAGCTAAATCAACAAAATTTAATAAAATGCAGCTTTTATATAAAAACAATTTCGTCTTCAATACAAATTTAAGCTTTTGGGTAGAATTAAATCAAACAAATAAATTATTATTTTTTGAAAATTGCGACTTAAAACTTTGAACTTGAAACCAAAATAAAGATTTGCACTAAATTTTATGAAAGATTTTAACATTGAGAACGTTAAAAGCGAACTTAATCTAAATTGAACTGATTAAAGATTTTAACAGCACCTTGAGCTTTAAAATAAAAACTATTAAATTGGATCTTTTAAATATTAAATCTAATTAGATTTCAGGAAAACGAAGAGCTTTAGATACACAAATATTTTTGAAGCTTTCGGTGTAAGAAAAAGATGTACAACTTTTATCCAAAATAAAGCTTTGAACAAATTTTTTTGAGAGCTTTTGCCATTTACTTAAATTGTTCAACACGAAATCAATTACATTTAACACAATTAAAGTTTCTAAAACAAAATGGAGCTTTTAAGTAAAAACATAATCGATCTTTAATATAATTTAAAGCTTTTAAGAAAAATAATATAAAATATAATAAAAAATATAATTAAAAAATAAGAGCCATTAATAAAAAGATATTTTTTGAAGCGTTGGATTTAAAATTTAGCTTTAGAGCTTTAGTCCAAAATAAAACCATGATCAAAATTTTGCAGAAGCTTTTAAAATTTATGTAGAGTGTTCTACACGAAATCAATCTTAATTCAAACAATTAAAACCTTTTAATAAAAATCATTTGGTCTTTAATATAAATTTAAGCTTTAAAGTAGAATTAAATTAAATAAAATGTAAGCAAACAAATTAAAAGCTCTGGATAAAAACTTATTTTTGATGCGTTTGGTTTAAATTGTAGCTTAAGAATTTTAATCCAAAATAAAGCTTTTATAACAATTTTGCTTAATTTTTAACGAAATATAGCATTAATGAAATAATTAAAGATTTAAATATAAAATGGAACTTTAATACAAAAAATTAAAGTGGAATTAAATTATATAATAGTTTAGCTTTACTTCATTGCATCACAAATGAAGCACAGCACGTTAATTTAGGTTGAGTTAATCCGGGGTGGACAGGGAAAGGGTTAAAGCTTTTTTAAACGAGATTTTTCTGGACAGAATTTCAAATACGTTTACATTGAAAGCTTTGTTTATATTCATTAACCCCTCTAGGGTTAAGTTTTATATATCTGTTTGTTTTATTAAGTATTGTGATTGAAAAAAAAAACAAAACAATTGTGAAATTTAAAATAGAAAGTTTTATGGCGCTTTATAGTTTTCTTTACTATTTTGTGGGGAATTTTGTACAAGAAAAAACTAAACTAAAAACTGATGATAAGCAGACACAAATAACACTCAACTTCCGTTATCATTGTTTAAGCCACAATTTGTCTTTCATATCCGTTAGCTAAAAGTAACAAAAGTTTAAAAATTTTCAAACAAATAAAACTTTAGCTGCAATTGTTATTTACTGTAATGCCATTGGAATGTAAATAAATTATAAGTAAATTAGAGAAAAATAGCAAAATAAATTTAAAATGTTAGCTTTTTTACTAAAAAATTTTTGTTAGAACATTTTTTTTTAAATAATTTGAAATGAGTAAAAAGTTCAGTTAATTTATTCTATTTTTAATTTATTTAATTTTTTCCCTGTTTGTTGTTTTGTTTTTGTTGCGTTATGGGCAAAGGGACCGGTGCTGGTTGACACGAAGGATATGTTCAAAGGTGGCGGTGACAAGTCTGGGATCGGACTTTATTTAATGAAAGGTACATGTCACTTTAACCTGTAGTTGTCATTGGAGGTGACGTAATTCCCCATTTCAGATACCTTGTGATATGTCCCAGGGCAAACCCAAAAGGACATGTCACCTTACCGACCTAAATTAACGCATCACGAAGCTAACCTTAGATGATGTGAGGGAGAACCAGTCATATATTTTTTTGACATGTCATAGCCATTTTTTAGATTTTGACAATGTTTTTAAATTTTCGGCATTTTTTTTTTCCAAATTTGGTGTTTTCAGTAAGGAAATTTTTTACAATTTTGGCAATTTTGACAATTTTTTTTTTAGATTTTGGTGATTTTTTAAACTCTCGGTTAAAAATCAACATATATGTATCCATTTATGAACATGTATTAACTCATTCATGTATACATATGAAGACATTCGAGTCCATAAATGTACATGTGTGAATTATATATGCTCACAGGTGTTCATATGTATCATACATGTAAATAATACATCAAATTTCGTTAATGTACACATATGACCATGTATGGAAATGTATGGACATGAATGATTGATCATACATGTAGATATTATCTCAATTTTCATGCGTGTGCTTGAACATAACATGCTCACAGGTGTTCATATGTATCATACATGTAAATAATACATCAAATTTCGTTAATGTACACATATGACCATGTATGGAAATGTATGGACATGAATGATCATACATGTAAATATTACCTCAATTTTCATGCGTGTGCTTGAACATAAATGATCCAATATATGAATATGTACGAATCATTTATGAACACATATGAACCATGTGTGAATACATGTCGACATGTATAAAACTCATATATGGATCCATATATGTCGATTTATAACAGGGAAATTAGATATAATTACATAAGATGATTTTTTTATATTTTGCCGTTTTTTTTTTCAAATTTGGCGATTTTTCCAAAGTTTTTAAAATTTGATGAGTTTTTTAACTGTTTGATAAATGTCCACTCTCTCACGCTCATGTGAGTACATGTCGGTTTCACTCACTCGTGAATCATGTAAAATTCTGCTCACGTACTCATCTTTAGTTTCAAATGAGTAAAATCTTACCAATGGGTTTTTTGTACACTCAAAAAAAAAAGTTTTTAAAGTCAGCAAAAAATTTTGTTGAGTCAGCAAAATTTTAGTCAGGAGGATGCTTGCAAAAAAGTTGCTAATGTCAGCAAAATCTTTTGCTGAAAATCAGCGAGCTGATTTTTAGCAACAAAATTTGTAGATTCAGCAAAAGTTTTGCTAACACTTAGTAGATTAAAAATACAAAAGCCTTGGTAAAAATTATTAAATGTTTTGCTGAATTTTAGTAGACTGAAAAAAACGCAAACATTTTGTAGAAAAATTGTAATTTAGTTAATTTATTTGCTGAAAATCATAAAACATATTTTTGTGATTCTTTTACAAATAATTTACTATAATAACGAAATATAAAAATTTTCATTTTTCCACATTGACGACATGAATTAATTTAATATCTGAAAATATATAGAAATAAATATATATAACATAACAAAAATTGTCTTTCAATTACTTACATCAATGGTTGTCTAAATGATGCTATCGCAACTGCCGAAGATAATTATAGAAACGAAAAAATAAACAAAAACAAACGAAACGAAAAAAACAACCCTTTTTGCAATAAGAAAAAGGAACCATAAAAATCTACCTAAGATGTGTGTCTTTGTCTTTCACTTTACTCTGTCTACATTTCTGTATATGTTTGTTTGCAATTTGACCACACATATAAGCATTTAGTTTAAATAAATAAATATTTTATTTTGTCTTTTATTTAATTAATAGACAATTATTTTCACAAGCCGGTGACAACGCAAAATTTAAGTTATTTTAATCCTCAATTTTGTTTTATGTATGAAAAAGAGATACAAAAACTTCCATGGTTGATTTTTTTATATGTCTTATTAGAGTTGTACTTTTTAGTATCATTTTCCTCTTACCTACTACATCTTGATATGCCGCGACATCTACTTCATTCTGCGTATATCTTTCAATCTGGTTGTCGTCCACACTATTAATGTGCTTATCAGCGCAATTTTTTTTAGCAAAATTAATTAGCAAAACATTAGTATATTAGTAAAGCATTAGTATAAAACAAAAATTTTAGCTGAAAACACGATTTTAGCAAAAAATTTTGCTAAAAAATAGTATACCTGATTTACAAGACGTTTTACTAACTTTTCTACTAACTTATTTTTTTGGGTGTACCTACTAAAACCAGATTAGTGATATGTCCTCATCGATTGACCATACTTGACCATTTCCATAGCAATGTTAAATTTTATCCACAGCAATGTTAAATTTTACTTGTCTTGGAATAAGTCCTGTTTTAACTAGTCACGGAATATGACCCTTAATGGAAATTTACACCTCATTGCCCGTAGGGATGCAATGACCTTCTGGGAGTATAAAATATCATAGGTTCTTTCAACTTTTTTGTGAAAGTTGTTGGATATTTTAGTTAAGTTTGATTAATATTCATTGTTTTCGGCCAGTTTCTGCTATATTTTTTTATAATTTATTTTTCTTTACAAGACCAGTAGTAAGTTTTCACAAAATTTTATTGAAATAAAAAATTCGTGCAGTTTCGGTTATACAAAAATTGAAATCTTTTGTACAACAACTATTTTTTTTTGTAATTTTTCGGTCAGTTTCGGTTATATACAATTTTTAATCTTTTATATAACAACTGATTTTTTTAAAAGATTTCGGTCAGTTTGGGTTAAGTTAAATTTAAGTTAAATTTGCTAGTTATTCAATATTTTCGGCCAGTTTTGGCTATATATTTTTATAATTTATTTTATATACAAGACGCTGGTAGTAAGTGTTCACAAAATATAATTTAAATAAAAAATTCGTGCAGTTTCGGTTATACAAAAATTGAAATCTTTTGTACAACAACTAATTTTTTTTGTAATTTTTCGGTCAGTTTCGATTTTATACAATTTTAAATCTTTTATATAACAACTGATTTTTTTAAAAGATTTCGGTCAGTTTGGATTAAAGTTAAATTTAAGTTAAATTCTCTAGTTATTCATTATTTTCGGCCAGTTTTGGCTATATATTTTTATAATTTATTTTTATATACAAGACCAGTACTAGCAAGTGTTCACAAAATATAATTGAAATAAAAAATTCGTGCAATTTCGGTTATACAAAATTTCAAATATTTTGTACAACTGATTTTTTTTAATTTTTCGGTCAGTTTCGGCTTTATACAATTTTTAACGTTGTATATAGCAGCTGATTTTTTTTTTTTAATTTTTCGGTCAGTTTCGGTTATATACAATTTTTAATGTTTTATATAACAACTGTTTTTTTAGGTTTTCGGCCAGTTAAAGTTTTTTTTGTGAGAATGAGTAAATTTATTCTATTTTTAATTGCAATTTATTTAATTTTGTTTCCTGTTGTTTTAATTTTTTGTTTATCATCAAATTTCCATAATTCCGTTCACACTTTTTATACGTAATTTAATATTAACATGCAATGGCCTTCAGGGATTATAAAATTTCATAGGTTTTTTCAACTTTTGCGTTAAAGTTGTGTTTTTTTTTTTTGACATGGATATTGTTACAATTTTTTTTTTTTTTTTTTTGTATAATATTTTGTTTATAATTAAAACATTTCAGTGTAAAATATTTCATTTACTTATTTAGATTTTATTTATTTTTTTTTTGTGTATATATTTTTTCTAGCTCAAGGTTATAAATTTGTATACAATTTTGCTTCTTTTTTTTAGCAAAAATTGTAAAAGAATAAGTTGCAAATGAGTTTTTGCTTTGCTTGAAGTTTATATCCAAGGGATTTGTAAGCTTTTCTTTTTATTATTTTTTTTTTTTGCATACGAATACAATGTAGACAGACATTTTTTAAATTATATTTAAGATAGCCGTTTTGTAAAGACAAAGTACACCTTGACGTATGAGCAACTTTATAACACTCATACGTCTAGGGGAAGTTTTAAGATATATCAAACACAACATTATGTTGAACGTATCAAAAAAGTTATAAATTTTAAACAATTTCAGGAGAATAAGTTTTTATAAATTGGGACTTCATATAGTGTCTTTTAATAAAATATACTCTTAAAAAAGATGTCCTTTTAACTGATGACCTTTTCATAAAAACATTTTTTTTTTTTTGTTTTAAATGAATGACTATAGCAAAAATTACTCTTCTATATTTTTAGAAATTCTTTTAGGTATTTTTTTTTTGAGTTGCTTTAAACAACACCTAATATTGAAACATACTACTTCGTTCATGTCCGAAAAAAATTGTAGAAACATTCCTTAAAAAAAACATGTTCTTATTTGTTGTTAACATTTATAACCTTTGCGTGTAGTCGATTTTTTCTTTAACAATTTTTCTTTAAATAGTTACAAAGTATGTGTAAATAGCGTAAAAAATGTGGGTGCTACTTTTGGCATAAAAACACCTATAATACAGTGGATCGATTTAAGACTTTAGAGGAATTTACAATACCTTCCCTCGCCGGGGTAACTATCTTGACGAGATGCGTGAGCTTAAGTGCACTCTACTGTTCTGATCTCCTGTGCTGGGGTAAACGCTGGATACGTCTTCACAGGTGGTCACGAATATTGAAGGAATGCACAACTATAGGTTACTCATATTGTCAGGATAATGAGGCGGTAGTGGGTATACACACTGTCTGACCCATTATCAGTACATATAATAAAAGGTGCCAGCCCGCGGGTTTGCCCCTTGCATGGTGGGGGCTTTACCAGTGGTTGGTACGATACACTATAATTTGCAGTAGAAACGAATTTACTTCATTCATAACAAGTTTTTTCCAATTTTTAAATTGTATCCACCCTAACCTATAACCATATAACTTTTTTTTTGTTAGTAATAAGAAGACAAACATGCTTGTACAAAAGACTTAATACCAGGGTTTTAACATTTTATTAGAAATTTCCGGTAGCATTTAAATATAAATGTAGTTTTTTCGAAATTACTTAAAGGTGTGTTAGAAGCAAATATTACCAATGAAATATAAAAAGAAAATTTTTAAGGCAAGTAAAAAAAATATATAAAAAATAGACAATAGCTTCTTATACTTTGTAACAAAGGATTGAACTAAAAATTTGGCTACAAAAAATTTGATTTTTTTTTAATTTTTTTTAAATTTTTTGCAAATTTATGTTTTTTTGACTTTAATTTGCTTAATATTTTGCAATTTTTGTCAGTTTCGAAATTAAGTAAAGAATTATATGGGGTTCGACTATAAAAAAAAAATATTAATTTAGTTTATATTCTTTAAGTTTTTGCTAATTTGCGTTATTTCCAGTTAATTTTGTTTAATATATAACATTTTCGGCCAGTTTCGGCTATATATTTTTAAAAATTTCTTTTTATTTACAAGACTAGGAGTAGTTTTTACAGAATTTTCCTTAAATAAAAAATGTTATTAGTTTAGGTTATGGTTGGTTTAGGTTGGTTTAAGTGGCAGCTCACGCTACTCGTGAGCATCAAGTAGAGTCAAAAAGCGACTCCGTTTTGAAGAAACCACACTACCCGTAAGGAACTAGTATCCGGAGTACTAGACCCACCCCGTTCGGTTAAGATAACGTATGAGATCACCGAATCTCACACGTGATATTACCGAGAGGTCGTCCAGTATATGGTCACCCAAGATCCGGAGTCGAATATTCTGCAGCGCCGGACAATCGGAGAGAAGATGCTCCACAGTCTCCTCCTCGCCCGGTATGCCGCAGCTGCGACAATGCGAACCGCGTACAATCCCAAGTCTAATGCCATGCCTATCAATCAGCCAGTGACCGGTCAGAACAGCCGTCATCCTCGAGACATCCCTCCTGCTCCTGCTCAGGAGAGAGTTTGTACGCCCTAGGTCGTAGTTGGGCCACGTAAGTCTCGCGGTCCTACAGGTATCCAAATTATGTCACCTGTCCCCCGCCCTGCGAAAATAGTGCCGGAAAATTTCCCCCTTAACAGTCCCCAGCGGTGCAGCGACTGACACCGATGTGGAGACGTTTAAGGCAGATCCTGCCCTTGCCAATTCGTCTGCCCTTTCATTACCGTAGAGGTCTCTGTGGCCGGGGACCCAAACTAGAGTAACTTGGGATAGACAGCTTAGCCTGGACAGTTCCTCCCTGCACTCACCAACGAGAGCAGAGGATGTGACGTACGAGCTCAGGGACATTAAAGCCGCTTGGCTATCGGCGAAGATGCCCACTGTCCCTCGAGCCCCCCTTTCAGACAGGAGTCTGCAGGCTTCCCTGATAGCCAGAATTTCCGCCTGGAGAACAGTAGCATGATCGGGTAGCCTAAAAGAACACCGCAAGTTACAAGTAGCCTGAAAGAACACCGCAAGAAGACCCCGGAGCCTACACCACAACTCATCTTTGAGCCGTCGGTGTATACCCTGATGTCAAAACCACATATTGGATCCCCCGTATCCCACTCCCGCCTGGAGGGAAAGCTAACCCGAAAAGGTCGGCAGAAATCCAATCTAGGAGTAACATAGTCGGACTCAAATCCCACACGTGGATGAAGTCCATCAAGAAGCCTAGCATGTCCATAGGTCCTGGACTTCCAGGAACCTGTTGCAGCAAGCCGCGCTGCGCTGCTAGGTTATAGGTTATACTAAAATTTAAATTTTTTGTACAACTGATTTTTTTAGAAGTTTTCGGCCAGTTTCGGTTGTATAAAAATGTAATTTTTGCGAAAACTTAAAAAATCTGAAAAATTGACTAAAAAAAAGATTACAATTTGCTAATAATATTTAGCATAATATACAAAAAAATTATAGCCGATACAAACAAAAATTAGCATTTGTAATAATTAAAATTTACTCATAAATCACAGTTTTTTATTTAAAATTTTTAAATTTCAGTTGTTCCCCTTATTCCCTGCAAAAACATTTTCGTGCAGTTTCGGCTAAGACGTTTTTTTTTTTAATAATTTTGTTTTTGTTACAAGATCACTTGAATTGAAAAATATTTTAAATCAATTTTCTAAAAATCAAGGTTTCGGCCCGTTTCGGGTGCAAGATCTAATAGTTTTAAAAAATTTAATATAAGTCTTTAAAATAAAAACTTGAGTATTCGCGCAATTTCGGCTAAAAGTTTAATGTCTTATTTTTTAAACTTTGTGTATTTTTTATTTATTTTCAAAATCAACAAAATTCACCTTAGAAATGTAGAGGTTAAGAAGAAGAATAAACGATTTTCTCTAAAAATTATAAACACTATCAATTTTTTAAATCAGACTAGACTAGTTTCTGCCTTTTTATGGTCAGGTTCATCAGTGATTTTCCATTTAAATTGTATTATTATTTGTATATTATAATTGTCAGATTGTCTCTATATGATAAATTTTCAACAACATGCGGCTGCAAGAATCAAACCTGCGCTCATCTTACATTACAAACGTAACAATACCAAGTTATGACCGTTTAGCGATCACACCCAAGTATGGCCTCGAATCTAATGCAATTAAATTGCAGTTTTCTTTCCTATTAGCTTTTTCTGTTATTGTATATTATACTCAGAAGTGGCAAGACTAACAACACAAATATTCTATTTTTAGATTTTTGTTTATTTTTCTAGTCTCCTCCGTCTCTATTTCACAATGTTACCAGATTCACATAAATCACATTTAAAGCAATTTTATAAAATTTAAGGCTTCGGCCAGTTTCGGCTTTAAGATTTCATTGCCTATTTTGTAAGTTTCTTTTAAAAACAAAACCTTGAAAGTATAAAATGTTTCAAAGTCAAACAGATTATAAAAATCTTTGTTACGGTTAGTATCGGCTATAAGATTTAACATTTTTTTGTTATCGATGCAGTTTTTCATGTATTTAATATTGCTCATTACCTTAAAATTGGTTTCACTCATTGGTTTTGAAATCATTTTATTAAAAATATTGTATTCTGACAGTTTCTGCTGTAATTTAAGTTAAAGTAATATTTTGTTAAAAAAAATCACTTAAATAAGAAAATGTTTCACATTTTAAGAATTTTTATAAAAATCGTGAAATCGGTGAGTTACGGCTGTAAGATTTAATTGTATAATTTTATAAGTCTGAGTTAATTTTTTGTTACAAAAAAAAAAATTTTTTTTAAATCTTAAGTTTGGTCAGTTTTGGCTATAAGATTTAATTGTTTATTTTTATAAATTAAATGTAATTTTTTGTTACAAAAAAAAATGAACTTTTAAATAAAAAAATATTTCCTATGCAAAGCAATTAAAATTTTGGTTTCGGCCTGTTTAGCCGAAACTGGCAGAAACCATGTAATTGTTTTTTTTTTAATAATGCAGGTTTGCAAGTTTTTACTTTTGCTTATTATCATAAAATTGGTTTCTGTCAATTGTTTTAAAGACATTTTATAAAAATCTAGATTTCGGCCAGTTTCGGCTATAAGTTTTATTAGTTTATTTTCTTGTTTTTGATTTTTTTTTCTTGTCTTTTATCTGTTTTAAATCTTACAATTGAAGGGCTTATTGTAAAAACTTGATAAGCCACATTTTATTTCTAAATTGTTTTTGCCTTTTAAAGGTTGAAAGACTTCAAAAAATATAATTTTTACATTACGTTATCTTCTAAGTACTTGAAATAAGTGTTTAAGCAAGACTTCTATTAAAAATTAATCAATGGTTCTCTATAAATCAGCGAAAATCCATAAAACAATAAATGTGGCATATCAAGTTTTTACAATAAGCCCTTCAATTATTAAAAAAAAAAAAAAAACAGCCCTCTTTTGTACCCTTAAGGTATAAATCTCTCTCTATTGCGACCAGACTTAAGGAGCCAATATTGTAATAATCTTGTATTTTTTATTACAACGAATTTTGTATTTCTTTAGAATTTTTATTATTAAAAATATAAAAGCTGTTTTTTCCTCCACTTGGCAGTTGTTGCTCGTTTTTGTAATAAACGGCTTTTCAAATGGGTTGTTAAGATGAGTTTATTTCCTGTGTTGGTATAACAAATTCTTAAGAAAATGCATTAAGTTTATGATAAAGGCATTAAAAAGAGTATTTCAAAAGTATTTTTATGGAGTTAAAAAGAGGGCGTATGAGTTATGGTAATATTTTTTTTTTTTTTTGGAAAAGCATGGGGGCGTATGATTAATATTGGTTTAAATACACATTAAAGATCAGGGATGGGAAATTTTAAATTTAAATAAGTTTTTTAATATACTTAAAGTAGAATGAGATCGTAATAACAAGCATTTGTTGCTAACAATTATAATCGAAAGTCTAGCCTGATAAATACCATAGAGTAGAAAATATCTTAGGCCAAAAAATTTGCTTTATGAAGGGATTTTCTACCTGTTTTAGAGAAAATGTTTATTATTTTTTTTTTTTCTTTCAGTTTAATACAAAGCGCATACAAATCAATTATCACAATTTTTTTATCTCTACAATTTTTTTTTTGAATTTTACTTTTTTTTTTGTTTTAATGTAGAAAAATTATGATAAACTTGTTGTAATCTATAAATATATAAAACCTCTTAACATTCACCTTCATATCAGATATTTTAATGAAAAATAATTCCATCCTACTTTAACATTAAGTAGTTCTTCAAATGATTTTTTTAAGTACTTATTTTTATACATTTATATACAATGACCTTGCAACAAAAAAAAAAAAAACCATATTTATTTCAAACTCCTACAAAAGTTTTTCCAAACTATGAACATTAGAGGTGTTCTTGGTTGTAAGGAGATTTTTCAAAATGTGATTTTTGTGCAAGGATGGCTCGGATTTATTTCGTTTCTATATAAAAATGATATACAGTGCCGGTCAAAAAAATAGCACCAATGACAAAGTCTTTATTCATGCAAGTGCACAAAAAAAAAAAAATTATGCGATACTGTGATACTATTTATATTCCCTCTGAGCATACTTATTTTTTCCAAAAAATCAAAAAATGTTAACGGTTCTTTTCCAATGATCGATATTATAAAAAAAAACTCTGCTTCAATGCAGTCATTAAAATAGCACCGAATAACAAAAATTCTTTAAAACAAATTAATAGAGATTAAATAGTTGCAATAAAAGGATCAAAAACTGAAGGTAAGATTATTTTTATTAAAAATAATGTAATTCCTTACATATTTTATAATTTATTTTCATAGAAATGGGACGTGGAAGGCATTGCACACCTGAAAAACGTGCTATTATAAAAAATTTGGTTTCTAATCATAAACCATATTCTGAAATAAGAAAATTGGTTGGATGCTCTAATAAAATGTTTATAAATGCAATAAAATCTACTCAAAAATCTGAAAAATGTTGTTGGAAGCGAGTTTTTTCACCATTAATGGTTAAGCGTTTGGTCAGACAATGCAAGAAGACCCCATTTATGCACGCTACAGAGCTTAAAAAAGAACTTAATGTGACATCAAGTGTCAAAACGATTCGTTGGAGATTGCGAGGCAACAACTTAAACGCCTGCAGTCCCCGAAAAGTGCCCCTGCTCTCACGTAAGCATGTTGCAAAGTGCTTGGAGTTTGTTAAAACTCATGTGGAATGGCCAGCTGAAAAGTGGAGAAATGTTCTTTGGACAGATGAATCCAAAATTGTTATATTTTGAGGCAACGGATCGCGTTCTTACGTCAGAAGACCCCCTAATGCTGAATTAAATCCAAAATTCACAACAAAAACCATTAAACATGGTGTTTCTAGCATAATGGTTTGGGGGTGCTTTTCTTACTATGGCGTACGACCCATATATTGGATCAGAATAATCATGGATAAGACGGTATACGTTAAATATCCTAAGGGAAGTAATGCTACCATACGTTTCTGAGGAAATGCCGCTGATTTGGGTCTTTTAACAAGACAACGACCCAAAGCATACCAGCAAACTTGCAAAAAAGTGGTTTCAGGACAATAAAGTAAGTGTGATGGAATGGCCTGCTCAGTTCCCAGATCTAAATCCAATCGAGAATTTATGGAGAGATATAAAAAAGGAAGTGTCACAAATGCAACCAACCAGTAATGAAGCCCTTTGGATGGCTGTTCAGCAAATCTGGAACTCAATTTCGAAGAAGAAATGCCAAAATCTGGTGAATTCCATGCAAAAACGTTGTGCTGAGGTAATTGCCAATAATGGGCACGCTACAAAATATTAATTTTAATATGTGAAGACGCCATAAAAATACTGTTTTCAAAATTTTTAATTTATTTTTATTTATTCTTAGTTTAAGTATGTAATTTAAATACGAAAAAAACTGTAGTGCTATTTGTTTTTTGACTGAGTGTTTTATAAGTTGTTTAAAAAAAGTTGAAAATTTATAATAAAATAAAAAACCAAATCAACAATTTTTTATTTAATATTGTTTTATAGTCTTGTAAGTATCTTATGACACGTTTTTAGTGAAACCAATTTAACCTTTTTAAAAATATCTAACGCAGAAATTTTTTTTTTATCCTGGTGCTATTTTTTTTGACCGCAGCTGTATATGAAATTTGGTGCCAATCGACTAAAGAAAATTCGTGCCGCAAATCGATTGCAAATTCCAACTGTGTTTATTATGTGAGGGAAAATTACTTTTTTTCAGCTTTTGCAAATTTTTTTTAAATATCTTTATAGTTTTTATTACAGATGATAAATTAATCGCTATAAAGATAAAATTATGTATTTAAAAAGGTATACAAATAGCGAATCGGTTACTACCCTGCGGGAAATGACGATTTTGTGATATATGATTGGGTAGCACGTCACGAAACTGGTGAAACCGAAATTGTGTTGTACCAAACAGTGGTAATATGTGTGAAATGACCAATCACATGACTATAGTAATGGCGACAAAACATTGACAAGTTGGTATCAGGTATATCATGTAGCTGGAGAAAAAGTAACATAACATCATAGTGTACTGAAGCAATAAGGGCCGTTGCAGTTGAAGTTCTTACTGGTCATTGAACAGTTTCAATCCCGTTAGCAGTTGATGAAAACATGGCAATTAGTGCCACAAAATTCAGTCCATTGACTGCCACAAAGCGAATATAACACTGAAATAAACTTACTTTAAAATTGATTTTTGTTGTGCCTTTTTGAAGGTTTTGTGAACACTGTTTTGGGAAAGTTTAGTGAGTAGTTCCGGACGGACAATTAAGCAACTCGTATATAATATGACGCACGGTGAATAAAAAGTAAAATGTTATTTGCTAATTACTTTTCGCATACCCGAGCGACATGTACTCCCTAGACCAGTGCAGTGGTACTTCACAAATCTAATCCATTCAAACTACCTCAGTAACAGCACACATTCCGCTTAATATGTGACTAGTTTCCATCAAAAACTGTTCTCCAGTTCTACGATAAGTACACCTACACCAGTCACGTGATAACTATTTTCCCACTGGTCCTGTTGCATGTCACATAAATCCTAAAATTATCCTACTTTAAGACTGCCTACTTCTAACTTGTCCTGTAGCTTATTAATTTCAGTCGATACGGTGGTAGGTAACCTTCATCAAGTTATTACCCACGTTACAAGGTGCTTTAAAGTCAGCAATTGCCATTTACTATGACCAGCACATGTTAAAAGTACCGGTCACTTTCATATAACAGAACCGAAACTAGGACAGGTTCATACACACAAGGCTCTAGTCACGTGACCATACCAGTGACTGGTTTATTTCCCGCAGGGCAACTAGCCCAGTAATAAATACTGCCGCAGGCCACTAATGTGCTAATTATTAGTTGACCGATAAATTCGAGCACACACCTTAAACATTTTTGAAATTTATTTTTGTAATAAAATTATTTTATTCAAAAGATTCAAATTGTGTGATATGGAAGAAGTTTCCTCGAAATCCGTAAAAATCAAATCGTTGCCCACCAAGAGATATTTCTAAAATTTTTTATTTTCATTCTCTTAAATGTTTTAAACAAGTTGCTGAAGTGCAAGTCTCAATTTTTTCGATTTTGTTGAAGGATTTTTTTTTTTTTAATTTTAAATTGAAGATTTAAAATACTCCCCAACAATGTTGTCCGTTTTTGACATCATCTTAGGATATATTAACAACATCCAAAAACAAAACTTATTCCATATCTCACAATGTTTAGTCTTTTGAATAAAAAAAATTGTATTGCCGTTGTCCATTTAAAAAATGTTACAGGTGCGTGCTCGTAATTCTCGGTCAAGTAATAATTGGCACATTAGTGACCAAGAGCGGTATTTATAACTGAGCTAGTTCTTTGCCGATTTTGATTTTTTATATCTTTTTGAATACTTAATTTTATGTTCATATCGATTAATTTATTATCTAGAATAAAAACTCTAACAATATTTAAAAAATTTGGCAAAAACTAAAGAAAAAAAGTAATTTTTTCCCATATAAACACAGTTTGAATTTTCAATTGATTTTCGGCATGGCTTTCTTTGTCGGATTGGCAGCAAATTTCATATATATCATTTTTATATAGAAATGAAACAAACACGATGCATCCTTGCCCAAAAATCGCATTTTTATTTTAAAGAACACCCCAAATGCTTTAAAATAGTTTTCGTAAATTTCTAGTTTACATTTCGAACAAAATGTTTGCAATCAATTTAAGCATTGTCATCGTTGTTTTCCTATTTCACTTTGGAACACTTTAACAATTATTTATCCAGTGATTGATGATTTAAGATTTGCATTTGGGGAAATGAAGAAAAAAAAAAAGATGAAAATCGAAAAGACATTGTTACAATTGTTTGCATGTAAAACAAGTAACAACAAACCAACAGAAATTGTTTCAAAAAAATTTTTTTTTTTTTCAAACCAAACATTAACAAATATTTGCTCTATACTAGTAATCAATCAAATGAATATTGTATAACATTTTTGTGTAACACAAAATTGACATATTGTTATTTTATTATAAATTATGAGTTATTAAACAAAAAAATTTTTTTTGCACAAATAAAAAAGATAAGAGATATAAACTGATATGTATAACACAAAAATATTAAAAAAGTTAAGAAAAAAAAAACGAAAAATTTCTATTAAAACAATGAAAATTCACTTTAAACGACCCCCTAAGCGTATGAGTGATATTAATTATTAATTATAACACTCATACGCCTTGGTAGGTTTAAGTGATACTAAAAGTCAGCTCCAATAAGCAAGTTTAAAATAAATTTATAAGATATATACTAATATGTAGAGATGTCACGAATAGTGTATTCGGTAATTTACCGAATATTCGGCCGAATTCTAAAATGTGCGAAATACTGAGTAAAACCAAAATTTTGTATAAATTCTAATAAAAATATTGCACTTTGGCTGAAAATATATCATCGACTGCACCCAGAGAAAAGATGACACCATTCGAGTACAAAATGACCACAACAGTCCGCCGTTGTCAATTCAACAACGAATAATTGACAACGATGTCGTTGTAAAACCGACCACCAATGTGTACAAATTGACACCACCATGGTGTCGAAGTGACAACATGTCAGTGTTAAATTGACACCCTGCCAATTGTTTAAAGAACCAATTTCATAAGATTGCAATTGAAAATCAAAATTTTTATTATAAATTTGATTACACAAAACATAAACATTTCCATTTTGAATAATAAAATTTTTAATTTTGAAAAGTTCAATTGACGGTTTGTTGGTAGCTAAGTAATAATTTGCTTTATACAAAGTTCCTTTAAAGACAATAAAGTCAATAAGCACAATATCTCTACTTAAAATATCTTCAATAATGACATCAATAATGTCATCTGTATGGCCAGATGCCAATTTCATGTTTCCACTTGCATATTTAAGTACTGCCTTCCCTTTTGAAGTATCACTTAGCAATGTCTTCAAGTCCTAAATTAAATTATAATGCTAAGATGTGTTACATAGAATCTATAGAAGCCCATCGACACTATCTTCAACGACATCATTTGTTGAAAAGCATGATTCACCGACCACTACAATTTCACCATTTATTTCTAATAAATCACCAACTAAATTAAGGTCATCAGATAATTGAAAAAAAAAAAAAAAATAAGGTCCTCAGACAATTGAATTTCGTGGCTTTGTTCCATTTTATTAATAATATTTTAAAAAATGCTGCTAAACACACTGACTAAAACCAAAAGAAAGAAAAATTCTTACAATTTCTTCGTTGCCAGAAAGTTTGACAACGTTACGTTGTTAATTTGAACACGTTAGTTGTCAAGTTGTAAACTTATGTTTTAAAAAACTAAATATTTCGGCATTAGCAGAGAATTTGACAACGAAACGTTGACAAGTTGTAGCAGAGAGTTTGACAACATAACGATTTGAACACGTTCGTTAAAAATTTGACACCGGGCGTTGTCAAATAAATTGAAAACGTTATGGTGTAATATTGAACACAACCGTTGTCGATTTTGCAACGTCATTTTTCTCTGACTGCACGCACCTCATTTTCGTTAACAGGCGAGCCCTATTATATAATTTTAGCATCTTCTAAAAAACAAACCTTGCAAAAACTTTGTAAAATTTACCTTTTTTTTATTAAAAAAAATTGCCGATTTTTACAAATTTGTATAAACCGAATATTTCGGCGGAATAGTTGTAATATTCGGTATACGGCCGAACAGTTATAATATTCGGTATTCGGCCGAATAGTTATAATATTCTTTATTCGGCCGAATAGTTATAATATTCGTTATTCGGCCGACTAGCTAAAACATGCCGAATACGCAAAAGTTACCGAATATTAGTGACAGCTCTACGGATACAAAATTTTGTTTATTTCTACCCTAAACTATAATTATTGCTTTGTTTTGTATAAACTCCTTTGCATGTTTAAGCCAAATTATTTTATATTTAGTTTTAAATAACCAAAATTGTGTTATTTTTATAGAAGGAAATTATTTAATAATTATTTTATTTATAATTTCTAATTTTGGTATTAAGCACAATAAATTGTATGTTCATTTATAATTTAAATTTTAGAAATAAAAATTTTCGTGCAGTTTCGGTCACAATTTTGTAGATGTATGTATGTGCATTAGGGTGGGTCGATTTAAAAATCGCTCAACGTAAAATCGCTCAACGTATTCTAGGGATCAAAATAAGAAACTTTGCCGAAGGAACCATACCTCTAAAACGAATTCTGATGTCCCACTTTGACCCATTTAGAGTGCCCCAATCGAATCCAACCCAATCGAATATAATTTCTGCTAGAGCGTATTCCGGAGAAGAAATAGAAGCCCTAATCTTGGAAAGACTCCTCCTACTTTCTGAAATATCTCTATCCCGAGATTTGTATAAAAACACGGCTAAAAAGGCCCTCTTTCAACTTAAATTTTAACCCCTTAACGGTCACCTAGAATAATGATTTATGCATTAATCTGCTAACGCGACTCCCGGAGAAGAAGAAGCTCCCAAAATCTTGGAGAGATTCCTCCTACTTTCTGAAATATCAAAGTGGGCTTTTTCAAAATTTGACCCTACGGGTCAAAAGTCGGGACATTAGAATTCGTTTTAGAGGCATGGTTCCTTCGGCAAAGTTTCTTATTTTGATCCCTAGAATATGATTTTCTTTGTACGTTGAGCGATTTTTTTGATTCCCTACAAATCGACCCGCCCTACTGTACATTGTTAATTGGATAACAAGATTAAAAAAGTATTTTTAAGCCATTATCGGTCAAACTTAATAAATTCTACAATGTCTTTAGCATATTCGTTCAGTTTCGGTTTAAATATAAGCAAATTTTGTTTGCAACTTTTCAGCTTATTCTTTCTTTAAGGTACAAATACACTTTGCAGTGTTATTGCAAATATTATTGCCAGTATTACTGTCATTTTGGCCTACACAGTGCAATAAAATGTACAATACTTTTGCACAAAATATGGCACCACTCTTCTATTTTGTTGTGGAGGGATATAATAATAATCAAGACCTTTTTAATTTTTTCCAATATATTGCACAACCTTTCAATATGCCACACACACTGTAATATTTTGCACAATAGCAAAAGTTGCACAGGAATATTGCGTAGTGTATGGGCACCTTAATTCTCAATTTCAATTTTAATTTTAAAAATTTAAATTTTAGTGCACATTCGGTCGGCCATATTTTTTTTATTGTAAGCGCAGTGTTAATTGGCTAAAAAGTTGGTAAAATTATTTCTAAGCAATTTTCGGTTAAATTTTAAACTTATTTTAATATCTAGTTAGAATATTGTTTTACCTCAAGTCCAAAATCTAATATGAAATTGCCTTATTAAATTTTATTTGTTGTTTTTTGATCATTTTCATGATAGACAATACAATTGTTTCATAGGCATCACCCTAATCTTCAGTTGTTCGGAAAACAAACCCATAATTGGTTTAACTTAAACCGACACATTACGTACAACAGACAAAATCAACTTAATGAGAATTTATCTTTTTCAATGTCCCCTTAGCTTCTAACTGTACAGTCCCAGTTAGAAGCTAATATTTGTTGTTGTTTCCCATATAAATTTTCAATTCAACTGATTGTTAAATTTTAACTGGATATTTAGTAATCGGGCATTAGTGTATAAACTGACTGATTTTGTAAACCTAATTATAAAATCAAAACTATTTGAAAAGCAAAAATTTTTACATATCAATATACTGTGTATATCAGTATATGCAGTATGTATGTTTGTTGTATTTCATTTTGTGAAAACAACTTATATCCCAACAAAAAATGTTTACCAGAGCCGTGGTATGCTAATTGTTCAGAAATGTTTTAATTTCTGTATTAAAAATACAAAAATTGTTCTTTTAAACTTTCTATATTTTCATATATTTAGCTACAATATTGTTTTACCTCAAGTCCAAAATCTAATATGATATTACTACGTGTTTAGAATTTTCGGTCAGTTTCAGTTTAAATTTTTATTTTTTTTTTTTTTGATTTTTTTTAAATTATTCGACTCAGTATCTAGATTGATGAACAGGAGCGAATAATTTAATGTTATAAGACTCTATTCATTTTAGACAAAATTTTCGTGCAGTTTCGGACTCGATTTTTTTGTATATGAAAACTTATTTTTGATTGTAATCGAAATTTCACACAATTTTAAAGCTTTTTATTAATGTCATTCATGTATAAAATTTTCGGCCAGTTTCGGTTCAACTCTTTTGCCTACTTTTTTGCATTTTTTGTTTAACGCAGTGGTTTGTGAATAAGTACACACATTTCATTTCATATAATTTCTAATTTTATTGTTTTTTATATCTAAACAAATTTATTTTTATTGTAGTAATACAATAAACTTTTGCTTTAACAATGATAAACCCACATTTGTATATTTGTGACATTTTCTATACAATTTCATAAATGATATTTTATTATTGTAGTTTTCTATATTGTTTCAATGTTCTGTATAGACTTTTTGTAAGTTTTTTTTTGTACTATAAAATTGATTTTTGTAATAGTTTGTGGAAGTCTTAGACAAATTACATATGTAATTGGTTTTGTTAAACAAGTATTATGAAGGCAACTGTTGAACAAGGAGAAAAGAAGTATTAAAATGTAAAATTTAATAATGAAAGGAAAGGCTTTATTTAAAATTATAATATTGTATTAAAATTTTAGTAAATAAATACAAAATATATAAAGGCGTATACTTAATATTTAATTCAAAACCCGTAAAAATGAACAATTATTATTGATTTGAAAAAATTTTAAGGAAGCGTATGATTAATATTGATTGTGAAGTCATCGAAGACGTGTGAATTATATTAATTTTAGCTAAAGTCTTCAAATATTGATATTTAACACGAATTTACTTTGGAGGCGTATGATTAATTTTAATTAAACAATTTTATTTTTGTAGTTGCAGTTTTAAAATTTTTATAAATTTTTGCTTTATTTTTATTATTTTCAATATGAATATCGAAAGTGAATACATATAATTGAATAAGAATTTATATTTAAAATTCTGTCAGTTTCGGTTATAATTTCTTTTAAATATCCTTAGAATTTTCGGTCAATTTAGGTTATATTTTTTGTTTTTTACGTATTTCTAATTCATTTGAGACCAAACACAAAACTTTTCGGCCAGTTTTGGTTGAAGTTTTTTTTTGCAATTTTCAAATAAGAATTTATATTTAAAATTCGATCAGTTTCGGTTATAATTTCTTTTAAATATCCTTAGAATTTTCGAATTTTTTTGTTTTTTACCTATTTCTAATTGAAGGGCCTACTGTAAAAACTTGATAAGCCACATTTTATTTTTAGTTTGTTTTCGCCTTTTAAAAGTTAAGACAATGAAACCACTATTACTTTTGCAGGACCTTTATACTCTAGGCACTTGCAATAAGTATTTAAACAAGACTTCTATCAAATATTAATAAATGGATGCCTAGAAAACAGGGTAAATCCATAAAATAGTAAATCTGGCTTATCAAGTTTTTACAATAAGCTCTTCAATTCATTTGCGACCAAACACAAAACTTTTCGGCCAGTTTTGGTTAAAATTTTTTTGCAATTTTCCCCTGTGCCATAAACCCAATGGATTTTGCCAATTATGTCTTCTCTGATGATTAATTAAAATTTCTGTGTAATACCATTTTTACTCATATACTTTCATATTTTGTCATTTGTGTTTTTTTTTAATTTTTAGGTTTAAAATCAAGATTTTTGAGCACTCAAATTGCCATTTTTTAAATTTTGTTCCTTTGAAATGCCTTTTTCTCAAAATGTTTTGCCTTTTCTTTAAAAAAAAAAACTCTAGTTCTCTTACCTTTTTAGTACACTCAAAAAAAATACTCAAGTCAGCAAAAAATGTTGCTGAGTCAGTAAAAGTTTTGTCAGGAGGGTGCTTGCAAAAAAAAATTGCTAATGGTTGCAAATTCAGCTCGCTAATTTTCAGCAACAAAATTAGTAGATTCAGCAGAAGTTTTGTTAACTATTAGTTGATTCAAAATTAAAAAATCCTTGCTAAAAGTTAATAAAATTATTTCTGAATATATGTAGACTGAAAAAAACTCAAAAAAGTTGTAGAAAATTTATATTTTTGTTAATTTGCTGGAAATCTTAAAAACTTGTTTGTTATCCTTTTAAAAATTATTGCGAATACGTTACAAAATATCGAAATGTTCATAATCCCACGACACAAATTAATTTAATATCTATAATAAATATAAATAATTATATATAACTAAAGTAAATTATCTTTCAACTACTTGCATCAATTTTTGTCTACATGATGGCATTTTTCTAGAAACGAAACAAAAAGAAATAACAAAATATAAAATATACAACCCTTTCTTTATTTGCAATAAGAAAAAGGAAACATAAAATTATGTAAGATGTGTGTCTTATCTTTCGCTTTAATGTGTCGACCTGAACGTATATTTGTTTGCACTTTGACCTCACTACATCAATAGTCAGTAAGATGTGTGTTTTATTTTTCGCTTTAGTCTGTCTACCTGAACGTATATTTGTTTGCACTTTGACCTCACTACATCAATAGTCAGTAAGATGTGTGTCTTATCTTTCGCTTTAGTCTGTCTACCTGAACGTATATTTGTTTGCACTTTGACCTCACTACATTAATAGTTAGTTGTCTAAATATACAAAGCTTTTTTGCAATAAGAAACCAGAAACATAAAAAATTATCTAAGATATGTGTCCTTAAATTTCACTATATAGTCTGTCTACCTGAACGTATATTTGTTTGCAATTTGACCAACACTACTTCAAAATTTACATAAAAAACATTTAGGTTACAAATACAGATTTAAGCTTAATTAAATTTAAATACTTTATTTTATTTTGTCTTTAATTTAATTAATAGGTTATTATTTTGACGAGCCGGTGACAACACAAAATTTTTGTTTTTTCAATCCGCAATTTGCATGTACACAATACACATTGCTGGCGACCTTTTATTTTATTATGTATGAAAAACAGATACGAAAATCTTCCATGGTTGATTTTTTTTTACAGATCTTTCAAGAGTTGTACTTTGTAGTATCATTTTCCTTGCTTCTACTACATCTTGACTTGCCGCGACAACTACTTTATTCTGCGTATATCTTTCAATCTGGTCGTCCACATTTTTAATGTGCTTATTAGCACAATTTTTTTTTCAGCAAAATAAATTCGTTAAAACATTATTAAAATATTATTATAACATTAGTACAAAACAGTTAAGTGCTGATTAAGTATAACTAAAAGTTTAGCCGAAAACACAATTTGAGCAAAAAATTTGCTGAAAAATAGTATACTTGATTTACAAGACTTTTTACTAACTTTTTTGCTAACTTACTTTTTTTGAGTGTATTTTTTGCCATATGTTGCCTTCTCTGATGATTAATTAAAATTTGAGTTTATGATTAATGTGCAATTATTATAAATTTATTATTTTTATATATAAGTTGTTTATAATCTATATAAGTTTTAGGTTTTTGCTGATAGATGTGTGATATTAAAATACCAAAAGCTTTAAAAAAAAGCTTATAATTAATATCAATTTAATATGTTTGTTATCAATGCGTATGAGTGGTATTAATTGTTTAAGTAATTTTAAAGACATATGATTAATATTATTTGTTACAAGACGTATAATGAATATTTAATTTTGAATGACTTTAAAGACGAGAGATTAATATTTATTACAATTATTAATGTGATATTACATTTTAAAGATTTTATATAAATTTTAATTAAAAATTTATTATTTTGATCAAATATGTTTTAATGTCTGTATTAAAAATACAAAAATTGTTTTTCCAGACTTTCTATATTTTTATATATTTAGTTGAAATATTGTTCACCTCAAGTCCAAAATCTAATATGATATTGTCATATTAGATTTTATGTGTTGCTTTTCAAAAAGTTTGATAATTTTCATGATATACAATACAATTGTATCATAGGTATCGCCCTAATCTTCAGTTGTCCTCAAAAGAAACCCATAATTGGCTTAACTCAAATCTAGACATTACATACAACAGACAATATTAACTTTATGGGAAGTTGTCTGCCTTAGTGTAAAAATAAAATCAATTTCTTATAAAGTTAATTTTGTCTGTTGTATGTAATATCTCGGTTTGAGTAAGGCTAAGTATCGTTTTCTTTTGCGAACAACTGAAGATTAGGGTGATGCCTATGAAACAATTGCATTGTATATCGTAATAATAATGAAATAACAATTAAAATCTATTATGGCAATATCATAGAAGATTTTAGACTTGAGGTAGAACAATATTTAGTATTTTGTTTAAAAATTATTTTAAGTTTTTAACTATTCTATATTAAAATACTAATTCTTACTATATTTTCTTTCACTCTTTTTAGACGCAGTGAATTTTTAGGTTGTATATCCTTTCCATTGTCAACTTTATTGCAACAGGAAATCAATGGCTCTTATAAATTACAAACACAACAATGTTTAAATAAACCACAACCAGCCATACCTGTGCAACAGCAGCAACAACCACCAACATTAATATCATCAGCAACAGTATTATCATCATCATCGACACTGGCAACTCAAATAAATCATTTTTGCTATCAGACAATACAGCAGCCACAGCAACAGCAACACCATCATCCACAATATAACAATCATATACCCTTTTCTACTATGGCCACTACCATGACGCAAATACCCCGTAATCCAGATGATGCTGTTAGTATTGATAGTAGTATGGCGGTACCACAAATGGGAACTGATAGTCAGCCTATGATATTAAGTAAAAAAGCCTTACATCAACGGGATGCTGATGAAAATCTATTCTTAAGATTTTTAGAATTAGACCCACCACCTACCGAGGTAGTGCCACAACAAGGTACCCCACAAGCGGGAGCGGGAGGCAGACGTTTATCCAATACAAAGCCTGTGGGTCGTACACCCTTTACCATGACTAAGAAACTAACACGTACCGCCGAAAGAGGTTTTGGTTTTTCAATAGTTTGGACTCATCCGCCTCGGGTGGAAAAGGTAGAACCAGGTCTGTCCGCGGATAGATGTGGTATTTTGCCTGGGGATTATGTTATATTTGTCGATAAACACAATGTGGTTACTATGCCCGAAGCTGATGTTCTAAATCTTATACGTTCTCAAGGAGCTACGCTCACTTTGGAGATTTTCAGAAGATCAGGTTCTGGCACAAATGCTGGTGCTGCTGGCAGCAGTAACACGGGCACTGGCACAAATCGTTCCTTAGCCACCACCCTACCCATGAATGGCAAATCATCACGTATGGCTGCTAGTGGTACCAGCATCAATAATACCGTTGACGAGGTATTGTGTATTACCACCACAACTATGCCGGCTGTTAATAGACAACAACAAATCGTATCGCATCAAAATCGTCCTTCCACAGCATGTTCGGTGAATACGACATCATCATTAGAGGCAGCTAAAAGAAGATTAAATTTACCTCAGGTTACATTTAGTAAAGAGGTGGGTAAAGGTGTTATTGTATGAAATAAGTAAAATTTAAAACTCGAACATTTTTTTCTGTAAAGTAGAGACATTTCAAAAAGTATGTCCTTTTTCAAACTTGAAGACAATAAAAAATACAAAATTTGGTAATAAAATTATTACTTCAGAAACAAAATTTATGGTTTGCTACACAGAGTTGTTAGGCGAATGATATTGATTTTCGAAAAAAGATACTAAAAACTATCCACTTTTTAAAATTATTTTAGCGGAAAAAATTTGAGAAAAAAATTCTATAACAAACAAAAATGCAAGTTTCGCGAGAATAAATGTAACCACCAGAGAAGACAAACAACTACAAAATCCGAGATGTTTCGGGCAAAAAAATATTGTAGTTAAAAAGGGGGAAAAATGGCAAAACTCAAAAATTGTCAAATTTAAAGACAGAAACTTACAAAATCCTCGATGTTAACTGCAAAAAAATGTTGTAGTTAAAAAGGGGGAAAAATAGCAAAACTACAAAAATTGTCGAATTTAAAAAATTTAACTTTTTGAAAGAAAAAGTAAAAAAAAAATTGATGAAAAAGCATTTAAGGTACAGAATGTCTGAAAAAATCAATTTTAAAAACCAAAAATTTTAAGAAAAAGGCTTTTTTTTAATCCCAAAAATTAAAAATTGCAAACATATTTGTTTCTCTGGTAATCATATTTGTCTTCTCTAGTAATCACCCAAAACAATCACAGAAAAAAGTTGATAAAAATTTGTACTTAAAAAAGAAAAAATCCCAAAGACTTGTTAGCGAAAAAAAGGACACATAATATGATTTCGAAATTAAAAAGTTTTCGAAATAATAAAAAACAATTTTAAGAAAAAAATTATTTATATTATTTCTTTTAAATGATAGCGAAAATTAGACGGAAAACAAAATGTTTAACTTTTTAAAAATATTTTCGCGGAAAAAATTTGAGAAAAATTGTAACCCCCCAAAAAACAAGAACTAAATTTTAAAGAAGAACTTTTTATTATAAAAACTCACGGACAATTGAAAGCAGAAAATTTTCCGCGGAACAAATTTTGGAAAAAAAATTTAATCACCCAAAAAACACAGCGGACAAAATTTTTAAAAATTCGCAAAACAAATTTTTATTTAAAAAAAAAATTAATTTTTATTTCAATAAAGATTAAAAAAATTATTTCGAAAAAAATAGCGGAAAATTTTACTCAAAAAAAGTTTCCGCGGAAAAAAATGTTGTAACCTACAAAAAACATGGAAATTAGTTTTGAAGAAAAAATTCCATAACAAAAATTCAGGGAAAATTTAAAGCAAAAGAGTTTACGCGAAAAAAAAAGTTAAAATATTCAACAAAAAAAAAAAAAAATCCGCTAAAAATTTTCAGCCAAAAATTTTTTTTAATATATTTTCGCAATAATGTTTTTAAATATGACAAGTATAAAACAAGCAACAAATTAAGAAAAAATTAACAACATAGAACTAGCGGAGAACTAAAACAACTGAAAGTATTTTGCGGAAAACTATTTTTTTAACACAATGTTCGCGGAAAAGATTCCAGCGGATAATATGTTGAAAAGAAATGCAAAGCACCAAAACTACTGCAGAAAAAAATTGTAAAAATAAAAACTGGTTAAAATTGTTTGAGCTAAATTAAAATAAAAAAATAGTTTTAAAAAAGCTCTTACACACAGAGAAATAAAGTTCCAACCGAATTGAAAAGTGTATATTAATGGTAACAACTTATAAATTCATTTAGTACAACGATATTTATATTAGATTTCTGAATATTGTGGGTGTTGTAACTAAAATTCATTGGAATTAACCAAAACTCGTTGCTAAAATTAATGTTAAGTTGGACCAACTGTCTGAAACGAGTAATAACGGAATTTGGGTCCTAGTAACCGAACTTCAGTTGGCAAATAACTAAATTTTTCTCTATGTGTAGGAAATAAAATTCATAGCAAAATTTTTTAGAACATATTACCTTTCAACCTGTTCTAGAACAGCTTCTTTTATCACCGGTTTCATGGAACCGATTCTAGAACAGGTTTCTGGGAGTCAAAATGTAATTATAATGCAACTTCTGGAACAGGTTGCTTTAGAACTGCAGCTATAGAACCTATTGCAAATAGGACAAACTCCATATAAAAAGAATCGGTTGTAGAACAGAAATTAGAACCTGTTATTATACACTATAAGTTGTTCGGCAACCTGTTATTTGGATTTTACTATTTTACTGGGTTCGATTAAATTTTTTTCGGGGAAAATTTTACTTTAAAAAAGTTTTAGAGAAAAAAGATCACAACGAAAAAACTAAAGGAAATGAAGGTATTTTCACCGAAATATATTTTCTCGGAATTTGCACTTAATGTTTGAAAAAATTCGTTAAAAAATATTTGTTGTAAAAAATTCCGCTGGAAAAATAAAGGTAATAAATAAGTGTCCGCTGAACTGAAAAAAATATTCTACTTAAACAAAATGATGGCTGAGAAATTTCATCCCACAATTTAATTTGCAAAAAGTATTATAACAAAAAACGTTTGAGCGTTAAAAATATTCGAAAAAAATTTAGCTTAAAAAAATTTTTGCAAACAGAAATTTTACAAAATATAATAGAATAACAATTTTAAGAAAACTTTAATGCTATATCTGATAAAAACTTTTGTATCCATATTTTTTTTAACATAAACCATTGATATATTTTTTTTTGTTATTTTTAAGTTAGTTATTCAGCCTTACCATAAAAAAAAAATTAAAAGTTCAATTTAAGAAAAATTCTATAATAACTTAGATAAATTGTATCTTTAAACACTTTTAAACTCAAAAAGTGTTGCTATAAAAATATAATTAAAAGTTTACTTAATAAAATTTTTCTTGGTAAGGCTGATTTTGATATTATATCATATGATCTGTTCATGTTTTTACTTTTATTACAGCTTAGTTTGATTTTATTTTAATTTAAATATAAAAATCATAATTTTATGATGTCAATAAATTTTATATATACCGATTTACACAATATTTTTGTTATAAATAAATTCGTTTTTAATTAAGTTTTTTCTTGTTTTACAAACTATGTACATTATCTTGTAGTATTTCTGATTTTTTTTTTTTTTTTTTTTTTTTTGTACAAAATTTCAATTTAGTTTTCAAGTGTAAATCGGGATTAATTATTGTTTGAAATAATTTTGTTATATCAAAATATTTGTTTTAGTTTTTTTTTTAATATTATTTAGAAATTCTTTTAAGTTTTTGAATTTTGAGATATATTTAACCCAAGTGACTTTATAATATTTTAAGTTAAATCCTGCTAATCATAAACTATTTTTACGACCATAAAAGCTTTTTACTAAAAGCTATCGTAATTGTTTTTTTTACTTTTAATAAAACTATTTAAATAAATGTTTCAAATTAAACTATTGTTTAATTTTTTATTTTTATTTTTGTTTTTTATTTATTTTTTTATTCTTTAACACTTTGCACAAAATTTAAATTTTTTTTCTCACACGTGGCAAAATCTATACGTACAAGGAACTAGAGGCCACTTATAATTAAACTGCATTTTCAGTTTTTCGCCTTCACTTCAAAATTCGTTTTAAAAGGACTTTAAAGTTCCAATTCTTTCAAAAAGTATTAAAATTCGTGTACTCCTTTAAGGATGCCAACATGGGTGTCAAATAAAAGGTGAGAATCTTTGCTATTTTTAAAAAATATTGGTTATAAATTTTCGCTAATAAAAATTTCACAAACGTTTATTTAAAAACGTAATCCTTAAATACACCCCTTGTAACTCTTGATTCAATATTCTGAACGAACATGCCAGTGGCGCTGTTCAGTTTCATCTACGGTAATTGACAACATTTCGAGCATTTTGGTAAAAAAATTAGCAAAATCGGTTCAGCGATTAAAATGATATGAATAAAAATGTGAAGGTATCTCTAAATGTTAAATGGAAATTGATGTATTTCAGAACAATTTAATCGCTAGGCGTCAAGTGAAGAAAATACTTTTTTAGCAGACGCTAGAGGTGAAAAATATTTTATACGAGTATTCACCTTAAATTTTTTTCACCACTTACGTTTTTCACCACAAAAATAAATTTTCAACACAAAATTTGTTTTACTTGATAAATAATTTGTTGCTTACACTCATAAAAATAAACCTGTAGAAATAGCTAAAAAAAAAAAGCTACTAAAAATTAGTTAAAAATCATCATGCAGAAAAAACTGCTAAAATTACCAAAGTTTTTTTACTAAATATTAGTAATATAAGAATAGCAAAAATAAAGCTGTTGAATTAACAAATATTTAGATATATTTGAGCTAAATTTTAGTTAATTGAAAGCAACAAAATAGTCTGCTAAAATCAGCAAAAATATTTACTAAATATTAGTAGATAAAAAAAAAATCATAACAAAATGTGAAATTTTTTTAACTTATTTCTTGTTTATTTTTTTTTAATACGAATAAAAGTCTGCCCTAAGGAAATCAGCAATCGCCAATATTTTAGCAACAATTTTTGTAGATTTTAGCAAAATAAACTGTTATTTGCGTTTTACTAAATTTGAGTAAAAAAAATTGTGTTAATTTTACTGTTTTTGTTTACTATTTGAAAACTTTGAGGCCACAAATATTTTGTAAAAGTTTATGCTAAATTGTTAAGAGTAACATGCTATTTCCAATTCACATCGAATATAACTAAAATTTTGTAAAGTTAACAGATTTACTTTTGCTGTTCTTATTTTAGTAATATTTAGCAAAAAAAAAATCTGCTAAATTTAGCAGTTTTTTCTGCAAGCTCATTTTTAACTAATTATTAGTAGCTTTTCTGTTATTTTTACAGGTTTTTTTCTATGAGTGTACTAATAACTTCAAGAATTCACTTTTTTTAGATCAAAACTCCCTAAGGAAAATATTTGATTTTTATTTCTATAAGAAAAAATATTTTTTTTTTGCCAAAAATAATTAAAAAAGTCAAAAGGATGTTATTTTGGAAAAATTTATGTAAAATCACAAAGGATATTGAAGGATTAAATTTTTTAAAGGACATTTATTAAAATTTCTATCCTGCAAAATTAAAATCAATATTTTTATTTTAAAGCAGAGTTTCTCACCTTTCATTTGATACCAATATATAAGTCATATCATGAGTACAAGTATTTTTTTTTGAAAAATTTAAACTTTAAAGTCTTTTTAATAGAAATTTGGACGTGATGGCGTAAAACTAAAAACGCATTTTAACTATTTATAGTTTCTAGTTTCACGTATATATTGCTTTGTCGAAGTGTGAAAACTACTGTCGCACTGTGTACTCATTATAATCGTTTTATTAAGTAAATTTAATTGAATAAAAAGTTTTAATTTTTTATTCCTTTAGCTTTTTACTTGTTTTACTATATTTTACTTCCTAATCACTTTAACTAAATGTTTTATTATTAATTTATAAAAAAAAAACTTAATCTAAAATTTGTTCTCTAAAAATTTTTAAACGAATTTCCAGAGAATTGTTTTTGCTATACATTTATTACGAATTTAGTAGTTTTATACCATATATTTTTTTTTAGTTTATAATTTTTTAAAATAATTTTTTCTCTTTTCTTTCTTTTGTAATTTATTTAGCCTTTTGTAATATAAAGCTTTTAATGACAATAAATTGTGTTTTATTTTTTTAAAAAATTTTATTGGTTTATTATTTTTTATGATTGTAAAGTGCGCCCCGGTAGGCTAATTGGTGACGTGCTAGCTTATCAGTACGGGGTCGTGGGTACGATTCCCATCAGAGGCACATTCAAGGAAAAAAGTTTCATCATACTGATGAAACTGTTTCTCAAATTGGTTGTAATCAATTATTCAACATATTTATGAATTTTTGATAGATATGATAAAAAGTTTCATAAAAGTTTATGACAAATATTTCAAAGACCTTGATCATTTTATAAAAAAGTTTTTTGAGCTACACTTAGGGAACTTCTGCTTTAAAAATATGTAGTTGTTTGGGTTGTAATACAGTTTCTTTATTTTTAATGTAAATGTCTGTCATATGTAGAACAAATTAAATTTTTTACTAACCTTGTAGTTCATTCATTTAAAAACCAAACCACATCAAATGACTGTTTTATGATTTTACATTAATTTTTTACGGTAGTTTACTGTTATTTAAAAAATAAATGTTTGTTTATTTTTTACTAACATGTGGTTCATTTTTACTACAATTATTAGTCATTTTTTGAACATTAAAAAACAAATGACAATGTTAGCTGAATTATCTGAAATGCAAGTCGTCCTTTCTTTAAATAAAATTTTATTTGGTCTTTACCCACATAGTATTCTAAGTTTAATTAAATTTCGAAACAAATACACTTCAACCCCAAATAAGGCTTGTGTTGGGTATCCTATAGTCGGCCTGTCCGACTTTAACCCTCAAACCGGAATTAGCATTTTATCGATGAAATATGTACCATGTGTTCGGTACGAAAAATAAACAATATGTTCCCTCAGCAAAAGTTTTTTCGTTGCATACTTTAGGCGATATGAGCCAAAATATGTTTAGAGCGAATCTCAAAGACTGATCCATAGATATGTTCAAAAAATGAACCACAATTGTAGTAAAAACTAACCAAATATGCTAGTACAAAATAAACAAACATTTATTTATTTATTTATTTTATTTTTTTAAATAACAAAAAACTACTGTAAAAAATTAATGTAAAATCATAAAACTGACTGTGATGTGGTTTGTTTATTTAAATGAACTACAAGGTAAGTAAAAAATTTCATTCGTTCTACAAATGACTGACATTTATATTAAAAATAAAGAAACTGTATTACAACCCAAACAACTACATATTTTTAAAACAGAAGTTCCTTGAGTGTAGAATTTTATAAAATTAATATGTCTTCATTTTATTTTTTTGCGGTTTCTTTATCGATTTATTTATCACGTTTTATGTGGTAAATAAAAAAAAAATAATTTCACCAAAATAGTACATTTCAGCGGAAAAATTTTTACTTTTGCAAAATTTTAGGAAATAATCCAAAGAACCTTATAAATTGTATGTCAAAAAAAATTACTCCAAAGAAATCACGAAAAAAAATGAATAAAAGTATTTCCGCTGAAATAAATAAGGAAGATACAAAGAAAATTTTCGGTTAAAAAATTTCCGGCGAAAAATTTTTAAAAAATTTTGTAAGCTTCAAAAATCATGTCTGGAATAATCAACAAAATATTAATTTTAAACAAAAATATATGCGACAAACAAAT